>VWZY01009837.1:0-10352 GCA_013399075.1 Chloroceryle aenea | reverse complement strand
AACTGTTACTCTAAGTTAAAGCCCGAGGAATTTACATACAATACAGATAAATAAGGATTAATCATCCATCTTCATGGTATACTTTCTCAGTGAGACAAATACTTTACACAGAAGACTAAGCTAGAGTTTAAATATCTCTGTTAAATAGCCTGCTTCTATTAGAAACTTTTCTATTTTATTGCTGTTATTTAAACTATAACATTTTAGGACAATATTTGCACTTCTGCAGAAACATTTCCCTCTGATTTTTTTTTCTGAAATAATTTATCAATTTAAAGATATATATACATATATCATACTCTTGACAAGGAAGAATTTTCCTGAGGTGGATATTCATGGGTTTTCCTTCTGTAACTGAGATAAGTTGACAGGGAATGACAGTCCTAGTTTGTAGTAGAATCATCTTCATATTGTAACATCTTCAGTGCCTGTTGAGCAGCAGGCACACAGTCCGTATCTTGGGTCTCTACAACAGGCACAGTTACTTCAGGCATTGCCCTTGGAAGTGTGCTTCATGAAAAATGAGGCTAATAACAATTGCTAGGAGTGAAGGAATACCTGTCTTTTAATACAAGCCTTGTTTGGATACCTAAAGCTGCTGAATGTGACTTCTTTCTCTGGAACCAGACTAGGCATTTTGGTTCAAGCCAAGACTCAAGGGAAACAATAATGTTTGCTACAAAACCTCAAACTCACTAAAATTAAGGCTAAATCAAATAAGAAAACCAGTAATATTTATATCACTTTTAAAGATCAGCAAAGATTAACTTGGCAGAAAACTGTTCATTGAAGCATTTCCTTGATACATCAGTTAATATACCTGAAATCTTGAGCAATTCTGTGCAAAATCTATTGNAGTGGCCTTGGTCTGCACACCAATCCTTGGTAGTAACTCTAACCATGGGGTGTTATCCCTGCCAGCAGCAGACACTGCCTGTGGGAACAGGCTGCTCACTTCAGACAGTGCAGTGAGATAGAAGAACCTAGCTGGAAAGTAAAATCACTGAACAGAACCAGCTCTGTTCTCACCCAATCCATGACAACTTGAATGTACACATTTGTAAAGAAATAAAATGGGAATATGACCAAAAAAATAAGCTGACACATGATTTTCTTTCAGTTACATACATGCATGAATTAATGGTGATATTTAAATTGTTCAAATCAGAAAAGCCTTTTTCCAATATGAAAATCTAAGTATGTTAGTAACAAGTAGCAAGACAAAAACACTGAAATTCATGCCTCACACACTTGTACAAAATACCATTGCAACTACCATTAGCAGTTGCTATAATGCTACATGGAAGGTAAGTGTGCTATCATTTAGATATGCAATCTTTTGACTTCAACCATCAAAACTAGAATCTACAATGGCTATTTGAAACTACACAAAAGTATAGGGAACTGCTAAAATATATAACAGTTGCTTTTCTGAACTTCAAGCCTCTAACCATTTTCTTATTTGTCATTAAGTACAGTTTGATGGATAAATTGTACTTATGCATACAGATATACTAACTCTAATAAGGGTTGCTTAATAAACTCCTCAGCTGTTCTGTATAGAAAGAAAGCTCAGTAGAATTTCCCCTTACTTCCTTGTCCTCAGATGAAGTTTCCAAAAATCACAAAACAAGTAAGGTATGAACTCCATTCCCCAGAGCTGGCATCATGGGAAGATCATGGGAGAACTGAGCATGAATTCCCTTGCTCCAATAAGACTTCCAGTCTTAGTAAGGAACATTTTAGGAGGAAAATCACAATGAGTTGTGTCTTAAGTTGTGGCTTGATTAAATATTTCCTTTGGCAACAGTACAGGCTTAAGAAGCCCACAACTCCCCTGTTGCTCTGTATGGAATGACTGGCTTAGAGAATTAACCCAGTCAAAAATAAACTCTTAACAGCCACAGTAATACTATGGAGACTAGAGTGAACAGGGTGGCTGAGTCCATTATATTAGTACTTATGAAAGAAAAGTTCCTTATAGTATGCACAGGTGTCAGCTAATTAGAGTCCAGTCTCTTCAATTATATTATCCAAGCCCAATCCAGAAATCATGATATATGACATGAAAAAGTAGACTGGACCAAATCCAGTAAGAAAGAGTCAATGCAAGGACTCTTGACATCCTCTACTGTGAGAACTACGTAGACGATTACAGATTATTTCTCTTTGCTCTTTGGCTTCCATGAGTATTTTGATCTTTAATGTTACTTAGCACAGCATCTATAGTACAAGCTGTCCGATAATAGGGTACTGGTTTAAGACATAAAAGTTTTAAAGACATAATTAGATGTAGGTATCTCATTTTTAAGCCAAATGCAGTAACCATTAAAATACCATAAAACATTCTGTACTGACTCAGTGCTTTAACCCACTGTAGAAAACACAGGAAATGGATATTCTTGTTAAGAAAGCTTAGGTGTTAATCTTCCTCATATTTTGACTCCAATGAGACTTCCACTGCAGCTGTACACCAAGCTGCTCAGATGGAAGCAGTTGTCTAAAAATGAACCCAAACCAACCATACAAAAAACCCAAAAAACAACACAGGCATGAAGAAGCTGTAAACCCAGGCACTTCGAGGGTTGGACATTTCTGAGATAGAATCATACACCTAAAATATGCTCAACTCAAAACTATCAGTCATTCCTGAAACTGTACCCTACCAAAGTACAAAATATTAATTGGATATCCCAGAATCCAGTTAGAAAATTTTGACATGCCTAACATTGCTCCTAATAGGAAATGGTAAATTTTGCTACTGGCTTCAACATGATAGATTGTTCACATTCCACAAGTCATTTGTTTGTTTATTTGTTTTCTAACTTTCCAGTGGGAATTTAATTGGAAAGAATGGAGGTTTCACAGTTCTAGTCAACTGTAAGCTTCTGAATTTCCAGTTCGGTTCACGTAGGCATTAATCACAACATACTTTATTAACATGGTCCCTAGAACTTTGTAAACAATCTTGCTGGACAGTCATCTAGTGTTAGGAAGTGGCACTTTATGTCAAATATGAAATGCCTGTAATTGCAAAAGAACAAAGCCTAAGCAGAAAGACAGGACTTCCAAAAATTAGTAGCTCTTTTTTTGCTTTTGTTTGCTTTCAGCTTTCTCACAGTGAAGCTGTCATAAGAATGTGTAATTGTATTTCACAGTCTATGACTTGATCAATTTTACAAGATTAACTCTAAAGCAGCAATCTCTTTTAGCTTCTCATTGCCCATTCTTTCTCTTCTCTGGACCCAAATACTGTTTCCCATTTGCACTTACTGATTAAGGTATGTAAATAGAAAACATTAGGCAAAGCATACATTTATTTAAAAGATAACATAATGGAAAAATCTCAATTGAATTTCCAAATTGGATTTAACCATTCTGTCATTAAGCATATTTAAGTCCAAAATCTTTCTGCACAAAGACTTGCAAAGTGAAGTTTACCACATCCTAGTGTAAAGTATTCCGAACACAACTAACCACAACTGAGCTAGGAATAAGAGTGAAGAACTAGTTAAACTTGCACAGTTTAGTACTAATGAACCTCAAATAGAAGAGCAGATTTTTTCCCAAATGGTGCATTTAATAATTTGAAACAATGATATTTGCAAATAGATGTTTAAAAAATATATATCTCATTTTAAAACAACAGCATTGCAAAGCATAAATAAATTTGATTTGAGAGGAAAATCCTCTTCTCTGGAAAAGTAAATGCAAAATTAGGGCAGCACCTCAGTCACTACTAGAACTGTCTGAACTATCAGAAGATGAATGTTTTTCCTTTCGTCTCCTCTTTTTCTCCTTTTTATGACGTTTTCCTTTCTTAGATTTTTTTTTTTTTTCTCTTTTTCCTTTTTTTTCCTATGTGATTTTTGTTTTTTTGACTTGGGCCCATCCTCTTCAGCTGTACTTGATGAGGAAGATCTAGTAAAAAAAAACAAAAACAAATATATAAAGGTTGATATGTAATTAAAAAAGGAAAATGCCACAAGAATAACACAGAGTTTTTAATTTCAATATTTATATTAATAAATTAATTTGGTGCAGAATTCATACAGTAGCATCCACTGGAAAGCTTATGATATCTGTCTGCGTCTTCAACTGAATGAGGACTTTTCTATTAGACTATTGTACCAGAAAAGTGGTGTGTTTATAATACAAAATAATTAACAATGGAACAGGCAAGTTGCGTATTCTTCATCATTCAGTAAGAAAAAGACTGAGTTCACAGCAACTGAAAATTAAAAGTCTGACAGTAAGATAAAGCACCTAGCTTTCAAAATATCACATGGTCAATAACAGTACTCCAGTAATGTCTTCAAACAAACCTTAATGTATTTCTCTCAGGCAAAAATCTAAGAGAAAAGAGTATGACAAATGTGGATGCTCTTGCAGCTGGTAATACTGGTCGATAACCAGCCGTGATGAGTGATTACAAACATACAAGAATTAAGATGACAATAAAAGTCTCTACTATTATAATTCAGAGGGCAGTTTTATGCTATTGTTTACATGCTTAACTATTATTTACTTATATGTAAAGACTGCACCTGCAGATTGACTCTCTTATACTGTCTTCACAAGTGGCAGTTAGAGCTATGCTATGTAAACAAGGAAGAGGAAAGATGCTAATAAAATCAGTGTTAAATCTAGCTTCTTTATTTCTGAAAGACATTTCATTATGTCCTTCAAATGCATTACGGATTTCCTAGCTCTCAGTGCAGTTCCTGGGATATTGTCTCATCAACACTCCTAATGACTAACCAGTCTACAGTCTCATCTAAAATAAAATTTAAACATTAATAAAATAACCCAGGACAAATAAACAAAATCAGTCATCAGGCCAAAACTCAAATTCACAATTCACAATCTCAGATTTGGGTATTTGACCTATCTTTTGGCTTCTGCAGTAAGAGGGACATTAAAACTCAACTCATGCTAAGTAAAGCTAGAGAAGTTTTCCTTCTGGTAGTTAAATGTCAGACAGAGTGTGTGTGTTTGTCTACACATTCATGTGTGCACACCAGGAATCTTAGGGTCTCTGAACTGCAGGGAGGCTTCTCTATGTGAGCCAAGCTGGGAAACAACCCCATAATCCTCCTGACTCCTTGATCTTTTCCCACCCTGTCTAGCTTAGCATTGGACAGTCAGAGGGAACACTGGGTTTCTCAGACCTGCAGACCTCCAGCTTGCTAGAGCTTTATAGATTTCCATGATTCTAACTCCACAGCAGAAAGCTTGTGACTTTAACATTACTCAAAGAACAAGTTCTCACTGGAAAACAGGAAGCTTTTCAAATGAAAGATGTACTTTCAAATAAAGTTGCATTAAAAGAAGCAATGTCTTCTGAGAAACAACCCAAATATCAGAAATATTTCCAAATTTCTGTTTTCAAGTTAAAATAGGTGTGTGATAGAGTTACCTTTTCCTTGGTCTTTTTGTTCTTTCTTTGCTTTTTCTCTTTTGCTTCTTTTTTTCTTCCTCCTCATTTAAATCTATGGATAAAAAGTTACAGTTTACAAAACACTTGTCTGAATTAGGATCAGCATTAAAACAGAGGCTTCAACAACAATGTAAAGTTACTACAGACTTCTGGTTAAAAGTTCTTCTTTTCCTTTCCTTCTGGTTCTTGTCTAGTATAGTAATTTCAGAAATATTTTTCAGAGTAGCAGAATTTTTTATGAAACTTATATTCTTATGATTTTGATCTAAGCACTAGGAATGATGGCCCATATAACATAGCAAAAAACCAGGGCTTTTCCTATATGTTTACATCAGCTTTAAGTCTTCGTACCTGTTTCATATTTTTTCAGACTTGCCCAAGTCTGAAAAAAGACATCACTTGAATGTACAAAAAATCCAGTGTGACCTTAGACTTGTCTGAATTACTTTTATACATCTTCATCTCACATTTCACAAATAGCTATGTCATAACTAAGATAAAATTTGAGCTAACTGACAATACACTGTCTACAAAAACTGGCAGAAGAGTTCTCTCTCCTCTGATCATGTTTATTTCCTGCCCTAACACTATATAGTGTTAGTGTATAGTAACTCATTTCACTTACAAGCAGTACTTTTATCACAGTGAATGAAATTTCAGATCTTTGACTTTTCTATACCAGTTGAAAAGGTATCTCTGAACTCACCAAAAGACAAATCCTCTACATAAGTACACATTACAATGTCAGCTAACAGGAAAATACTAGCTTTACACTTTACCCTTAAGGCAGGTAACTAATTTTGAGCATTTCATCTCATTTCTATAATAAAAATAATTCTTCATAGAATCTGCACACTAATGCAGTTATTAATTTACTACCACAAATAGAAATTACTGGTCTGTAAGTTTAGGAGTGAAATTAGAAATAATTCAATGAGTTACAGAAAGGAAATTATTTTTTGGAGCAATTAAAAACCATGAGCGAGAATGTGTGAACAAGCAGTATTTTTTAAGAAAACAGTGCAAATATCTTGAGAAGATAAGGCCACTGGAAAATAGCAAAATCCTGCCTAGATTATTGACAGTTAAAGATACATATCTCTTTACACTATAAGTAGTAGCTACAGTTTGGGAAAGAAAATATAATAAACTGGTATATTACAAGAGCAAGTAAACAGCTGTTTTTTCTGCAGATATACATCTTCAATCAGTTCAGGGACAAAAAAAAAAACCCTTACATTCAAAAGTATGTAAGTGGGAATGACTTTTTCCAAACAGATGTCCCAAGAAAGGACTGTTCCAGTACCAATTCAGCACTCCTAACTGCATTTCTTTTGAAGTGCCCCAACAAATCACAGGTTTCTATCTACCCCTTCTCCCTCCTAAATAACTTTTTGTAGGAACTGACTGTCAAGTTTGGAAAGTGAGAGCAACAGAACAAAACAAGACATTTCAAAGAGCAGAGGGAAAGAACATTCATTCATTTAAAATGTGCCATGATGGAATAACCTCCCCTTCTTACTTAGGAGAAAAGCCTCTTTGGAGTCCAAATTCATATGAACTCAAGTTCATTGCTAAATAATCCACCTAGTTTTCTCTCTGTCAGATAGTTGATGCTCAGACATTCCACACACAGAAGAGTACTCGTCCAAATATGAATACTTAAATTCAATTCATGAGCTGTTTCAGTCAAAATATTACTCAGAAACTGGAGAGGTATTCAACGGACATATTTGTCATTAGTTTTAAGAGTTGCTATCAACTTTTAAGATGTCTAAACTACATGCCATAATCTAAAGATTAACTCAGAACATCTACATCACCTTCTCCTAAGCAGCTTTTTAGTAACAGTCTTACAATCCTTTCTATTTAGAAGCCCTATTTGAGATGTTACAAATGGGTATATTATTAATTTCCTATGACAGAAGGAAGATCTCTGAAGATTCAGACACGTGAAGCAGAAGCCCAACTTTTAAAGCACAGGCTAAAAGAACTAATAGCAGTTACCAAAAAGGAGGAAGTGAGAGTTTCAGTACTTCAGAAGACCATTATTCAGTTTACTCTTTAAGGAAAAAAAAATGAAAGACCTTACTCTTTTTCTCACGCATAGCTTGCAACCTCTGCAGTTCTTCTTCCTCACTGTCTTCACTGCTAGTGCTGCTAACATCTAAAACAATATCTCTTTGAGGATCTACTCGGAGAAAGTTTCGACACTCAAATGTCAGATGACCAGCTGAAAAAAAAAAAAAAATATTGAGAAGGAGAAATTACAATTTACCAAAAAATATCAGAAACTAAAGAACACCCATTTTAGTATTATTCAGTTTTGAGAAGTGAAAACAGCAATCTGTGAAAGTGGAGGATAAAGACTTACTTTGAAAAAGCCTCAAGGAATTGTGACAGGTTGTGCAATGTTATTCCATTTATTAGTGCTCTTTGACCTCTCATTTCTATTAATGTAAAGATTTTGTTCAGCCTCCGCTTTCCATTTTTTAATGGTCTGAGATCTTTCCTAAGGAAACTACCTAAAAGCATCAAGTGAAATATTAAAAAAACTGCAGCAAGTGTGTTTTATTGCTCTTTTTGTCTCCCCCTGGTGACACAGAGAATCCTATTTGATCATGAGATAATGTTTAACAACAAGCATGTTAATACTGACTAAGCAACTATTTGACCAGTATTTTCTAAGTTCTGTCTCAGTAATTGTGACCAGAGTTAGAAGCATTGTGCTGAATACACCTATTGGAATAATAAGGAGAAATAAATCAAATTGAAGGTATAGTTTGGGAGAAACTAAGCTGCAAGCACAGGAATTCAAGTAGCAATTGAAATAAAGGCATCTTCCTCATGTCAAAATGCCTCTATCTTGAAGATTTTATGAACATAGAGGTTGTGTGCTTTGACTACAAGTTTCTTTCTCTTTCAGAAAGCTTCTGATAATTACTGCATGTAGAAATGAATCTAAATCTATATCTATATCCATGTTCCTTTAGAAAAGCAGAAAAACAAAGCAATTAATTGACAAAATTTGGTGGAGACAAAGTCTACAGTGAAGGAATGAAGCAAGCTTTTTTCTCCTTCATCCACATAAGACTCATTAAAAAAGATTAAATCACTTTGTTGAAATTTCAACACAATTCATTGTAGAGCAGTGTCCACCCCTTCACTGTTCTAACAGTTAGTGATTAACAAATTAAAATCTTCACTAAGAATTCTCTCCATTCATCAGGACAGTAGCCACAGACGTGCTTACATGACCAGAGCATAATGCAAAGCATGATGAGCTAAATGCTAAGTACATGACTTTTAAGTGATGAAAACGACTGTTTCTGGAAATACAGAATGCACAAAGTATGTTTGCTTAGAGTAAAAGATGATAGAGATTTAAAATGATCTTTTCTTTTAAAAGACTGGTCTAAACTTGAGATGAAATGCCTGCCTAAGTTTGCAGTGGGACTGAGAAGCAGGAAAAATGCTAATCTCAGTAGGTATCAAAGACCATGCTTTCAATTAAAAATTTCTCAAGTAATTGTATTGGAAATGTAGTATACATGAATACAATAGTATGCCTTTTTTTTTTTTTTTTCTGAGAAACTCAAGGGTTTTCAAAAGCATCAATAGTTGTGAGAAAACGGAGAATGAATAGGAAATAAATAAATTTTAAAAACCACTGTAATATAGACAGATAAATATCTGACAAAAAGGGAGAACATTTTTTAATTTTTCCCCCCTTCCTTAAAAGGCATTTCCAACACCATAAACTGAAGAAAACACTATCACTTCCAATTCCTTATTGCAGACTTACGGTAGCCACACTTCTTGCATCCTGCTCTTATGTTATCCTTATTTGCACCTGAAATGGAAATTTCATCAGTTAGGTGTTGCTAAACAGAATTCTCCAGTTTCTTTTAAATCTGGTTTGATATCATCAATACATGGACAGGAATGATCACTCCACAGAGTATTAAGTACACTAAGATCTTGTAAAAAACCTTAGAAGTAAAGCAAACCAGCATTTCTAAAGTCTATTTTCCAGGCAGTAATCTACTGGAATAAATTTGGCCAGTAAAAAATGCTAAGAATCATTTAGTCTCAGATAACCTATTGCCAAATCCTCATTCGATTTATTACAACCTTTCCTCTATAATTTTAATAATTATTTCACTTCTCTGAAAGTGTATTTGTTTAGTTACAGTATGAACACAGTAACAGCTATCTGACATTATAGTAATCCATAACTGAGCATTACAAATGTACTTATAAATTCTAGCAGCATCTGGATGTTGACTGGAAATTCTGAAGTTATTTATATTTTAATTACAAGCATTGTCTTAAAAAGGCAATTAAAAAAAATAAAATAATTACTCTTGAAAGGTGACAAAAGACAGACGGAAGCAAAGAAAAAAAACACAAAAAATTAAAGCATAACAAATTATTAAATTATTCTGAATCATCTAATCATTAACGGCTGAGATACTTAATGCCACCTTTCCTCCCATCTTTATTAGTCACACCAGCTACACCCAGGGGATTCAGCCTCCTGAGCTGGAAGATAAAAGATGGAGAGCAGAACAACTCCCCCATAATCCAGGAGGAAGCAGTTAACGACCTGCTACGGCAACTGGACATCCACAAGTCCATGGGGCCGAATGGGATCCATCCAGGAGTGCTGAGGGAGCTGGCACAGGAGCTTGCCAAGCCTCTCCCTATCATTTANCTTGACAAAGCCTCTCCCTATCATTTATCAATAGTCTTGGCTAACTGGGGAGGTCCCAGATGACCAGAGGCTCATCAATGTGACACCAATCTACAAGAAGGGCTGGAAGCAGGAACTACAGCCCTATCAGCCTGAGCTCAGTACCTGGAAAAATTATGTAGAGTCTCATCTCGAGTGAGCTCACATGGCAAGTGC
>VWZY01009836.1:0-20747 GCA_013399075.1 Chloroceryle aenea | reverse complement strand
TGGAGAGATTTCATGGGGAACCCCTCCCATTTTCCCAGGCAGTCCTGGGACAATACCAGTGCTGTGCCCCTGAGCTGGGCAGGGGACAAAAGCCGGCCGTGGCTTTCACGCTGGGGATCCTGCTGCTCTGCTGCGAACAGGCTCTGCCCTCTTACTCCTCCCTTGCCATGGGTGTCTTTTAGCAACCTTCCCAGCAACCTCGGTGATCCTATCTTGGTGGAGGTGTCCCACCAACACGGTCCCCTTGCTGAAACCCCACTGAGCAGGTGACCTTGCCTGCCCCTGCAGCTATCGTCCTTGCTTACCCACCACCCAGCCTGGAACAGGGTGTCTTTTCCACAGCCCTCAGGACTGGTGCGGAAGCAGAGGCACCCAGTGTGATGGGACATCTTCACTTCCCACCCACTTTTACCCATTGCCCTCCAGACACAATTTTCTTTTCATCCTTCCACCTTTGCATACTGGGGACTCAGCCCCAGAGAAAGCATTTTGCGGATGGGTCACAGGAAATTTGTGGCTTAGCAAGGTCTCTGGCTCAGGAGACACCTTCACTGGTAGATCCTTCATCTTCAAAGTACTGTGCCTTTTTATGGACTTGGAGCATCTCATCCATAGAAATTTATGCTGAAAAGAAGTGGTGGAAACACTGTACGGGCATTTCCCCAGGGAGAAGTCATTAGGAAGGTTTGCATTTGGAAAGACCACTTCTGCCATGTTAGCTGTTGTGGCCAGAAGTGGCTCTTGGAAGGTTTTTGTCTCTAAGAAGGGCTCTCAGGGGACACTGGAGGAAGAGATGTGACAACCCAGTGACGCCTGAAACAGAGGTGGTCTCTCCTTCCTCTCTGCCTGTCCTCTCACCTCAAGTGAAGAGAAAACATCACACCTCTTCCTGCTGCAGTAGAGGTTCATTTTCCACAGCTCATTCTCCTGCATCTACCTCTTCATAGCACAAAAGAAGAGATGACACATGGACAGAAGGGACTTGGAAAAGGATATATGAGTAGTGAGTGCTGTGAGAGGGGGGCTGGCAATAGGGAAAAGGTGCTACGGGGAAGGAGAGTTCCGAAAGAGGAGGCAGGACCAAAGGAGACAAAAAGGAAGAACTGGAGAAAGGCAGAATGAAGGGAAAAATCCTTTCCCTGCTGTTTGAGGAGACACCGAACCTGCAGATTGCAGAGGTGGTGTGGCCAGTACACGTTCTTTTGACCATCTCCCTGTCTGCAGCTGAGGCACCCACAGCTCTTCCAGCAAGGCACCCGTGGGACCCTGTTTGTGTCTGGCAGGTGGCCGCAGCCCCTGGTGGGGATGGTGAGCAGTGGGACAAACACCAGTCCAGAGCTCTGTGGGTTACTGAAGACCCTTCTCGTTGTGCCAGCTGGGAGTGGTGGGTCAGACACTCCTCGGCTAACCCACGCCCTGTGGAAGGAAGACGTGGATCCCACCACTTCTCTTGCTGGAGTCAAGCACTGTCTCATTCTCCCTGCAGAGCTTGCCAAGAGGCAGCTGCGTTTGGCGAGTGAGCTGAGCAAGCTGTGAAGCTCCTCTCAGTGCCTTGTGGGGCTCCTTTGTCTCCTGGCTGGGGACTGTCTCCATCAAAGAACTAGGAGGACGTCTGGTCTCTCTCTCCCTACTACTCAGTGCCCTGTAACCTCACCCTGGGGAGAAACAAGGAATCCCTGCCCCTATCGCCTCTTTCCCACAGGGTCCACAGGAACCAGCCACCTGAAGGGACAGCAAACACACGCCCTTTTCTGTCCATTTTCTGTGGCGTGCTTCCTCCTCTCCCCAGGTTGGAGGCTGGCTGCAGGCAGAGGAACAAGTAGGGCAGTGTTTCTCAGCAGTGGCTATCTCCCCATGGGACAGGAGACCAACCCTCCTCTCCTTCTGTTTCTCCCACACTTCATACACAGGGTCCCTGCAGGTTGACCCTTGCCAGCTGGGAGAAGATGCCATGAGCTCTGAAGCATCACTGACTCTGCATCCAGTGGGTCATAGACAACTTTGTATGAAGTGACCTTGACCAATGCGTTTTTGCTGGTTATCTGTCTGCCGGCCAGATGGTGAGCTGCCAAACTGCCCTGTCCATGCTGCATGACCCCTCCTCATGGCAACAACCACCAGGGTCTCTCTTGGTGAGAGATCTGGTTCCGTACCGCAAGACTTGAGGGTCACCAGTAGCTGCTCTGGTCGAGGAAGCAGGGCCTCCATCATGGTCTTCTGTGCTCCCTGTTGGGTTTTCTCAGTATCCAAGAGAACAGCATCCTCATTCCTCCATTCCAAAGGGAAAAAGGTATAATGTAAGAAAGGTATCTGACCCCATCTTTTTTCTGGAATAGGTAATGCTGAAGAGAAGAAAGGTAGGAGACGATCCTTTGAGAGTTGGGGTTTTTTGAGGGATGCATCTTTAAGCACCTCTGTCTGCTTGATGCCACCAGGATGCAGTTGTTCTCCCTCCCAGCTCTGTGCAGTAAAGACTTCTCACTGGGCTGAGGTATTCCCTGCAGACACCCAGAGCTTCACTTACTGTAGATAACAGCAGATGTGCAGGGAAATGGCCATATGATGCCAGCCAGGTCTGCAAGGACAGTGACCAGCACCACAAGTTTGTTGTGAGGGCTTTAGCACCAGCTTTGGGACTGGTTCCCTTATGCTTTATGCGGTGCCAGCCAGTGGTTTTGCTGGGTCTTTCTAACACAAAGTTTCTGGAGACCGAATATCTGCTACATCAGTTGAAAATGTTCCTGAAATCCCCTGATGCTCGTCCCCTGGGTCACATCCATTAATTTCTTTGTATTTCCTGACTTAGCACTGAAGCATCTTCAGATTGGGTCTCCAGCAAGGAGTTGGGACCCAAGCTAGGTTTATCTCATTGCTAACTCAGGAGGACCTGGGAGGATCACTGGATTTTTCATGGGTGACCTCTCACGGTTACAGGGTTGGTGTTGGTCTGTACCAGCCCCAGTGACAAAGGGCAATAAGAAGCCACTAACCGAGGCATCTGGGAATAAAAGCAAGCTAGAAAATGGAAGATGTGATGGAGAACATCCTAACCCATCGAGTGCTGAGATCCTCTATGCGTCCCAGTGCACAAACAGCAAGAATGAGGGTTGCCTTCAGGAGCAATTCAGCATGTTGGAGTAAGCAGAGCCTGCTTGTCTTGGCATGACCCCACAGAGACGAGCATGTAGTGACAACCCCATCCCTCGGGTGCAAAAGTCCTAAGAAGGTTGGAACTGCCATCCACTGTCCCGCAGCAGGGTATTTCCCCTGGACTTGATGTCCTCCATCCTTGAGACACCTCTGACCTCCTGCACCCCCTTCCCCACCCCACGGGCTCAGGTTTGAATGAGGATGCCCTTTTGGCAGCATCTTGACCCCAAGGTCCTGGGCCAACTTGTTGCAGCACAGCAGAGTCCCTATGAGACTGCGATGGGGACCAAGGACTCATTTCACACACGGGGGGCACCAGACCCTGCAAGGACCAACCCCCCCAGCAGGGGAAGGAGGTGCATCCCAGTCCTGAGGTGCACACCCAGAGCAACCCAGACCCCTTCCAGCACCCCACCGCCCCAAACTCCTCCAGCACCATCTCTTGGGGCAGTCACTCTGCCCAGAACAGCCCAACACCAGCGGTTCTCATGAAGAAGCCGTCACTGGGCGAGAGCGGGGAACGTGCCAGCAGCTGAGGTGGGGGCTGCCTGCGTCCCCTCCCCGCCATCCCCGACCGACCGTATTCTAGCTCCGAGGAGTGCTTGGCTCCACCTTCCGCCCTTCCCTCCCCCGGTGCTAAGCAGCAAAGCCAGCTAGAGACATCCAGCCGGGGTATTAGTAAAAACCAAGCCTCCCTCTAGGAATGGCACTCGCCTGAGAGCCTCCCCGCTCTGCGCGGTCCGACGCTGCTGGGGCTGGCAGGGAGAACAGGGGGGCTATTGGGATACAAATCACAGCCCTCGCAGGATCTGCACCGGCCAGCAACGTAAGTTTTCCTACCTGAGCTCGTTCTCAGGCACACACACGTTCTCTCCTGCTTTTTCCCCCCTACTGTCTCTCATTTTTTTCAATCCCCTCAGCCAGGGTGCGTGTCACCCTCTGAAACTGGATGGGTAGCCCTTGCTCTTTTTCCCCTAAGCCAGGGGCATGCTTTTCTCTCACTTCTTTTTTTCTTTTTTCAGTTTCTTTCTTTTTTATTATTATTATTTTTTTAATTTATTTCTGGGTAGTGGGGATAGAGAGGCCTTTATGTTTAGAATGTTTCTTTTTCCAAGGGGGGATGTGCCACACAGGAGCAGGGACTTTTAAAGGTGACTGCAGACAGAAGGAACGAGGAGGAGTGTGTGGGGCAGGCAACCCAAAGCCTTGGCTTGTCTCAAAGTTGCCCTGGGTTTGTGTTTGCATGTCAGTGTGTGTATTTTTATATTATTTTTATATAGAGAGACACGAATGTGAATAGGTATATGCACAACGTGCAGACAGAGCGGCGTGTTTGTGGGGATACAATGTAGATGTATTTGAAGTCTTTGATTTATGAGCTGGGAGAGGAGGGCAAGGGATGGGGTGTCCCTGCAGAGGCACTTTCCGGGATCAGGGTGTCTGGCTGGGGCTCCGGGGCCCTGGCTGGTTTTCTGCCCAGTGGTGCCACTCACTACATGTCTCCAGGAACTGGGATATAGGTCCCTTCTGGTTTATTGATATGGTACCAGGCACCACGCTGACACTTCACCGCGTCTTTGAAAGAAAGGGGCACTTCCCCACGGGAGTTTTGTGGCTGTCCCCCCCATCCTGCCCCCCACCGGGAGCCGTGCCTGGGCAGAACGGTCCACGTCTCTCTCCTTTCAGGTCCCCAACCCCCCCTTATCCCTCTTGCCGCAGGCCCCTCCACACATGTCAGTTCCAGATGATTGCAGAGATAGGGAGCAATATCCCAATTAATCAGGGGCCCCAACCCATCCCCACCCCCATCGATCACGGGGTTTGTGGTGTGCACGGCAATTGCTTTGCTTGCGCTTTTATTGCGCGGCCCCTGTCTCGTGGTCAGCTCTTCAGAGATCTTGGAGTCCCTTTCGGATCTGGTGGTTGCTTCTCTTTTTCTCTCTTTCCCTCCCTCTTTCCTTTCTTCCTTTGTTTTTGTCTTCCTCCCTCCCCTCCCCAGTGAGAAGAAGGACACCAAGAAGGAAGAGAGAGAGGGCTTGAGAACAACGATGGCTGATGACCAAGACCTTTCAGAGGTGGAGATGAGCCCGGTGGGCTCTGAAGACCACCACTGCCTCTCTCCAGGACCTTCCATGGCATCGGACAACTCCCCACACCTTGCCGGCTCTGGGAACGGGGACATGGGGAAGGTCAAGAAGGAACAGCAAGACCCGGAGGCAGATGACGACAAGTTCCCAGTGTGCATCCGCGAGGCAGTCAGCCAGGTGTTGAGCGGCTATGACTGGACCCTGGTACCCATGCCTGTCCGGGTCAATGGAAGTAACAAGAGCAAGCCCCATGTCAAGCGGCCCATGAACGCCTTCATGGTCTGGGCACAGGCTGCCCGGAGGAAACTGGCCGACCAGTACCCGCACCTCCACAACGCTGAGCTCAGTAAGACCCTGGGGAAGCTCTGGAGGTAAGAGCGGGCGGGCAGAGGGGGAGTACAAGGGCTGAGGTTCGA
The DNA here is from genome assembly GCA_013399075.1 of Chloroceryle aenea. Taxonomy (NCBI): domain Eukaryota; kingdom Metazoa; phylum Chordata; class Aves; order Coraciiformes; family Cerylidae; genus Chloroceryle; species Chloroceryle aenea. The sequence continues at coordinate 15,094 of VWZY01009836.1, read as the reverse complement.
CAGCGTCCTGAAGAGAACTGTGTGGTCCTGTGGAATGATGGAGACTTAGAGGGATGGAGGGGTGTCTCTTAAGGGGACCTCCTTCCCTGCAGGGAGCCCCCTTGAAGAAGGCACGGTTGGTGACTGGAGTAGGAGTGGTGGCTGGAGATAGTGAAGGCTTCCTCAGCAGAGCTCACCTCCGTGCTGGGAGGCAGCCCTTTCCATGTGTTTCCCTCTAACCTCCCCTGTTGTTCCCAACCAGGACACTCTTGTCCTGGTCCTCTCCTGCCTGACTGCCAGGGGAAATCTTGTTTTCTTGGTTCACCCTCTCTATTGGGCCAAGTTGTGCACTAGCAGGAACTGGGCTGAGCCCCAGCCGACTTAACTCACTGGTGGCTGCCTCAAGCCTGTTTGAAGTCAGGTCCTGGTGCCACAGGGGTTATTTTTTATGCAGTGCCGCAGAGCAAGCAGGGAACCAAGTTACAGCTGAGGGGGAATGTCAGGGGAAGGGAGCTGCACGGTTGGAGCCCGGCACCCATCCTTCCCAGGATGGTCCCAGTTTTGTCAGGCCATGCAGGTGCTGTGAGATGGACAAGTAGAAATCCTGCTAGAAAGGAGAGCTAAAGCTTAGCAGAAAGGAAGAGACCTGCAACAGTCCCAGCCTCAGCGGGCTCTCTTGCAACACGCTGGCTCAAAGCAGCTCCACCTCCCTTTGCACCCGGAGAGGTGCTCTCTCTTCTCGCTAGCACACGCACGCTCGCCCTTCTGGCCTCACCAGTTTGTTGCACCCATTTCCATTTTGGCTTTGTGCAGATCCCCGGTTCCTTTATGCACCATCCCCCAAGCACCCAGCACCATTCCCCTCCATTGTACCAACCAACGCAAACCAAGGCTGGTGCCAACGGGCTCTCTTAATCTCTCTCCCGCCCTGATGGCATTTCCTGGGTGAGCCAAGAGACCTCCTTCCAAGCAGAAGCAAAACACACCCTGTCCAGCAGCTTATGCTGAGGTCCCCTCCTGGCTTCAAACATCCTTGCTCATAAGGAAGGGAGCCTTTGGGCATTAGCTTCTCCATCTGCTACATCAGCCTGTTTGTCCCGGACCGTCAGTGTTTAGTGTAACCCCAGCAAAGGGATTTCTTTGGGAAGCTGAAGGCAGAGCGTAACTGTGGTTGTCTCATCTGATGCTCTTTCCTGCTTTGTTCCCCTCTGCCTTCCCTTTACCATGGCACTCGCTCCTCTCTGGGGCTCTGTTGCCAGCCTCTGGTCTGTGAAGTTGTGCTGGAAGGCATGTGTTTGTGGGGGAAACACGCACCGGGTTTTGTCCTCAAAGTGTTGTTTCAAGGCATCATTCCTTCACTGCAAAATATTGCCAGACTTCAGAGCAACAGCCTCCCTCCACAAGCTGCACTTCCCTTGAGGAGCAGAGCAGTGAAACGCATCACATTCAGAGCGTGGGGAGACACGGCCCCAGGTCACCCAACTGCCTCCACGCTCCCAGGGCATGGCTCTCTCCACTGGGACTCAGAACAGGGGAACACTGCTGCCTGAGGAGGGTGTTTCTTAGAGCACCCTGCAAACAAGGAGTGTGAGTCAGGCAGAGAAGATTGTGGGATCAGGCCTGGGGTTGTTGTGTGCTGCTGGGTTCACCCCCTGGCTGTTTTGCTTGAGGATGTCTCCTCTCCCAAGTGTTGCTAGAGCAGGCTCTGTCTCTCCAAGCCATGTCAGCCCCTACGGGCACCGTGCAGCACAGTAAGCTGGGTTATGGAGGCAGTCAGTGTCTGGCCTGGACCATGTGTGCTTGTCTTTCTGTGAGGCTGGGGGGAAATACTAGCCCACCAAATTCCAGAGGAGGTGGCCCAAAGGTTACCAGGATGGTAGCCCCAAGCCTTTCCTTCCAGCCAGAACGGTTGGGTCTTCCTCTACAGAGGTTCCCACTGCACTCACCCGCACTACCCTCGGAGTGTATCTGTGCATCGGTACAGCCATGAGCAGCTGGGTTTTCTCTGGATGGCTTAGACTCAAACATGTGACAAACCTCCCTGCAAAGGGCTTCTTGTGTATCCCTACCCTTACAAGGTGACCACCAAACCCTACAGCCTACATCGCCAGTGGCTTTGGAAAAATGTGGGCATCTTATATTTCCAAGTGGCCTGCTCTGAGCTTGTATGGGTAAAGGGCATGTTAGGCAGAGAGATGAGAGCTGGTGAGCACCAAGACTGCCTGCAGACCACTGTTACACCAAGCACGGCCCCAGCGATCGGTGCTGGGTGGGGATGGCAGAAGCTTGGCAATCTTCTTGAAAGGCAGTTAGCAGATTGACAGGTAACCCCAGTGCTGTCCCACGTGCTCCTCTGCAATGGCCCGGACACTTTTTCCTCCAGCTCTGTGCCACCATGCTGTCCAAGGACCCCAGGAGTTGTTGGGAAGGGCTGCAGGACATGCCCAGGTAGCTACAGTACCCACCTACCCCCAAGTGTGGTGCTGGGGGGCTTATGGCTCCATTCAGCTCCGTCTGAGTGAAGTTTGAGGGGTGCAGTCGATGAACCAAATGGCCTAAAAAAGGAGAAGGAAGGATTTATGCGTTTGATAGTCATAAAATCTCACCTCAGCTGCTTTCCTACCCCAAGGTGGGACAGGGAGCAGCTCTCAAATGGAGGCTGGCTGCTGAAAATGTCGGCAGGACGCTCAGCCAAGATGCCAGTCAGCACCACCTCTGGGGCCAAAAGCATGAGAGGCGCAGGAAAAGGGGAGGAAGGCTGGGTAGGGAGGAGTGAGGGGACCCAGGTGCCAGAAACCAGGGAACAAGTCATGCCCACAAAACCTGGGACTGTGGAAGTGTAGGAGAACCCATCTGGCTGCCCCCAGACAGCCCCTGCCGGGCATCAGCCCCCATTCCCAATCCCATTGCCGCACTGACTCATCGGCAGCTGAGTCCCAGCACAGGGTCAGGCCTCTGGCCGCTGAGCCAGTCGTCTGGCACAGAGCACAGCACGGGCAGAGATATTCTGGCCCTTCTTTCTCCTCCCAGAGCGGGGTGCTGCATGTTTGCCCCTCTCTCCTCGGCTCGGGGGTGCCCGTTCAGTGTCGGGGAGGGTGGTGAGGGCTCGGTTAAGCCCCATGAAGGGCTTTGCTCTGTGATCCATAACTTCTCTGCTCGTGCGAGATTCCTTTGCATTCTGGCCTGGGGAGTGTGGGGGGCAGCAGGGGGAGGGCAGGAAGCAAGTGAAATCCAAATCCCCCCAAATCTCCTGGCCTTTGCCTGCTCGCACCAGTTTCACTTTGCTAAAGCCGATTTGAGCTCTGATCCCAGCAGGAGGGAGGAGGGAGCAGGCAGCCTTGGAAAGGAGAAGGCAAAGACACAGGGAGTGTACTTGGCACTGTCCTGCCGCTGGCACTGCCTGTGGGCTGCTGTCAAGGGGAGAGGAGGTGAGGCACTCGGGCATAGCTCTGATGACAGACTCCTGCAGCTCTGGTTCATGCCATCCGTGAGACGGATCTGGGAGGCTGAGCTTCCGTCTCCATAGGAGGCTCTTCTCTGAGTTGGCTGCCATGCGGTCTGCCCTGCAGATCAAAGCCTGCTGTGCGGCCTACAGGCCTCTCGCTTTGCGAGGTGCCCACACAGAAAGGGACTTTTCATTTCCAACCCAGCACCTTACCAGCTTTAGCACCCTGTGGCCTGGGAGTGCAGGGAAGCCACGGCCTGGCTGCCTTGTAGTGAAGTGTCCTGGGTTGCAAGGCTGCAGGTTTTGCCTCTATTCCCCATTTCATGGGGCATTCTACAGGGAAGAAGGTTTTGCCAAGGCAAGGTCACCTCCCACTCCGTGATGCCTACAAAAGTTGGCCATGATGTCCCTCTGGACTCCTTGGAAGGTTGTCTGGAGCAGCACAGGCCAAGGGATTAGAGCCTTCGGGGACGTGTGAGCGCAGTGTATGGTGGCGGGAGGGAGACAGGAAAGCTGGTGTTGGATTCACGGTGGCTCAGTTGCTTTAATCTCCGGGATTAAGGCAGTGGAGGAATGTGGTGTGCGGCCGCGACCTGCTCAAGCTGCCTGGAGTGAACCCAGGTCAGCACTGTAACGGGCTCCAGCCCGTGCCACACACCTCTGGCTGCCAGCTGACGGGATGCACAAGGAGCAGGGGGAAAGGGAGTGCTTAGGAACCGACCCATTGCTTGCTGGCGACACCTTTGGTCCCCTTCCAGGTTAATCTGTGTGCTCCTTGAGCCACGTTTCCTCTTTTCAGTTTTTCAGGCCACTTTAGGCTCTGTATCTTCCTCAGTGCCTACAGTTTAACAGAATTGGTCACCTTTTACTGCTGAGGGCTTCAGGGGTACCGAGACACTGGCACAGCCCCAACCCCAGGCAGTTCTTTTGTGGGAGAGAAAAAGGTGTGGACATCTCGTAACTTGAATATTTTTTGCTGTTTGGGAGCCCTGCCTTTTCCAACGGCTCTTTATGGGAAGATCGGTCCCTTCTGAGAGCACTGGCTTCTGCTTGGGAGCAAGATGACCTTGAGTCACAAGAATATTTGAGGGGAAAAATCATGAAATGAAACTGAAGTGACACTGCTAAAGGCGTGAGCAATGAGGCTGATCTCATCTTCAAGTGCTCTGAGCCACCCTGCCCGCACATTTCAGCGTTTCCTCAGAGCCCATCTGAACTGGAGCAGCCCATGATCTGGCAGAAATAGAGAAGGACCTCACATTCCCGCAGTGCCTTTCATCCAGAGATGAAAGCTCAGATCTATTTCTACAAGGCTAGCAATGTAGCAGCTAAATTTTTTGCAACTGCTCAGCTAAGTCCAAGAAGGGCTGGCTCTTTGTGCTTCTCCCTCTTGCATAATCCATGTCTAAAGTGGGCAGGAGCTCCAGGAACAGCAGATTACACTGTTTCCTCCACTTCAAAATTTTAATTCCCTTCTAGGATATTTCAAGATGCTTAAAGGCCCAGCAAGCTCCATGCAGCAACATGGGTACTGTGAGGCCAACACCAGTTGCTCGGTAGAGCCTCAGACTTGGAGCAGAGTCTGTGGAAAGGTGGGAGGTTAAACTGGAATACAGTCTGGGAAAGAGCAGGAGACATGTGGGAGGCAGCACCACAGGTGGCAGGGGTGTGACACACTGCCTTAGTCCAGAGGATGATTCCAACTGCCCTTAACTTGGCCAAAGTCTTTGAAAGCAGCTTGTTCAGCCTTATTTGACACGGCTGTGAAAGGCTGCACTAGGGCAGTGTAAGAGAGGGTGCTGAATATCCCGAGGTGAGGAACATCACGCAGCTGGGGAAGGGGGAACCCAGCTCTGGCACCAACCAGCGTCAGGGATTAATAACTAACGAGGAGGAGGAAACCACTGCTGTCCTCACCCCTGAAACACTTCTCCCTGCTGTTCTGGGAAGCACGTTTAATAGGGCAATGCTCTGACATCTGGATTTACACGCTGTGCCCCACGGTGCTGCATATAGGCATGCTTTTCTTCTGACCTCCTTGCCCCTCTCCTTCCCCTCTTTACCACCTTGGCCTCTGCAGGCTGTTGAACGAAAGCGACAAGCGGCCCTTTATCGAAGAGGCAGAGAGGCTGAGGATGCAGCACAAGAAGGACCACCCAGACTACAAGTATCAGCCCCGCCGGCGGAAAAACGGCAAGGCCACGCAGGGCGAGGGCGAAGGCCAGGTGGAGGGAGAGGCTGGCGGGGCTGCTGCCATCCAGGCCCACTACAAGAACGCCCACCTGGATCACAGGCATCCCGGCGAAGGATCGCCCATGTCCGACGGGCATCCAGAACACTCCTCGGGTGAGTCCCAGGTCTCCATGAACCTACCGATGGGTGACAGCCAACTCGGGGGCACAAAAATGACACGTCACGGTGAAAGCCTTCGTGACAGTGGCTCACAACTTGCTTGTGACCCAACAAGCTCTGCTGGAGTCAGCAGAACAGGGAGGTGCCCGAGGTCCACGAGCACTTGCGCTCCTCTGGTCAGGCAAGGTATCATTGCACCCTCCCTCTTTTTCCACAAGAAAAAGGTTTGGGTTCTGGCTGGCTGCTTCTCTCTACCTCCACTGAAGTCTGCAGCCAGCCAGTTGCTGTCAAACTGGGCTGTGTGTAAAGCTGGGCATAAAGCTGTTAACTCACCTTTTCTCTCTTTTTCCTCCTCGTGGTATTTTTCACATTGCAGGTCAGAGCCATGGGCCCCCCACACCTCCTACCACCCCTAAGACTGAGCTGCAGGCGGGCAAAGCTGACTCCAAACGAGAAGGGCGTTCCCTGGGGGAAGGGGGAAAGCCGCACATTGACTTTGGCAACGTGGACATCGGGGAGATCAGTCACGAAGTGATGTCCAACATGGAAACCTTTGATGTTAACGAATTCGACCAATACCTGCCGCCCAACGGACACGCCGGCCACCCAGGCCATGTTGGGGGCTACGCGGCAGCAGCGGCTGCCGGCTACGGCCTCGGGAGCGCCCTGGCTGCGGCCAGCGGACACTCTGCCTGGATCTCCAAGCAGCACGGAGTCNTCCCTGAGCCTGCCCCACTATGGTTCTGCCTTCCCCTCCATCTCCAGGCCACAGTTTGACTACCCAGACCACCAGCCCTCGGGACCCTACTACAGCCATTCCACCCAAGCCTCTGGCCTCTACTCTGCCTTCTCCTATATGGGACCTTCCCAACGTCCCCTTTACACTGCCATCTCTGACCCCGCACCCTCCGTGCCACAGTCCCATAGCCCCACACACTGGGAACAGCCTGTGTATACAACTCTCTCCAGACCGTAGGGCACGGGGAACAGTGACCAAAGCAGTGACGGAAAGGCTCCGAAGAATCAGCACAGGCAGAAGAGCCTCCGAACTCCGAGGTCACTCAGTGCTATCCAGCCACCAGAACACACTGAGTACACAAAAGTGCCTTTCTTGACCCCGGCTATCGCTGGCTCACCCGCCTAGAGGAAGGTTTTTCATCCTTTCGCCCTTTACCAATTTCACACAGGCCCCGTGACTGGCTTGTGACACCTTATTGGCCTTCTAGATGAGGAGGATTCTAGACACGGAGTGACTGGCCCGTGGTGGGTTTCGTTGTGCACACCCTGGACTGTAGAACGAGAGAGACTGTCCTTTCCTTCCCCTCCCCAAACTGCTCCAAGGAGATAAGTGTCTCCCGTAGGCCACGATGGCCAACGCTTTGTCACCCGCTGCAGGAGAAGGGTGGTTGCTCAGCCTTGGTGAACGTGTTTTGGGACAAGCAGTAGGGAGGATGGCGTGGCCAGCTTCCTTGTGAACAGTGTTGTGAAGCAGTCCTGCCTCAGACTCACACGTGCATGAATCTTGAACCCTGTTGGAAGACCAACCTACACCCGCTTCCCTGCTATTTCCACAGCTGCATCCTAGCTTTTCTCCTCGCCTCTTCTCTCCATCCTGCCTCTGGTGAATCCCACACTCATTCCTGCATGGAGATTTTAAGGCTTGCCTGAACATCCTGTAGGACTCGGGAGCCACACTGTCAGTCTGAGTGTTGCCCACGTCACAGGCTGCGTGCGCAGGCACGTTCAGGTACGGAGGTGCTGGAGAGGTGGGGAAGGACCAGTGAATCATTAAGGTGCTGTGGGTGAATCCTCCTTTCTTACAAGGACTCTGTGTCATTCATTTGTGCCTGGCATTTCTGGCATCTCAGTCTTTATTCTAATCTCCTCAGTACCCACCACAACCTCTGAGCAAACTTGGTCCTTGCTCTTCCCCGGCTGACTGTGCCTGCCTGAAATGAAGAGGCACCAAGAAACCTCCTATGCACTTGCCAACCCCCTGACTTGATTCCAATACTCTCTTTGAAGCCCCACGCCAAACTGAGTCAGACGGGGTGTGCAACCCTGACCATTTGTTCATCACGTCTTCCCATCAGTCAGTACTTCCCTCCTACCTAGCTGAGGATGGAGACAGACTCCTGTGGCTCTAAGTACGGTAGATACGCATCCAGTCTTGAGTGAGTGTAAAGAAAAGAAGCCTATTTAGGTGCAAAGGAATCTGTTTTGCCCTTTGGGTTTCAAACTGGAAGCAACCACCTCTCCCACTCAGATCATCCTCCTGTTTTAGCCCAACACCTGAGGACAGTCTGCTTACTTCTCCTCTGTCACCTCCAGGACTGGGGTGGTTTATCATGCCAGGGAGTGAACTGGCACAAAAGTTGATGCAGGAAAAGATGACTCCTGGCGACTGATCGCAGAGACATTGTTATGGGACCTTCCAAAGGATATTCCTGTCTAGAAAGATAAAGTTCTTTGGCCAAACATGGACTGTGATCAGTGCCGCTGTATCCCTCTGCTGATAGGACTGTCGGATGCCCTTCCTGCCTCCCTTAGCTATGGATGACTTATCCTTGTGGGGTCTGAAAAGATCATGTAGAACGTTTGCTCCTTGTACGCATGTAACCTCTTCCAGCCCTGTCCCCTTATTTATGCAAGTAGCACCTTCCTTCCCCAGCTCCTCTTCCCCAGTCTCTACGCTGTCCTAGCACCATTAACTCTGCATTAAACATATGGAATAATAAACTTAAGAGTTTCATTTTCACGTGTCTGGGGTTTTTTGACCTGTTTCCTATAAGCCTCTGTTTTTTCCCCCCCAGTAAGCATATGAAGGGTCACACCACCCCCCTCCTCTGCCTGTCATGAAGAGGAACTCTGACTGGCTCACCAGACTTGACCTTCACAGAGGTGAAATTCACCTTCTGTTTACACCCCAGCTCCAGTCATTTCTCTGGTGAGAACTGGAACGCTGATCTCTGTCCTTCAGCCAAGGTTCAGCACGTGCAGTTAAGACCAGCACCGTTCTGCACGTGCTTCACCCAAGAATTTCTTAAGTGTGATTGTTAATGCCCTCCAGAAGAGGAGCGTGGGGTTTCTTGTCTTGGTTCCACATCAAGACATGGCAGCTGAGGTCCCTTCAAAACCAACCTTCCCCGCACACACAAACCTGTGTATTTTGAAAGCAACCATCAGAATCCCTCATGAGAAACTCATGCCCCCCACCTCCAGCCTCTTGCCTTCCACAAACACCAGCCTAAATAAACCCACTCACATGCAGAGAGTGTATTAAAGAATAGATATATACGTCCTTACTAGGTGAAGATGACATCCCGGGTGTAGTCAGGTCCTGGGAAGCTATCTGAAGATGTTTGGAATGTACAGCAGATATCAGTCTGCCTAAGAACACCTCTCAAGGCCAATGGTAGCAAGGTAGGAACTGGGGAACACCTTCAAACCTTTTTAAAACTCACAGCACTATTTGGATGAAGTCCTGCAGAGGGCCAAAAGCATCGACATGAATGGCTTAATGGATCTCACAATGATGGTGACAGCTAAAAAGCTCCATGCAAAACACAACTGTGGCCATTCACTGGAGAGGAGGAGAAATCTCCACCCCAAATGACAGGCTGTGGGAAGAGTCCATAAGGGAACCACTGCACCGCTTGAGTGGGTCAGGAGCATGCGTGGGGGAGAAGGGAAAACACGGTGGAGTTAGGGGTAGGAGAGCTCATCACAGGGGTGGGAGAGAAGGGACAGGGTGTGGACAAAACACAACAGGGGGAAAAGAAAGTTCTTAACCACACACAATTACCCTTCTCCAACTCTTCAAAAACCAAACTGAGAAAGCAAGCGGGCTCTGCCCCAACCATTCTCTAGTGGAAGAAGACGCCTCCTCTCCTCTAGGAGGGTCCTCACAACTAAGACAGGACTAGAAAAGGCTGCTGGTAACAGAGGGGTTAACCACTCCTCCTGCAGCCTAACTGGAGCTGGCCAGGCATCCTTCCCTATCCCTTTAATCGTATCTGATACAGATGCAAGGCTGGGGAGGGGAGTCGGGCGCAGAACAAAGAAGCCATTTAAAAAAAAAGAAAAAAAAAGGAAAAAAAAGAAAAAGAGGACAAGAAAAAGACCCCCGCGCTCCATGGCAGACGCCAAAACGATTGCACAAAGGCACCATTTCAGGGCTGAAATTTCACCGCACCAACGTGATTAAAGGATTCCACGGGGTGTGGGGGGAGAAGGCTGAAGGCCACAGTGCTGCAAATTAACCTTTTCTTAGTAAAGATGGCCTGGACCAGGAAGCATTTGTGTGGGGGGGACACAGGCCACCCCCTTCCCACACCTGCAAGCATCTCCACATTCCTTTTGACCTGTCGTTTTGCCCAGGGATCCATTCAGCTCTTGCATTACCACCTCCAAACCCAGCCCCTCCCGCACACACCGACAGGGGAAGGAAGGAAGGGTGCTTTCTGAGAGGGCAGGGAGAGAACGACGGTGACGGTTGGTTCTATGAGCTGAGGTCCCCAGCAGGTGGATATCAGCTCCCTTTGGGACACTGATATTCCTACATAGGCACCAACCACACCCAGCATGCAGAATGCAGGCTTTCTACATAAGCATGAGCTTTAATATAAACTAGTCAGAAATATTTTTCCTGGACCAGCATAAAGAGAAAAAATCACGTAAAGGAGAGATCCCAGGTGAGGTGCACACTCTCCCTTCTCTTTAAACAAAGAAAACAAAAAATCCAAGAGTCTTTTAATAAGTTAATTGAGAAAGCCTCAGCGTGTTCCAGCCAAGAGCTCAGATCTTCCTCGTGCAGAGGAGGAGCCTTGGAGCTTGCAGATCAAGAAATGAAAAACTAAGTGGCTGGCTGGACGCCCTTGGAAGTTGTAATGCATCCACCCAACTCTTAACCTGAGCATGGAACCTCCCTGCACATCGGAGGCGAGAGTGTGGGTACCTGAAGGGGACAAATGACTAAATTTTCATCACACTGAAGATTTAAAGGAACTCTGGGACTTCAGTGTTGTTGTGTCACCATAAGAGCCACCAAAGTATGCACAACTGAGAGGGCTGGAGAGCACCCACACACCCAGGACCCTCAGTTCCACCACATGCCAGAGAACGGCTGTTGGAGGAGCGAGCAACAACCTACAGCTGCCTGTTTTGCTGGTGGGACCGCGAGTGGCGACTGTGCTTCCGGCTGGGGCAGTGCCACTGAAAGGGGATCCCCACTTCTGATAAGCAGCAGGAGCAGGGAAACAATAGGTGATTTGATGAGAGCTGCTCTACGATACTCCTGAGAAGCCCCACAGCCAGCCCCAGCCGGAGAGGAAATTGGGGGTTTCCACAGCAACCTGCTCAGGGCACAAAGGCCCAACTGTCTAGGGGGAAGCAGTGGAGGTGGCTCAGCACTCCTGGTTTATGATGGGATAGGGGTGGAGGGCTTTCTGAAGCCGAAGTACCTGCAAAAGCATTTCTGTACAGCAGGAGTTTAATTGGCTGTGGGTCCTCTAAGCGGGGAGGAGCAGTGCTGGAGGAGGAAGTAGTTACTGCAGTCATCAGCCGGGCTAGAAGGCAGGACTGTCACCAGGGCAGGGGAAAACGCTGCAAAAAAAGCATGGCAGTTGGCTCCCAAATCTTACTAACACAGCCCACGACACAGATAAAAAGAATAAGAAGCAAGCTGGTAGAGGGAACTAAGAAAGTCTTCTCTTGGGCACATAGAACTGAGATGAAAGAGAAGGTGAGAGGGTGAAAAAAAACCCCACAAATACATTTCACTTAAAATGGGGAGGTTTATAATTTATTTACACAAATAGAAACAAAAATAGAAACATCTCTGAGGAAGGAAAAAACAAACCAACAGCTGGAGGCTGATCAGTCTGTGATGATTAACTCATCCACACCCCAATCTTCATAGCTCCCATCCGGCAGGTAGCGACGGATGATTATGGGGATCTTGCGGGCTCTGAAGGGAGTAGGGAGAGGTGAGCAGAAGGCAAGGGGAACTGAGGTGCTTAGTGGCTTCAGTAAGCTCATCAGGTTTAACTGGGACATCTGTGTAGCACCAGTGGTTTGCTACTATACAGGAAAGTCCCAAGAACCTTCCCTCTTTTGTAGGTGCAAAGCACTGAGCACCCTTACTCTTCAAAGCAGCCAAAGCCCTGTGCTGCTACTGCAGGAATTGAGCCCTGTGAGTGGAACCCACTATGAGATGACACTGAGTGGCTAATACAGATACAGGGGAAAAAAATAATGAAAAAGAAATAAATCAAGCAACTTGAAGAACAAATCTACTTTGATAGAAGACTTCTTCCTCTCGAGACACTACAAAAGTGACAGAATTCTGAGAATCTTCACAACCAGGTATTTACAGAGTAGGGGGTGTGAAACAGGGACTATCCAGGTACCAAAGTGGTACACTGGGGTGGAGCACAGCACCTGCTAACAGTGTTTCCAGTCAGAAAGCAGGAAAATGCTGAACACAATTTAACTTAATGGGAGCAGATTTAAGTCAGCAGAATGTAATCAGTCTGGAATCTAACCAGGACATCGGGTTTCAACCCTATCAGGCTTGAAAAGTAATACAACTTCTTTAATGATGGCATTCAGGGACATTGTTTTTCCAGTAGCTCCCTCCTGCCAAGAGCTGCAACTGGATTTTGGTGCAGAAGAGGATGCCACTATCCTTTGTCACGCTCCGACTTACTTTCTAGAGCTCACATTCAGTGACAAGAAACAATTCAGGGCTGAGCTTGGAGATCTGACAGAAACATGACCGAAGGAGCTTTTGGCAGTGACAAAGGGAGCTGTAATAGGTATAAAATCTGCAAAAGCAACTGCAGCCCACTGAGAAACTGGTGCAGAGGGGCAATTTGGTTCAAGAACAGGGACTTAGTCAAGGAGTTCAGCTGCTCTGCTTGAAGGATACCTGCATGTGAGCTAGGTCAGCAGCCACGCAGGCAAACTGTGGGCCAGCAGGAGCTCTGCTGGGGAAAGGTGGGCCTGTAAGCAGGCATCTAAAAGCTGTAGCCTCTGCTACAGTCAGAAAGGATTTCTCTCCCTTTCCACAAGCAGGGGATGTGCCTTTCCACGAGCACAATAAGCCAAGAGTGCAAGGGTGTGGGAAAAGAATGTTTAAGGGGTTCTCTGCACCACCAGCCTAACCCTTATTTCACTTTTTTTTGCCAGCAGTTCAGCTGAACACAGCTATATTCAGATGGCTGCTTTGATTCAATTCAGCAAACTAAACTGATTCCAGAAAGATGAGGACCTTGGCTTCTCATCCTAGAAATGAAGAACACCCAGCCTCTAAAGTAGAAGAGGTCAGGGCATTCCTGGTGACCAGGATTTTGCATAAGCAACTAGGATGAGAGAGGGGAGCTGCAGGAAGGCCTGAGGTGACTCCCTGCTATCGAGGGAAGATGAGGTTGTCTTGGAATAAGCTGCTAAATGCTGGGATGAGGAGATGACTGATGGCTTTGTGGAAATCAATAGGCTCACCACCAAAGTCCTGGGACTTACTTGAGTTCTTTCATGGCAATCAGCAATGGGTCTGTCTCTCCTTCCAGCTCCACCATCACGGGGGCACACATCCTGGGACAGAACACCAACAGTTACTTGAATGAACGCACAGAGAGGGAAGCATGTGCCTCCCTACACCACCTAGACAAGGGCTGCTGGGGTAGGAGGGGGGGAAAACCACCTCGACAAGGCTGATTTGCTCTCTGATGCACTTCAGGAAAATAATTCATCCATGTGCTTACAGACTGAGCTTTTCCTTGAATGTTTTTCTTGACCCATCCCTCAGGCTCTGCTGAGCAACTGGTGCTCAAGGGTTGGTCAGATCCAAAGCCTTTTAGCCACCCCTGCTGTACTTAAATGTGAGGGAAAGAGTGGTTCTAAAATTAAACCCATGAAGAGGGTGGAAACACTGTGGAATGAGCACACCTCCTGCAACTCCACCACGTCTCTTGCACTCTGGTTTGCTCACACCTTCCAGGCTCTGTTTGAGGGCAAGTGAAGGGCTGCATTTACCTTGAAAACATCAAACTCTACCCCAGGAAGAAAAAAAAAAAATCATCATTTTGTAGAGCAGAGCAAACAGGGGTGAGGAAATCCACCCATGTCATGGTGGCAGCAAAGGAGTTCCCGTTATGTGTGGGTAAGGCCACTGGGGGCTGCTGCTGGCCCAGGCTCAGCAGGGAAGGCAGAAGATGTAGAGCAGAACCAGACACCAGTGTTCGGGGGTTAAAGACCTGGCACAGGCCCATCACATCTCCTCCCCCATGTCTCTGAACACAGAGCAGGGCTGTGTGAACAGCTTGGCAAAGCAGTGCTGAAGGAAAGACGTGACCACCACCCACGAGCTCCTAAGTGACACAGAGGCAAGGCATGGCTTTGAGCGTGGACCTAACCAAGCAAAACTCAGAGATGTGCTTTCAGACAAGCCCAGTAATCTCCCTTTTCCAAACAACACAGAACTTTCTGGTACGCATTATTAAACCAAGTCTAGACGGGTGAATGGACAGAGCTGAAAGCAGCCAGCCTCCACACCACCTAAACCAGGCTTTAAGTGTTGTTATCTAACTGTTGATTAAGGGGTGGAACATCTCCCTTATGAGGGGAGGCTGAGGAAGCTGGGTCTCTTTAGCCTGGAGAAGAGGAGACTGAGGGGGGACCTCATTAATGTTTATAAATACGTAAAGGGTGAGTGGCTGGGTGGCCTGCCCTGGTTGACCCTGCTGTGTCAGGGGGGTTGGACTCAATCTTTCAAGGTCCCTTCCAACCCTGAATGCTCTGTAATCTTTTTTGAACGAGGCCACACTATTCCAAATACTTGTGACCAGTTACAGCTTGCCACAACCACATACAAGAGATTTCATGTTGGTTACTCCATTCCCAATTCTTGCAGCCCTGGGGTATGACCTGAAGATGTTCTGGAGCATCCCACCCTTTTGCAAAAGCCAGTTCTGGACTTTCCAACCCACACTGGCTCCCTCATGAAAGACAGAAACCAGGATCACGTTGTTCTATGTTTCCATGTCACATTCCCAGCTCATTTTGCCTGTGACCTAGGCAAGTGNCCTGTGACATAGGCAGGTCCACGGCTGAGCTACTCCTCAAGCCACAAATACCACAGAGATAAAGAGACTTCACAGGCAACTAATTGCTCCACTAAGGTCTCTCGCTTCAATGCTGACCACGATGTGATCTGCAAGCTTGGCAGTCATGTGAGGGATTATATGACGCGGGAGGAAAGCCACTGTCCCTGGGAAGGAGGACAAGGGGTTCGGGATACAGAGGGAAATACTCACG
>VWZY01009834.1:84892-119341 GCA_013399075.1 Chloroceryle aenea | reverse complement strand
TCTGTGAAGCCACATGGATGTACATCAAGAGAGGATTCAGCCCACTGCTGCTGAGCCATGAGCTGCTGGGAAAATACAGCTGGGTAGGGAAATTCAAAGTCCTGGAGGCCTAATCAAGATCATGCTCTACATGAAGGGTACAGCCACTGCAAGTCCAACAAGGTTCACAAGCAATATTTGCAACAAAACTGGAAATTAGCAAAGAATTTGGTGTTGCCTGTCCAGAGGCAGGAGAGTCTCACTGAAGGGTCTTTTCCTCTGGAAGTCACTTCCCTTGGAAGTCTAGACCTGCAGGATGTTTCCCCTCAACTGTGGGGTTCCCCTTGTTATGGATTTTAAATGAAGTCACTGGATAGAGCACAAACTTCATCCTCTGCTGATGTGACTAATGACACCATACACAAATAAGCTTAGATCGATAACACATCTCCCTGGGGGTGTTTAAGAATCTCTTGGATGTAGTTTTGGGGGATATGGTCTAGGGGTGACCTTGTAGAGTAGGGTGAAAGGCTGGACACAATGATCCCATGGGTCTTTTCCACCCTAGATGATTCTGTGATGCTATTGGCATAGCTTAACAATGCAAGTGTCCAATCTTGCAGGTAGCTTCAGTGCAGAGCACCCTGGCTTGAGTTTCCCAAGTGCAAAATCTCTCAGATGAAGTCTGAGCCTGCATAAATCAGTTTTTGGACTATACCATATTTTCTTTTGCAAGTGAATTTGCTTAACCCCATAGGCACTGATGTTGAATGCAACGCCTTGTAACATACTGCAATATTTCAGAAGTACATCTTTAAACCATAACCAGTCTCTAGTCTAGATGTGAAGCTCCAAGTTGCCAGTTGCATTTGTTATAATTTTCTCTTCTAACCATGGAGACTCTCCACATAAGGCCAGTTTTGTGGCTATATGCATCATTGTAGAGTCTCATTCTTGCCCCTAAGTCTACTGAGGAACATTTATCCCTTAGTTTGGGCTTCACAGAAGGCAAATCATCCTCAGTTTCTGTGGACTGACTCATCTGCCCACAGCTGTGAAATGGAAGCCTGGTTGAAGAACAGAACTAAGCTCCATGGCCACTGTATTTGTAAATTTAGAAGAGGTTCTAGGATACCTCTTGGTGTTTCCTGGAGGTCCTTCTTTGCCAAGGTACCCCCCAGGAAGCAAAACCTCACAAGTTTGCTAACATAGGGGGGGTGATCATTGCACACTCTTGAAAACTAACTTTTAATCATTTGAAACCCATGCCAGCAGCAGCACTGTGCTTTGCCCAGTTGTCTGAGGACAATTTTTAGCAGCTTTTCTATTTCATCTTCCACTGGTAGATCTCAATATTATTCCATATAGGAGATAAGCAACATCATCATTTTACAGGCAGATAAACTGCACAGAACAGTGAGAACAGCCTTACTTGGATGGAATGTTGACAGAGATGTGTACTACTCACCAGAGTCTCAATATATAGCTTGAAAAACACTGTCTTGGGTCTACCTGTTCACAAGCAGGGGCTTCCTGCATGTTTCATATGATGGAAATACCACAGTCTCTTATGGGATCAGGGACCACTGGTACAAAGAAAACAGGAGGGAAGTTTTTGAATAAACGAAGCTGGGAAATCAGTTCTGGATTTTCTAAGTCCAGCCCCCCCAACTACCAACCTGCAGTATCCCAAAGTCTGTGATGCATCAGGGCTTCAGACACTCAGCAGGTACCAAACATGGGTCTGTCCTGCAACGTTCAGTGTAACCCCTTTGACATCTCAGCTCATCCTGCCTGCAGTGAGGCTGGATCAGACCCTAAAGGTCAAATCCCCTACCCCTACTCCATTCCCATCTGAAATCATCCCCCAGACTGTAAATAAGAACATCAGCAGGGCCAAGCAAGTGCTTCTGCTGGGTTCAAAAGAAGAAAATAAATCCCAGTACCCTTCACTCATGACTTTGAAATGACTTGCATTTTCCACTGCAGGGAGAACAATATCTCACCTGTGTGCAAACGTGGGAGGCTGTCCCCACAAAACAACTGGCTTTGACTCCTGAAAGGAAATTCAGACTGTTGAGGTCAGGATGGGAAAGATAATTTGCCTCTCAGTGTATTCAACCCCCTCTGAATCATCCAACAGCCCATCATGCAGTACAGTTGTTCTTTGAATCCAAAGGCCTCTCCTAAGGGATGTTTGCACATCTCTCACAAAAATCAGTGACAGCAGCACACTGGTCTCACTTTTAATAAGATAAAAACTTTTCCCTCAAGGAGCCTAAAAACTTTTCCCTCAAGGAGCCAAGTCCTTAGGTTCCTGTCCAATGAACACAGGATACATTTTGAAGATCAATGTTCCCAGTCATCCTGCAGCTGAGTTTTGCATGTGCCTCATTTCTCTCCAGTAAGATTTCAAGAGTGACTCAGAAGCTCTGAGTGAAGCTGGAGGTTTTTGGAAAACAAACTCATATTTTTGCTGCCATCTCAGTTGCTTAGGCTTTCCGGGTTGTGCAGACAGAAACTGAGCTGTACTGTCAAAAATGCTTCTGATTCATAACCTCTGCCAAAAGCATGAGTAGAGCAGCATCATGAATTGCATAGCCTGCTGTCCACCAGGCAGGGTTCATTGTCCTGCTAATCTGAACTGGCTGATCCTAAACTTCCACTTCCCATTGCATTCAAATACACTGATGAGTTATTTGACCCCAGCATAGGCTCAGGGATGTCTTTGTTGTCTTACAGTTTGGTACTGACTGAGCTAACCCACGAGATAATTATTAAGGCAAAGAGCTTAGCAGGATTCTAACAAGGATTAAACAGCTATATGATTCATTAAAATATCCATAGTGACACTAGCTGGGATAAAAATGTATAGGGATTGTGTCATAATTATAACACCAGGCTGCAGCCCAGCAATCTCTGTGGAAAGAATGATGAGGATGTCAGAGATGCATCCACTTCAAGTGCATTGGAAACCCAGCCTGAAATCCCACTGACTGACACATCCTTGAAGTCAAGCCCATACAGAAGCAGCTAGCTTTTGGGACAGTGTTAGGAACAGCCAAATAAACCATTGCAATATAAGCACAGCTCCAACCAACTCTGGGGGTAGTCTGCTGCAGCTGAAGAGCCAGTCATTTAAAGGAGAAACTTTGTTGGTGCTGTTATTGCTCAGCAGTGAATTTAACAAAACTGAAAAGGAAGAAGAAGAAGTAAGGGGAGAGGAGGCTTGGGGGGGGGGGAAATAAAAGGAAGAAAAAGGAATAGGTAATTATTATGCTTTTTTACCTAGTGAGGCCTGAGTACTCAAACAAATATAAGTAACATCAGTGTGGATCCCTCCATCATCCTAAAGATGACAAATCCACATCTTTTTCCCACTGGGAAAGTGCACACACTGCCCTGATATAGCAGATTCAAGGGGAAAGGTGTTGTCATCCCCCTTGCTGGTTCCACTTGCTTGCTGTGAATAGCTGCTCAGGGCTAGGATGTAAATATTCATCTCTGGATCCGTGTCATCACTTCAGAGCTGGAAGGCTTTCTTGTTTGTCCCATTGCTGGGGAGTGTTTGGATGTGCTGTGCAGAGTGGGACTGCTCCATGTGGGAAAGACACCTCCAACTATTCCCTATCAGATGATATGCAGAGAACATATGTGGGAAGACAAACAGAAAGTCCAATTACTTGCCCAGCCCTACTCTTTGGTGTAGCCACTATGCAGGAAGGGGCAGGGATACTGAGAAATCTCCATAAACATCTCAGCTTGCAGCAGCATGCCTGCTATTACATCCCCTGCTGAGTAATTGCCTATTTACTCACACAGCCACATGAATCCTGCTGTTGAGGAGAGTGGCTGGTATGTCATCCAACCTCATCCCAGTTTATGAGGTACATCATCCTAATGAGGACACCCAGGAGGAGTAACCTGTGCTGGGACTACAGTCCATAAGGCACCAAGATAGACTGGGGAGAGCATGTAGGCCTCATGTCCCATATCCTTGCTTTGGAAGGCACAGGTAGGATTGGTTGGACCTTGAAGACCCTCCTTTTGCTCAGGGCACATGATCATATACCAGCATCAGCAATTTTGTACAGAGAATGTGGCACCCACAAATCTGAAATGGAGCATTTAGGAAGAAAGAGAATTAAGTCAGACAGGCAGGGCACAATGCTATTTGGTTTTCCTGCAAGGAAAAGATTGAACTTCTCAGCAGGATAAAAGGATGTAGACTGATACTGCTCATCTTTTGGTGTTTCACACTTGCATTTGTCACACTGCAGAGAACACTGGCATTGACCAGAGAGCCTGCCCACCTGCTTTAGTTTGGTTTTCCAAGGAGGTAGTGCATGCAGTACCACCCTGGGGTGTGTGGATGTTCATCTGGACATCTGCACCCAGCTGTCCTTCTCCCTCACCAGTAACTTTTGAACCTGTTGATCAATGTCAAAGAAATTTGACAGACAACAAGAGATCTCCAAGGTATTAAATTCCAACACATTTCATGAAAATTGGCAGCTGGTTAGAGGAGAAAAACCCCATTAGTGCCCCCATGGAGGTGAAGGATGCAATGTGAACATGATCCTTATTAGGCAGTGAAGATCCTCCTGGGAAAGAGATATGAATGTCCACAAAGGGAATCACAGATCAGCTCTCACATCTTATTAGACAGCAGAGAACCCAGGGCAGGCCTCTACTAATGCTCCAGGTCTGTCACTGATGTCTCTCAGCCCTTCTCCTCTTCCAGCTGTCCTGAGCATCCCATGGCTCCTCCCAGACCTTTCATTTTGCCATCACATTGCTTTTCCCAAACCAAGGCTTCAAAACATCCCCAAATAACCAAAAATCTTCACTGTTGTACCCTCTCATCCATCCTTGGAAATATCCTTTGTTGCAGTCATGGATGAAATGCACAATTTTCAGACCAGTTTGACCTCATTTTTGAAGCAACAGAATTCACTTTTGCCCCATGAGAAACCTTGAGCCAGCTCTAGAGTCATGACACAATGAAACAACCAAGGACATAACATGAAACGGGCTTGTCCTCAGGGACAAATTCATCCTCCTTATTACCTCAGTAAGTCACAACAGAAAAAATACAACCATAATTAGTACACACTGCTTGCATTACGAGAGATAACACAGCCTAGAGAAAGGTATCTTACTCCAGCAGAAGAGAGATTCATGGTCTTGCAGCAGTCATGGATTGACTTGGTCAGTGCTATTCAGCACATCCTTTAGCTGCTGCATTCCCATTTATAAAAGCTAATTCTGGAGTTATGCCTCGGGGTCCAGACCCTCATCTCAGGTGAGCAAGCAGATGCAGACTAAACTGCAACTGAAGCTATGTTCATTCTCACTGGCTGCTGTTGAGGAGTGCAAGGAGCACGTGTTGACTGCCACTGAGTGAACTGCAGCCTCACAGTAACACAGATCTCCTCCAAAGGTCTGCTTGGATGTCCTTCAGCTACTATCCCTTGTCCTTCTTTGGAAAAACAGCTTCCTTGTTATAAATCTCTCAGAGCTCCAGCCATTCCCTCCATGCTTCTGTTCCAGTTTTCCCCCTCCCTTCCCATTCCTCAAACAACAACAACAAATGTTGTCAGAAATATTAAAACCCATTTAAAATAATAATTTAACTTTTTAAATGAGAGGAATGTAACTGAGTCCTATGAGGGCAAGAACAAGAAGGGAAAGCAACAGAGGAGCCCCACAGGAAAAAAAATTGGACTCTTCCTTTCTGATCTCTACATAAATATTTAGTTGAGTGGCATTTGTGGTGGAGATTTCTCTTGTAGAAGAGTTCTGATAGCAGGTCAGACAGAGAAATAGGCAATTAATCACCCAGACTTTTACATCTATTCTATTAAGTAAGCATTTAGTTAATTAAACAATGAAATATTTGAAAACTCTGCAAATTGTGCATTGAAGTCACATCTGGCTAAGAAAGCAATTCTGACACACCACTGATGAGTGCTCATTTAGAAACTTGGGGGGATTTTGTGCACTGATTTGCAGATTACCCAGCAGCACTCAGTGACTTCTTATAATTATCATGCTATGAAACTGCAAGGATTTCAAAGAACCTTTCTCTGTGGGTCCCAGGAAGCCCTGGGACACAGTTGCAGGAGTGATGCTCCTGGAGCAAAGAGTGACTTGTGCAGAGAATGCTCCAAGAAAATGCTGCTGTCACTGCACAACTCTCACCAGCTGTCTCCATTTGGAAAAAAGAATCTTCATTTTTTAAAAGCAAAATATTTACAATTGTTCCAGTCTGTACCTCCAGAATTCTTCCCCCTTGCATATGGATTTTCATGGAGCTATAACACAGGAATCTGATGATCCCTCCAGCATCACTGGCTGTCAGATGTTGGCCATCACAACTGTGCATGCTTCTAGACATAGACTGACACCAGTCCTTCAGTTCAATGACTTTAGAGTCAAACACACGTGGTTCCATGCTAAGGATTTGGTGGAGGCCCACATCTGATACAAGTGAGCATCGTGGAAAGGTCCAGAGGTGGAGACTAACCTGGAAATCTCACAAGGACACTCTCCTCAGTCCCTCATGAAGGCCAGTGTGCTTGCTCAGGCTATTAAAAGGCAGAGAGTCTGAGTCTTATCTCAAATCAGTTTTTCGTTAGTATGATTCCAATTATTTCATAGGGTTCTTCTTGAGTAATGACTCAAGGGCACGCCAAGGAGGAGTGGATTAGGCTCAGTGAATTTCCTATTAGCCAAAAGTAGGATCAAAGAAAACCAGCTATTCACCCCCATCTTTTCAGAGCCTTAAAAACTTCTTTGTGATATTCAGTTCTGGAAGTAAACAAAGGTTTGGGAAAAAGCTTTTTCCTGCTCAGCCATTTCTAATTCCCTCACTCCCATCTCATAGTTTTCTGGGCAATTACCTCACATTTTCTGTCAATCCCTCATGGTATCTCTATCCTGCCTCACCAGTTTGCTCCTGGGTTGTTTGACTTATGCCATGTCCCAGAGAGATTGTCTTGGTTGAGTCAACATTTCAACATGTACCAAGCTTTGGCATCCATCCAGGAAGCTGAAATGTTGCCATATGGATTGGCTGTCCAGTGACAGGCCAAAAATACTGTATTGTTGGTACTGAGGAGCACTAGGGGCCAATGCCCAGACATATTCAAGCTCCAAGGAGAGATCACGTGGGAGATGTTGGTACCTAAGACAAGCCATGGGCAGACTTAAGATGCTGACCTTCAAATCTAGACTTCAAAACCTCACTCTTAATCTGCCACCCAGCTCTCAAGGCACACTTGGTCTGAGAGGACATTTCCTTTTGCACAGCCCTCACAGAACAGCTGCAGTCCACACACTGCAAAGCCACCCATCTGAATGGGCTTATTTCTACTGAAGACCAGATAGCAGCCCTATTCCAGGTCAACCACTGCCCTCTTGCCAGGGAATCTGAGCTAGGGTAGTTGGAGGAATGGCTCTCAGGACAAGGCATTTGCTCAGATAACAATAAATTCATCCCAGAATATTGATCTCAAG
Organism: Chloroceryle aenea; assembly: GCA_013399075.1. Classification (NCBI taxonomy): domain Eukaryota; kingdom Metazoa; phylum Chordata; class Aves; order Coraciiformes; family Cerylidae; genus Chloroceryle; species Chloroceryle aenea. The sequence continues at coordinate 111,841 of VWZY01009834.1, read as the reverse complement.
TAGGTCACAGATACATGGACTCAGAAGCTCATGCCATGACATGAGGAATAAAAAGAAGAAACATGGATTGGTTCCTAAAACTTCTGCAAGTTCAGAAGACAAGCAAGTGTACTTTTCTTTGGGTGTTTGCAATGGAAAATTTGATCTTTTTCATCTGCAATGAGGGTGGCATTTAATCTCAAACTGGAGCTGTAGATTCTGGCATTTGCTGTACAATACTGGGGAAGATGAAGGGCAGAGAGAAGGGAGCCTGTTGATGTTGAATGATCACATATTGACAACATGGCATTGTTATGCTTGGGGAGGGGCAGAATTATGGACCCACCACTGGGGCTTGGGCTGCTTTCTAGCCTCCCAAAAGCTGCCAGCAGTGTGATGGAGCTGTGCCCACTGTCATTTGACTGGGCACAAGGTTTTCTTGAACGGTTACTGGTTCAGCAGCATCTTTTCATGTGATTGCAAATGCATCCATACTCCTCCCAGATGCAATAAAAGCATAGACTGGCAGGGACCTGTGAGAACCCCTTTTGCTCTTACACTGTCTCATTCACTTTCTGCCCAAGGGCTGGTGGAAGGAAACTGCAGTACCAGGACACCTGGGTATTTGTAACACAGCGTGAGCCTAAACAAGGGCTGGCCTTATTTCTTATTTTATTGTCACCTAGCAAAACTACACAGATTTCCATCAGCCTGCAGTGTGTGCCAGCTGCATGCTCGACCCAGACAAGCCCCTCTGCCAAGGCACCCCATTGCCACCCTGGGCAGCTCAGGAAAGCCATGTCTGCTGGCCTCTGCAGCATGCACGGGCAGGAAATCCTCTAGTTAAAATTTCCTCCAGCATTTCATGTTGTGCTGCTGTCATGAATTCTGTATTAGCTTTCCTTAGCTACAGAAGTGTGCACCAAGATGTGGCTGCATTCGAGCTATGGCTCGAGTTTCCAGAGAGGAGAGGAGCATGTCCAGCTGACACAGCCCAGAGCAACTGCAGACAGCAGCTTCATCCTGGGCTTGGGTTTAAGCATAAACCCCAGTGCAAAGAAGAAATAGTTAAAAGTTCCCCATCATGTTCTTTCTCACAGAACTCTCCACTCTCCAGTGGCACCCTGAGGAAGGAATAGGATGTACTCCTGTACTGTCACAGAAGGAGAAAATAGTTAGCAAGAGATTTGCTCTTACATGTGTGATAAAAAAATAAGATGACCACGGGAGAAAAAAAAACAAACAACAAACAAACAAAAGCACAACAGAAACAGACTTGAACCCTGAGATAACCTTCCCTTTTAATGCCAAGCCAGAAATCGTTCAGCTTGAACAGTCTGAGCTCTTCTTAGAGCTAGCACTCACCTGGGGTAGCTTCCCACCGTGCCATGAAGTCAAGCAAGTTATTACGTTCGACACCACCTGCTTTGTCCCAGGAGATCTCCATGTTTCCCCTTAGAGAGGAGAATCCATGGAGGCAACTGCCATTATTTTGCTAAATAAAGCAAATACAAAATTCCCAGGAAAAAACTGGCAAAGCTGTCATGGCAAAGGGGCATCACCTACACGGATGTGAGACTCTGTGTGTGTGAAACTGTGGCTTAGAGGTCAGGAAAGGACTCCGAATTAAGTGGGATATTTTTTCCCTTCCTGCCTCCCTTGTCCATCTTTTAATCTGCTGCTAGTGGGGAGAAGAGCTCTGGGTGTCCATCAAAGGGGAAGAACAGAGCTGCTCTGTATAATGCAAAGCTCCATGAAAGTGCAGTACAGCTTCATCCATTTGAAATTAATTTTTAATTCTCTTTTATTTTATCATTCTGTGGAGAAGGTCTCTCCTTTCACTCTCTGCTTCTCTTGAGACAACAAAATGATTCCTCACAGCAACACTGTCAGCTGTAATAAACAACCTTACAGTAACTGTTAACAAAATAACTTTCAGTAACAGCTCATAGGCACTTTAACCCACTAATGAGAAAGACATTGTATGGAGAGGATATAAAAGGTGTCCTTTATGTCCTCTCAAGACAGCATTCCTCAAATTAAACCTTCCTGCCTCCGCTATATTTCTGGCTTTGTTACCTTCCAAGGAAAACCAAACAACTCTAGCCAAATTCCAACCACAATCTTCAAGCAAAATGATTAAATTCTTACTCTTTTATAAGGAGACCAAGTTTAATTTTCTTGACAGCCACCAAGTTTCTCCAAAGCTGTTAATCTTTGACTGTAACTTTTGGCAAAGCACACAACATCTCTAACATCCGTGTTGCAGCATCAGTGGCATTGCACTGGGATGTGTAACTTCCATAGCCTCGTGCACACCCACCATGGAGTTCTGCACACATGCATATGCTGAATGATGTGTTGATACAGCAGCCTTGGAGAGGGATCTCAGAAAGCAGAGAGCTCTACGTATCCCCATGCTCTTCAAAAAGGAATCCCTGGGTGGAGATTTAATCCCATGTTATTGTCTGTTATGCATTCATAAAAAGATGAACAATTATGGCAAGTGAAGGGAACCTATCATCAAATGAGAGGAAAAGACTGTTTTTCTGAAGCATACAAATCCATTCTTTTATGACAAAATGAGTGCTTAAGAATTAAAACTCTAATCATTACCATTTGCTTCCTAAAATATCCAGCTCCCTTTATTTGCGTTTGGAACCGAAAGCACAAAGCTCTTGAAATGTTGCTGGTCTCTGAAGGGATAAAAGGATTTTTTTCCTTATCTTGCAATTCTGCTGCCAGGTAGGGGGGCATCATTTCTTCTCAGTGCCAAGCAGGTCATCCTGGGCACAGCCTGACACCCAGGAACTGGCCCATTCCCAGCTGGGGTGCTAGTTCAGGGGCACCAGCAGGGTACCCCCACACCACTGCTGTGGGCCATGCAAACAAACCCCCCCACCCCCTGTCATCAGGAAGGTGGTGCTCATGAGGGATGGTTTTGAAGGTTTAATATAGCTTCTGCAACACCTTTCAGGAGAGGAAAGGGGTGCCCAACTTCACACAGCTGAAAAAACAAAGAGAGAGACAAAAAGAAGCCATTTCCTCCAAGTTCCTCATTTTCACTGTGTTTGCCAGCTGCAGCCAAAGTGTGCCCCATCAGAGGTCGAAGGGTGGGAGGGAAGGAGTAATCCAGCTCCCCCCTGCTGGGACCCGGTTCACTAGAGGAGTTCAGGGCCCATTTCTATGGTCCTTGCTCATGAAAACTTCTTTGGCAGGAGATACCTAAGCTCAGCCAGGCATCCAGGTGGATGGATGCTCCTTCTGAAAGGAGCAGGCAGCAGCCCTGCCTCCAAGCTCTGTGGCCTGAGGACAATGTCAGTCTGTTTGCCAAAATTCCCCTGCCTCTTCTTCCCTCCTCTCCAGCACCTGGAGCAAGGGACACATCTCTTTGCTGCCACTGAAGTAACTGGGTCCCTTTGAGACAGCTGGGGTGCAGCACAGCTCCAGAGGCTGTGCAGGTGTGGGTGTGAGTGCAGACAGCTCTGTGTGGGGCTGTGCAGGTGATAATACCTTACTCCTAATCCCTCTCCTAAGGCACACAGCAGTGCAGGATCAGCATCCAGGCTGCATCCAGCAGCAAGGAATGACCAATGCCTGTTTCACTGGAGAACCTGCTGCACGGAGATTCCTCCGTGCCTGGAAAAACCCATAAGGAGCAGGTAAAATTGGTTTACTGCTCAGCTACACCATACCTCAGAGCAGAGTTGAGACCACAGAGCATGGATCAGGGCTCAGCCCTCACCTCTGATGGAGCCCTCCAGAAGCTCTCAGCTGCAGTGACACTGGGGAGCAACAGCAAATTGTTGTGCAACAAAACCAAGAGCAGCACCCGTTTCCTCTGTGGGCTTCAAACTGGAAAAGGCCTTCAATTCTTAGCTGCTTTCAGTGATAAAATAAACCAAAGCATTAAAATCATTTTACTGGGAAGCCAGACAGAATGGAAGTTTAAGCAGCTCTTTTATTAAGCAAAGAACCAATTTAGTCCGAGTGCCCCAGACACCCATGGCTCTCCTCAAGGAGCATTTGAGAAACAGCAGTGTCTCAGTGAGCTGTCTCTCCTTGCCCATCAGAAACTCTGGTTTGTTTTACTGGGAGATTTCTATTCCCCCTCTGCTGCTTCCATGGCCAAGCAAGGCGTGCGAGTCTTCCAAGCTGAACTCCTGGTTCAGCATTTCCCTGAGGAGTATGTGCTGTGAGTAAGGTTGGAAGGGTGGGCTCGGGAGGATATGGGTGGGACGCTGTGGCAGCAAGGAAGCCCTTGTTCACAGCTCATTCGGGGAGGAAACGGGCACTGATCCCAAGGAAATTGTTTTGTGTTCCTGAACAGTTGGGGGGGCAGCAGTACTGGCCGGCTGGCCCTTTTCCCTCTGCTTTAAACAGCCACTGCTGCACCAGTGCACCAACACACAGCCACAGCCTTGTGGCTCCGTGCCTGGCAGCTCCTGCTCTGCTGGGCTGTGTTCTCCTGGGACTCCCAGAGAAGCTCCCCTGGGCTCCATGGTGGCAAAGTGCACCCCAAAGTAGGGAGGAAAAAGGAAAGCCAGCTCTGCCCTTTGTACAAACCACTCCTCTGCCCTGGATGGATATGTCAGCTCCCATCCCTTCTTCCCCCACCACTCCGTCCTTGTCCCTGCGCTGAGGTGGCTTGGCCATGCTCCTGGTACCACCCCAGAGACATCACTGCTGCCCCATGCAAGTCCAAAGGTATGGGCACCTCTCAATGTTTCTTCTGGAAATAAACCAGGGCATTTCTTGTCAGTTGAAGTCTGGACTGGACTGTGGAGGACCCCCGTGACTTGCACCGGGGGGTTAAATGTAACCTGCAAGCCCGCGGCATGGAGCAGGGAACAGGGTGGGAGCTCTCAAGGAAATATTTTGCTGAAAACAAAACTTTCAAAGCCTTTCAACAGCAGAGCACTGAAAATAGACTTCAGACTCCAAGGGAGGGGGAATGGGAAAAGGTTAGGAGCGGGGGAGAGAGGGAGAGAGGGAGAGATCAAACGATCGATGACAACCCTGGGGAAAAAGTGGGTGCAGAGGTTGCCAAAGATTTTTTAAGTCCATTTCCTGCAGGAGCTGGAGACGAGGAGGGCCAGTTTATTGCAGTTTGGCCTGAGCAAAGAGCTCTGCAAGAGGCTCTTCAGGCTCTCTCCAAACACAGCCATTCATTACCCGCTGCTGCATCCTTCAAAACAGGAAGCGTTGCCAGAGCATTAATTTATCTCTTAATCGCCGTCCTTTTGTTGCTGTGAAAAATGTTTAGTCATAGATTTAATACCTCTCATCCCACCCCCCCTACATCCCTACCACCTCTGATCACAAACACCATGAAGAGCCAGGGCTTGATGGCTTTTCTGATGTTTTTACTATCATTTAACTTGCAGGAGACCAGCTAACTGCACAGCAACAAGAGAGCTGCCCCTAGCTCAAAGTGGGAGTGTAATTCTTTGGGATTTCGCCTTGTCATTCTTCTTTCTTGCTCTTGTTATTGTCTTCAGTCCATCCTCCCCAGCCCCAATTTACTTTAAACAGATGTCTTATTTGTTCATAGCATGCTGAGGATTTGCCCTGGCAGAGAGATGATTTTTTTATTTTTTTTTTTTAATTTTGTTTTGCCATTTTTTTCCTTAAATGTGTTTTAAATTTTGAGAAGAGCTCATGAAACAATAGCAGATGTGTTGTAGCTACAATTAATTGGATAATTAACTTAATTCATGTATTGCATTTTAGGTTTGTGTCTCTTATGCAAGGGAGTGTGTATAGGAGAATCTGGGGTGGGCACGAGCAGAGGGGAGGAAGAGAATCCCTGGGTGGAAAGATACATGGAAGGTATTTCCCTGCCATGGGAACCCCAGCCAAGGTGCGTGAGCAGAGAGGAGAAGGGAGTGAGGAGAAGGGGGTGCATGTTTCAGCAAGGGCTGGGTGATTACAACAGCAGTCTGGGCTGTAACATCATCCTGGGGTTCTGTCCCATCATACTCACAGAGGAGCTGGGGGGTATACATGTATACCCCACAGTCTGGGGGGTTCAGGTGCCCTAGGATGGGCTAAGACTCCACTGCTCCTCTTGGAGTCCCAGTCCCTACCACTGGGGCCACTGGGATGTGCCAAAGAGGGACCACCTCCCCTCATGGCCCAAGGACAGCCCCGTGTTCAGAGCTTGTGCCTCAACCCACCCAAGCCACAGCCAAGGCTGGAAGGACCCTTCTGCCTCTGCGTGCCCTGCCAGACACCCCCGCATCTCCTTTGAAGTTTTGCATCAGCCAGTGCCCACCCTGTGGCCAACAGCCTCAAACCCTCAGTGACCTCTCTGCTGTGTGCTGTCTGCAGAGCCTGGGACACTGGCGCTGCCACCCAGGCAGGCCAGCCATCCTTGGATGCGATTATTGTTCCTTGGGATGGAGCCCCGCCAGGCGACACCGCTCCAGCTGGGCTGCACGCCCGCCCAGTGGGAGGGTCAGGAGCTGGCCCTGAGTGTTAACAGCCCTCCATGTCTCCCACTTAGAGCTTTTTCAAAGTCCTCCTGTGGCTATTTCATGTTGGTCCTGGCTGCCATCGGTCTCCATGTGCAAATGCTCCTGGTGTCTTCAGAGGCAGCTCTATCTACAAGCCACCAGGGTATGTTCTATGTTTTGCACCTCTGAAAATACCTATTGCACCTTAGCCTGCATCCAGCCTCCAGAGAACTCAAAAAACCTCAGGACAGCTATGATACCAAAATGCCCTGAGCAGAAAACCCATTCAGAGCAGACTAACTGAAACTGCCCTAGCCTCGTGAGCTGAAGCAACTTCAGGAATCATTTTCAGTTTGATCACTTTTTTCAACACTTGGCTTTTGCAGGGGGCTTGACAACAGAGGCTTCGACGTGGGGTCAAAGCAGTATGGTGCCCAGTGCTTTATTTCTCTCCTAGTTCTAGCTCTAAGTAGCTGAACAACACAAGCAAGAACAAGGCTGGCAGCTCCAAGACAAATTTGGACTGGATCCTGCAGTGAGCTGCAGGCAGACAGAGCTCCCCTGACTTCCCAAAGCTGTGCTCAAAGCAAGATCAAGACTTTGGCTCTTATTTACACGTGCTTAAGTGAGAACTGAAGTTACTAACTACACTGCAACAGGCAAGCAGGGATGCCCTTCGGGAACTTCCCAGCATTGGTAGAACCATCCATCTTCTCTGCACTAAGGCTTGCATAGCTATCAGAGCAACAATAACAAAAACAACAAAGCATTTTCATTATAAATAGCTTGCTTTTTTTTTTCTGTAAAATCTGCAATAGAAATGCATCCCAACAAGTCATTCACAAAAACAAAACAGAATAAAACCCAACCCTCAGACTGCTCAGATGAGAACAAATGATACTGCTAATTGCAGTGTACAAATGCCAGATATTGGCATTTAACTCTTAACTGTGCTGAATGCAAATGTCAGCTGGAATGACACAGTCCAGCTTCATCACACAAGGCAAGATTTCCAAGCCAGGCTTAGATGGATCCAAATTTCCTACATTTTTTCTTTTCTTCTCCTGTGGCAGCAGATGAGGGCAGAGAATGGAACTATTTAGCTTTCAAAAAGGCTGGGAATGGGAACCCACAGAGATCCTGGTTCATGCTTGACTAACAAATTACGGTAAAAACACAACATCACTAGCAGGGCTATTGGAGAGAATTGTACCCAGAAGTCCTTAGAAGAGGCTCAAAAGAAAATCCCATTTAAACTAAAAGGGAAAATGTTATTCGGTGCAACATTTTTCTGCTTATTTCCTCCTGTTTTTTCCTAACATATTCAGTTTCTTCTGCTTCTTTTTCCTAATTTAGGGGCTGCAAACTTGCCAATTCTTCTTCCCCTTTTGTTTTGTTTGGGGTTTTTTTTGTTTGGTTGGGTTTTGTGGGGTTTGTTTGTTTTGTTTGTTTTTCTTCTTTCAAGAATAACAGTTTTTCTGGATTCCAGAGCACCTGGATTGAAGGAATTGAGGAATATTTGCTGAATTCAGGCAGGAAAGAATGAGATATTTAGCCTTTGTGGTGGAGGACATAGCTCAAAGACTCCATGTACCTCAATGAAATAGCTATACCAGTGAATCAAGGACAGCCTGTAAGGCTCCAGAACCTGAAGCAAATAAGAGGAATCTCAATGCTTTAATGTTTTCTTACTGCACATTATGATTTTTAAGGCAGCTGCACCAGCCAGGGCAAGAGGGAGGGAAGCTGAGCCGTGATTTATGAACACTTAGTGCTTGTATTACTGGCATCATTAATCACAACTGCTGATAAATTAATCCACCTTCTAATTTGTGTGCAAGATGCTCAGCTGAAAGTAGAGGAAATGCCACAGTTTCAGACACAGTGCCCTTACAGCTCACCACAGAGTGGTTCAAAAATGACCATTAAGCACCCTGGTAGTTTCTCCTGGCAAAGAAACCAACACCAGCCAATGGTGAGGACAATCCAGAAAGCAGCTGCTGTCCTAAAGGGGTGTCTCAGGACATGATACCAAGATGGAGCCATCCACAGTTTATAGTGCTATGGTGGCTAATCAAAAACTCACCTCTGACCCACGCTGAAATCTGCATTCCAAACAACCACATCTGAACTTTTTCCAAACCAGTTTCCTCTAAATCTATGAAGGACATTCCTTAAATTTTAATGAAGGCCACAAGTTTTCATTTCTCAAGTACTCAGAGACAGAATGAAATGACCACATATGGGAAGGATAAAAAAAAACCCAATTGCTTAGCTGGAGTGATTGTTGTAATGGTGAACACAGACAAAAGGAGATTTGGTCCATTCTCAAACCCTTGATGATAGCCGTGTTTATACACAGAACCAGGAGATGATTCTGAGAAAATAACTTTTCAGACCACATTTTATTCACAAAGGTGATTTCATATTATTCATATTAACAGGAATGGCCCTATTACTTAAAAATTCCAGTGGTTTCAGACCTTCAGCCCATGGCAAGTGGGACAATTCAGAATTAAAAAGTGTTATATGTGGAAAGAAGGACAGAAGCATTTATTCTGACAGGTTGATTTGCAAAAATAGTGGTGGCTGTTTGAATGCTCAGACTTTGTGATGACTGGAAGCAGCCCCATTAGGAATGCATTAACAGGCAGAGTGCAGCTGAGGTGGTCAGGGGTGCATCATAAATGTAATTTATCTTCTCAATATCACTCTCACATATATAATGGGCAATGTTTGTATACCTACAAGTTTTGTATTTCAGAATGATGTGTTGTAAGTAGATAGATAGATAGGGTGATCAGTTGATTGAATGATTGATCTTGCTTTCTTTTCCTGGATACTCCAGGAAGTCAAACTGCTTTTTCTCAAATATTTTCCCCTCACTGACACCCTCCCTCTTGAGGATGTGTCAGTTAATTGAGTCTGGTATTTCCTCAATTAAGATATCTAAAGTGAAAGCAGAGACAAAGCCCTGCTCCCACTCCCTAATTTTTCCTTTTCCAGACCAACCTTTTCCCATACACCCTTCCCTGCCTACCACAGAGGAGCCAGAATTTACAGCACAGTGAACAGGAGAAGCAGCTCCTTGCTGGTCAGCTATCCTACAGTCAAACAACCAGATTCCACTGCATTCACATGCTTGCTTAGAAGTGAAAAAACACAGTGACTTTTCAGGAGCATAAGGTTGCTCAGCATTTGTCATATCCCATCTTCTGATGGCAATGCACCCGGAGACTGGCACATCAGGCCAAGGAAGCAGCATCCATGAGGATGGGATTCTTACAGGGAGCCCTTTCTAATGTGAAATCTTCATTTGTCATCATTACCAGTTAAATACTCACTCCTGTTTTCCATCAGCATGAGGTTTCCTTTGAGCCCTAGGACAAAACAGTCATGGAAATTGTCAAGCCAAGGCAAGAATGGTTTTCATAACAGATCAGGTCTTGGTGATCTAAAATGCCAGTTTTCCCCCCTCCTCCTCCTTCCTTGCAGGGTCTCTGCCATCTCATGCAGCCCTGGGCTGTACTGGCCTTGCCAGGCTCTGCAGGGATCATTGCTGCATGCCTGGAAACTCCTTCCCAGGTTCCCAGGACCTTGGTGGTTCTTTTAAAGGAGCTGCTTTTCATGAAAGTAAATTTCCATGCTTTCTAATCTTTGAGTTGCAAAGTTAAGGAGTGCTTAAAGCCTGCTGTTCCTACAGCAAGGTTTGCAGCCCATTGGAGAAGGACATCCCCTGTTATCTGACCTTTCAGGAAATGGAAGCATCTCTTCTGCTGACTCTCTCATTGCCCCCAGAGAGCCACTGATGAGATCCGGTCATGAAACAAGGGAGCAGAGAAGAGCTGTGCTGTGATTTATTGTTCTATTTTCCAGGGAGACAGCAGAGCTGTCATGCCTTGAAGCTGTGTGCCTGCCTGCATACACCATGCGTGCACTGGCTGAGGTACAAATAAGTGTGGTAGATAGATCAAGATTTCAAGCTGGCCAAGGACCTGTCCCTCTTGATGGAGCCATGATGAGAAGGACAGGGGAGAAGAGGATCAAAGTCAGAAATGCATCTTTGAGAGCTATGTACTTTGCTCAGGCTGCAGAGGCTGACATTTCCAATCTGCTAGGTGAAGGTATATTAGTTCCTCAATCTCCATCAGCCCTGAAGACATTTTAACATGCTGCTGACTTCTGGGACATTTTAATATGCTGACTGCCTCTTCTGGGACTCTTCCCCCAAGATGAAACTTTACTTTACACAGACTGTCTTGCTGACTAATATCCACCTGGCATAGCCGAGCTATTCCAGACAGAGGTGAGAACATTTCTTCCTGTACTCCAGCTAAGCTCTGCTGATGTGATGACCTTCATTTACCATCCCCTCTCCTCCTTTGCCCAGGAAAAGAGACCTGTTTTGTCCCCACAGCTGAAAAGAAGATCAGACAGAGGAGCATGGAAGACTCTCATCCCACATTTTTCCTTTGCTTGGATATTGAGGCTGAACTGCAAATCTTGCCTTCAGAAACCCTTGCTGTTGATTTAAAGAGGCTGCTCCTGCCAGCGGATGTTTGATTTAAGAACAGTCTGGTAGATGATAATTAATGTTAAGAGGCCATGTTTCCCTGCTGAGCAGCAGCTTATGTCAGGAGTAGCTCCATTTCCTGCCCTGAGAGGGCATGGGGATGGAGGCACTGCCCTCCAGGAATAGGGAGGGTCATCTCCCAGCCTCCCAAACACCTCTGCCACACTGGCAAGGAATTTGTTATGGGACAGCCTAATTGGATTAAATAAACACTAGCATCAGGGCAAGAGAAGCACAGAAGAGGACCCTAGTCACTGAGGGACACTAGTGGATGCATTTTTTAAGTTGACATTGATAAAACCTCTGACTCTGGCCTGCTCTGCCAAGCAGGCTTACTTTGTTACTGTCTCACTTCCCCGTGAACTTCTCTCTTCTTTGTCCTTAGTTGATGTTGGCTTTGCCACAGGGTTCGTATTCCTCCCTGGCTCCATTTCTCTGGCTTAGGGGATGGAGATGGAATTAGCAGGCTGAATTTTATCCTTGCCTCCCATCACATTCCCCCTCAAGCTTATCTGAGAGACACAAATTTCCCTCTCAGGACACATTTTAGTTAGGTAAGACACAGAAATCTAACCTGAACCATAAGGTACTCTCCTCACAGAGCTTCTGTAGAGACAACTATTGGGCAAAAAAAGATTCACCCATACAAAATGAATGGGTTCACTCACGTGCACACATCCATGAAGGAGTACCCTGAGGTTTAGATGTCTATCATGCTCCTAAGCATTGTAAGAACATCTTTTAACAGCAAAGGTAGCAGAAACCCGGGCATGGAGCTGGTGAGTTTGGGTGTTTGGTGTTAGCATTTTGCAGCAGGATTATCTTCAGCAGCATGAAGCTCATTTGTGCTTGTGACATGGTCATCCCCGTTCCCTGTCTAAGTGTTTTTGGAAGGAAAAAGATAAACACGCTCACAGCAGATCAGCCAGTCACTGTAGAGAGTTGGGGGGGTTAGTTTTCAGATGCTGGGGGACCTTTAAAGATCTGAAGTGCCATTAATAGTGGAATCAGCACTGGACTAATTCAAGGTAGCAATTTCAATGCAGAGTCAAATCAATGTGACTCTGGAAGGCTGCAACCAATAAACACAGTATGAAAGGGTAGTAATAGTCAGAGGCAAGTGTAGCCACCTCTGTTACTCATCTATATAAACATTTTACCAGGCCTAGTACCAAGTATATGAAAAATGATGCCAGATTCCCAGGTCCCTTTGCATCCATCCCCAAAGCCTCCTCCCCCTATGGCTGGCTCTTTTGTTGATGCTTTCAGTGTGTCTCTTTCCAGGCACCATGAAGAACAACAGGCTAGAAACACCCCCAAACATTCATGCTGCATCCCAGGGGAGGGACAGGAAACAAGCAGGGGAGGCTGGTGGGGTTTCATCTCTACCATGAGACCGAGAGCAGATCTGCATTGCACCTGCCCAGAGGCATTGCCCCCTCCACAGACATTAGCCCAGATCCACTGCTGACAATCCTGAGATTTCTGTCTCTTTTTCTCCTAAATATAACAGCGTGTAGGAACCTAGAGGGAGTCAGAAGTTCACAGACTGTCTGCTGATTGCTTGAATTGATGTGAACCTTTGCTGTGGAAATTTTTCTATGACATGCTTTCTCATGAGCACGCCACACTTTCAGTCTGGGTGAAAATACCACAAGAATAACCTTTCTCATAGTATTTCAGTATTTATTTTCTGGTTCCTGTCCAACCCTAAATCAGGAAGTGCAGAAGCGTGAGAAAATGTTATAAAAAGAAGAAAAAAAAAAAGTTTAAGAATGGTTTTTAAGGCGCAAAAAAAGTTTCTGTTCTACTTGAGCTGGAAGGAAAAGTTTTCTTCTTGCTTTACTGTAACAGGTTCATCCATTCTTAGCTACTTCAGCAAGAGTTGTCACATCCCTGTGAGGCCATCAGCAGAAAGGTCACAGGAAGCCTTGAGCCTTACTGTTGATTTCTGATGTGCTACCAATTCCTTAGGCAAGTCACTTAGGCACCTTGCATGCCTGTTCCTCTCTCTGCAGATTTCTCTTCCTCTGAGGACTGTCTTGGGTGAAACACCCTAGGCACGTGGAAAGGTTTTTTAATAATTAATATCCCATCTTTTTTTATCCCAACAAGTGGAACCGTGCCTGTACGTACCACTTTAAGTCTTTAAACTGTGGAATCCTTTCATAGTGACTTAGGATATGATGTCATGTCTATGCATTGTTAACAGGACCAAAGTGTAATAAACATTCATTGGAATGAACAAAGCCAAGAGATGTAACTCACAAGACCCACAGGGAGATGTGTTGTATAGAGCTGCCATGTTTGCATACATGCTTTGCTGACTGCAGTCACTTTTAACAAGGGTAAAATACTATTGACATTAAATCACACGTGGGGGGTTGTTGGGTGTATTTTTTTATTGTGGCTTGGGGTGTTTTGGTTTGGTTGGGTTTTTTAAATGAGCCTCAGAATTGCAGGGGTATTCCTGAAGACATAATGGTTGCATCTTTACTAATAAACATGTCCAGGACTATGCAGTGACCCCTAGGCCAACAGAAAAACCTACCTCCCTGCTATTGAACTCATCTCATCCTCCCAACAGCAGGGCCACATCCAACCCACCTCCTGGGAACCAGCGCCATGCCAGGAATTGTTTGGGAGAGCATTAGCTGGCACCAGGCTCAGCCATGCCAGAGACCATTGGGACAATTAACAGTGCAGACATGTGCGTGCCAGAGCCTGGCACTGTTCCCCAGCACTGCTTGATTTATTAAGATCAAGTAGCCATGTGGCCTGCAGAGCCTTTATTGCTGGTGACAGTACCAGGAAAGTAGAACGTTGGGGTTACTTCTGCAAGGCTGGCAGATAGAAAAAAATAAAAGCAGGCTACTTGGGTTCTTTTCTTATAAAGTGCACGTGTTTTATATTGAAATTATTAAGAGACAATCAAGGCTGGAGCCTGCAATGCTGCCTTGGCAAAACTGCTTTTCAAAGGGTTGCAGTGTTTAGAAAAAAAAGCTTCATGCTCCAGAGTGCTTGGTACTGAAGAATGTCTGGTCAAAGATATTTTACTTATTTGTGTTTTACTGAAGGGATGTTACTAGGATAAAGTATTGTTCTTACAAGTCCACCCAGTCCCATGCAGTCCCTGGAATCCTGTGACACCACTTTTAAAACTTCTAACTAACTAGGACATTTGATACTATCAGATGTGGATCCTTTACAGATAAAATGTCCTGAATGAACTCTGCTTCACTGGTGTCTGGATGATGTTCAGTTAAAAGCCTTATTAAATGGTGCTCTAATAAGGTATGTTCTTCACTTCATCTTTTCCCTGGAAAAGTTTGCAAGAAGTAGTTCACGGAAAGCAAGGAGAAGTAGTTGTGTCCTCAGATAATTGCTAGGTCTTTTTATTCCAAAAATTCCCTGGCATTAGAGAGAAATCAGCAGTACCACATGTCCAGCAGAAGCATGTGACTTCCATACCTAGTGAGAGAGTTAACAAATGCTAAAGAACAGTCCTTGATACCTTATAAAGAGTTGAACATGAGAAACCTGCCCATCCAACACAACACATTGTTAGCACTAAAAACTTGTGTGAAGAAAGGATGATCTAGGAGCAGACAGTCATGCCAGCAGCTTCATCTACTTATTTCAGTGCATTGGAAGACAGCAGGGAGTCCAGGGCCCCACCACAGTAAGACCTTTACTAATCTAGGAAAGGCAGATGTCCTGAGGAGCTCCTGGTGGAGCAGGGTGCCAATGTTGTTTCAAGAGAGCTGGGTTCTGCTCCTGCTGTATCTTATTTATTTCTTCTCCTCCCTACCTTGAGGATCAGTTTAGCAAAGCAGCATATGCTTAACCTCTCTGGATTTCAACAATAATTCAGGCCCCAGACCAGTGCTGTAATGCTTTTCTGAGAAGGCAGGTGATGTTAGTCAAGCCAAAGGCTGTTTCATACGTGCTTTCACTGAGGAAGAGTTTGTCAGGGTTTCCTTTCCCTTTGTTTTCCCTCTTACCTCCTTCTGCTCTTCTCACTACAGTTAGTTCTGGAAGTGGCACAAGACCTGCTGGTCTTGTTTGGCCCCAGTCCAGTCAGCATGGGGAACCTCGTAAACTGGGCTACCTTATATTGTGGTACCTGGAGCATCCTTTTCCTTCTTCTCCTTTACCCAGGACAGGCTACAGGGCTTTTACATCAGCGAGCTGATGTCGGTATGATGTCAGCAAGACACAGAAAAGTATTCCTGTGACCAGAATGAGCTCCTCTACCTGGCCCTGGGACCAAGGTGGTCTTCACAAATATTTTCTAGATTGACATAAAACATGCACAACCAGTTGATGAGCTCTGCCAAATACTGCATCAGTATTGGCTGCTCTACAAGGAGATAAAAGGTTGTTCATGTGGAACACTCATCCTCCTCTCTTCATGTGGTGTTCAGCTTTAAATGTGTTTTGTCCCAGCACCTTAGCAAGGCTTTGTGGTGCAATAGGAAGCTTGGAAACCATAGGAATGTGTAAGGCCAGGCCTTGATTCATCCTGTAACCTAAAAATACAGACTGATTCCTGCAGTGGTTATTTTAGTACCAGACAGCAAACTGCTTCCTTGAGATGAAAAGGCTCCAATCCCGGTACCCTCCTCATAAACAGGATCTTGATATATATGGAGGAGAGTCAGACAATTTAGACTGCATGAGTCTCACACAAATGCAGACACAAACATACACAAACATGACAGCAAGGTGAGAAAAGCAACAGACAGCTCTTTACAGAAATTCCTGCCTCTCATTCTTTTGAGGTAAAATAAGCACATAATAATAATTAAAAAAGAAAAAAAGTGAGTCTCTCCCTTGTGTTTCTGCTAGGCTCTTCCTGCACTTGAGAGCTACCAGTCTAAGCATGCTCTCCCAGCCTTCCTACACCTGAAGGAATATGAGTTCATAAAAAGAATGCCAAGTTTGTGTGGCACCTCAGTGCAGCACTCAGTGTTTTCCCTGCTCCTTACCCTGGAGGTTGGTCCCAGCTTATGTAAGAAAGGAAGGGAAAACAACACTGAAGAGAAGGTATGTTTTTCACAACAGAGAGTCTGGGAGATAGACCAGAGAAACTCTATCTGGGTGTGTTTGACCTGCAAGGTGTTTAGGCTTTGCAGACTACCCTATCAGTGGAGCTTCACCAAGCAGGGACCCAGCTTTGGGAGCTCCAGAAGTCATTTTAGGTACGACCCTTTTCCATTGTCCCTGCTGCTGTCTTGAATCAATCAGTGATGCCTTCTCTTTCTTAAATGCAGTAGTCTCAAGAAGCATTTGGGAGTATTCCATGCCAGGAAATTTAACTTCTCCCTAATAAACAAATAGCCTTGGATTCCAAAAGGAGTCTTCTGTAGCAAACTTTTCTCAAAGTTTTGACTCCCTGTTTATTTCCACCACTGGGATTTTAAGGAGAACTTTAGTGTGTAAGAAAGATCCACGTGCATCTGAAACCTGGTAAATCATCATTCAATAGAATAACTCAAGGGTCCAGTTACTATTTTGAGGTCTGACAGCAATATGGCTGTTATAAAGGTTCCTTAGATGTGGAAGAGGGCAGTGAGAGTTTCCAGGTGAAAAGTCCTTTCTCAAACCTTCCATATCCTTTTGCTCTTGCTCCACTGAAAACGACATACAAATAACTAAGCAAACTTGGAGGTGTGAACCTGAAGCAGGTTTTATGGAGAAGTAAGAGGAGCAGGTGAGGTGAACAGACCACCTGTGTTACAGGAAGAATGGGGGGATGATCTCTGCTGTAACACCACTGGAGCTGCCACTGATGCTCCAAAAAGGAACTGAAGCTGAAATCTCTATTGACAAACGTTGCTATTTCATGTGGAGATAGCTACTGCTTTGGAGTTGGGTGCAATAACTCTTTATTAAGCACAGTCTAGCCCCTGTACCTCTGGAGCAGAGCAGTATCAGTGCAGTTCAGACAAACACACATGACTCAGGGACTTTCACATCCCTTAGTCTCCAGTGTTGGGTTAGAAATCTCACAAGCCAATTCTCATGTGTTTGCTCAGCTACATTAGCCATTCCTTCCAAGAAACAATTGTGACAGCAACAAAATTTACCTTCTTTCACACTTCAGAAAGGTTTCAATACAAATTTGTTTTGCTCTCAGGTTAGGGCTGGGCAGATGCAAGGGTGTTGTTTCTGATTTTATCCAAGCTGCTTTATTCCTGTTTTGCTTTTGTGTGCCTGTTGTCTTTGAGAGTGCATTCCTCACAGTAATAAGGTGGCATCTCCCCAGACTGCCTCCAAGCTATCACTGACATTCATGCAGCAACCCATCCTCCATCAGAGCATGAGCAATCAATTACAGATAGTCAACAGCTCCTTAGAGCAGTTTTTCCAAGAGTGAGTGAAAAATAAGAAACACTAATAATTATGTCAAGCTACCACAGGCTTATTACGAGAAAGAAAGCAGGCAAAGGGCGTAGTGTCTCAGCTGGTATCTTCTCCCCCATGGGCTCACACAGCAGCCAGCAGCCACTTTCCATGTGCCCCTGCAGCTGGGGCATGTCTCTGCTTAGAGGGCAGGAGAGAGAGAGAGACTGTCTTGGCTGGTTTCGAGAATGGATGGCAAAAAAAGTAGCTTTTCCAGTTAAATCCTTCACTGACATTAGGAACAGGCCACAAACACCCCTGTGCTGACATCCCAGCAAAAGTAGCAGCTGCTTCTTACTACTCTCCTCATGTCCCACTCCACACACCTCTGGCAAGAAGACCAGTGTCCCTCTTCCTAGGATTGAGGGCTGGGGGGACAAGGAGGCCAGCTCACCGGGCCAGCACTAGCAGAGCAGTCAGCAAGCCCACATATGAGCACATCATTTATGGACATCATTCAGTATCCATATGCAACAGGGGCTGAATTTTGTTGGTACAGACCCCCTGTGCTTTGACTGTTCTCAGCTTGTGGATATTTCTCCTTTCCAATCCACACAGTGCTCGTCCCGTGTCTTTTCCAGCACGTGTTTACAACATTTTCTGTGACCTCTGCTTCACAGAATTCTTTGAACAGACTCAGTAAAAACACATTTATGCCAATGCTGGCTTCTTTTGTCACAGCAGAAACAGTCCAGCTCCATCTCATAGACCTCCTGCTGATCTGTGTGTGTTAGAGCCAGTTCAAGTGCCTTTGCTGTGCCCTGCCAGCAAGCACTCTCTACTGCTGTCCTCACACTCTTGCTTTCCTTCCCAAACCCCCCTCCCCACCCCCCCTCCATCTTAGGAAATAATTAGCAAAGAAGAAATAATAAAGCAATACAGAGTGCACTTCTGAGGCTTCCGACAGCTGTTGGCAGCTGCTCTTGTGCACTCCTGGTGCTGCTCGACCTCCCTAGAGAGCCACGTAAGCCTTCCCTTTTCAGGTCCCTCTTTGCCTCTGCACACCTGGGCTGAGGTCAGATGAAGATGAAGATGAAGGCGCCCGTGCAGCACCAACCTTTTGCAACACATGGAAATGGCAGGAGTGGGGAAACACACGTTTCCCTTGGGGCAGAAAAAGCAAGCCTTTGTGGTGTGGCAATGTCCCACTGCATCATGCCCTGCCATAATGAATGGGTAGGCTGTAGGTATAGGCTATAAATAGGTCCTATAAAGCAGCACACATCTGTGGTGTTGCTTGCCTCAGCCAAAAGTGTCTTAAATTACAAGAGCAGTAGCAGGAAAGGATATCACAGCCTGACAAGCACTTGCAGGTAAGTTTGCAATTTGAGGGATAATGGAGAGATGAGGCTGCAGAGCTCCCTGGCACCAGCACAGGACCAAGGGGACACCTTCCCACTCCTTAGGAGAGGTGGCCAAAGAGGAAGACACAGATAATTTGCAACCTCCTCTCAGGTCTCAGCTGCTCTGCTGGCACTACAAAGGTGATGAAATTTCCTTCATAAGTGTCAAGTACTTCATTGTTGCATGAGGTCAGACATAAACAAGCACTCTAAATGGTGCTGAGGAAAGGTCTCTGCAGTCCATTAGATACTTGCTGAAAAGAAAAGTCTTTGGCTGCATGGATGGACTGATAGGATGTGTTTCTTGTGCTCTTCCTCTGAATAATGAGGACAAACCCATGGTCTATCTGTAGTAAAAGCCAAGAGACATGCTTGTAGCTGCAGTCCTGAAAGGGAGCTGAAAAGCAGCCTCTCTGTGGGAATAGCTGTTCAGTAGCATTTCATCTCATCATCTGGTCCCACCTATGGACTTCTGCAGCAGGGAGAGCAGGATTTTCTGACACTGTAGGAATCAGATCATTCCTTGCTATGCACATCACATGGCATATGTTCCCCAGTCCTTACTGATGTCATAATTACCATATCCTTATGTGATTATCAAGCTTGGGTCACATTGCAGCTCAATTAATTTTACCTGCAAACGTTGATGTACTAAGTTCTGAAACAATGCCTACGTAACTCCCCAGGGCATTGTTTTGATTCCATCCTGGAACAAGGTCACACTCCTCTTGACTGATGGTTTTTCATTTTTTCTCTTTTCCTAACAGTTGTTTCTTAAACAAGAATTTCACTGGCAATAAACAGAATTATCTTCACAAACAGTCTCAAAATGTAATGTCTCCTGCTAGATGTTGTTCAGAAACTTAAAGTGCATATTTTAGTTTTTCACTGCTTGTTGGATCAAACATCTAAATATGGATTTAATCTCTAAAGGCCACCTCTGACATGCAGAGCACCCTGCAAAGAGTTGCTCAGCTAGCAAATACTGCCTCCAAAAGAAGTCTGATGGCATTTGCATAGTGCCAAAGTTACCAACCTGAGATTTTCTGACAGCTGTCAGTGCCCAGACTCCACCTCTCCAAAGCACTGATTGACTTGTGTGCTTCTGCAGCCAGGTGCCCACACCATGTACTGGCAGGTGCCTCCTACTGAGGACAACTGGGAGATGCTCCCACCTGGAGGGGAGGACAACATATGCTTTCTGGGATGATTTTTCACTCTCTGCCTCATCAGCCCTGCTGGAAAAGAGCTCTGAGATATCCCAGGAGCCTGGTGTGCTGCCTCACCCATCCTGCCTGCTGCTCACAGCTCCACTCAGCTCCACTCATCCTCCAGTGACTGTTACAAGCTACATGTCTGGAGAGGGTGATTCTGCAGCCACTTGCATCTTCTGAAGCTTTTCTAAGCATCTAGGGGACCAGAGAAGGAGGCAGGCATGCTGGGTGGATTGTGAGGCACTGTGGAGCAGTTCAGCTCCAGACTTTCTTTCCAAGGAGTGACCTGCAAGTGAAATGTGGGAAAAGTAGTATCCAGATCATCATCTGTTATAAATCAACAAAGCCCCACTAAAGACATTAAAGCTCTACTGGTTTACACCATCTGGGAATTTGGCTGCAGGGGAGGACTTCTTAATGTTGAGTTTTTAGCCTTTATCACAGATATACATGAGAGGAAAGCTAGTGCCCTATCTGCTCTCAGCGAGCGTTACCAACCCCTACAGAGATCAATAGGAGCTCCCTGCTCACATCAAGAGCAGAATGATGCCCTAAAATTAGCATGTGTTTGAATCAGTGCATTGTATCTTGTTTGCAGATTAGTAGCACTGAGTAGATATTGAGGGCATAGGAAAGCTAGCCAGTTTAAACAAAGTAAGAATTGACCTAAATTTCTGCTAAGCTGAAACTGATCTTTTTGGATGAGAGAGAGAAGAAAAGGTATCCAGAAATGCTCATGTTTTGATTCATTCAATTATTTCATGTCTTCTTGTGCACCTAGCTCCAGCAGACAAGAATTAGTAAAAATTCACTTATTTCCTACTTAGGCTGAAGCAGGAGGCATCAGGCTCCTGTCCTTGGAACAGGCAGCTTCTCTTCTAATTTATAGACCAAACAGATACTGACAAATAGGCTTTGGCTGGTTTATCTAAATCCTCCAAAGCTGTGCCCATCAACCTGCTCTAAGCTTGGACAACTCTGTGGTTAGTCCAGAGTGTCTCAAAAAAGACAGGTCATATTTGCTGCATGGTGTCTCACGGTCATATTCTAAATAGCAAAACTGAGAAAAATCTGGAGTGAAATGAAAGGAAATGTATTTATTCTTGATATTTATGATAGCAGTCAATTCCCTTAAGGCTCTGCCTTTTCTGTTTAATGGAGGAGGTATCAAATGTGGGCTCAGTAATGGATATTTTATGAATGCAGCCTTGCCTTGAGCAACTGATTACTTTATTATTAGCTAAAAAGATTGAAGCATGCAAAAATAAGTTAAAAAAAAAGGGAAAAAAAAAAAAAGACCATAAGCAGGCCATGATTATATCTCAGTTTCAGCAAGCTAGCAGCTAAATTACAATTATAATAGTTTATGTCTTCAAGACACAGCCTTTTCCTCTAAGAACATTTTTGTGATATTTTATAACTTCTGTAGTTTATTGAAGAAAAAGGTCTCACCCTCTGCTTTGTAGTTTATTTTTCTCTAAACCAGCTGAGATATTTTTATTATTATTTTGGTTTTGGTCATTGTATATTTCTGTTCCTAGGGATAATATTTTTCTTGCTGGAAGAAGGTAGAGGGTGTATGCAGAAAAGTGTTTCCTCTAGGTCCTAGTGCACTTCCTCCATCTGCATCTAAGCCAGGAGGAGAAAAAGAAGAAAAGAAATAAATAAAAAAACCAAGCAAGCTTCTATTTCACAATGCAAAAGTGTAAGCACTCTTGTATTCCTTCTTTTTGTCACCTAGTTGTACCTTTTTCTTGTTCATCATAGGTATCTATTTTGTCAATCTCTCCCAGTCCATGGAATGAGAGATCCAGTGAAAAGAAAAGCTAATGGGATGGACTGGTTACTGATGGGCAGTGTTTCTGCTAGTGTATTTATCCACTGATTCCACTGTTATGAATAATACACACACTCATCATGCCACTGCTTGGAGGGACAATGTTCTCAGCCAGGTCATCTGTGCATTTTAAGTAGCCAGGGATTCCCAGGAGATCTGGGACTAAAGGACTAAACTTATCTTTTGTATAAACTGTACTGAGATTGGAGAAATCACTGAGACCTGGGATGAATCTGCCCCAGAGAAAGAGACTCTCAAGAGCTCCAGTTAATCACTGTCGCAGCATGGTTTTCCCTGGGAATCTCCATAGCCATCCATCTCTCTAACACACATAATAAATAATTTACTCACAGATAGAAGGGAGCACTTTGCTTCAATCTGCTAATGATTTTAGCCCTGAGAGGGGCTCTAGCGTGCTTAAACCCTCTTTACATTGCCTGAGAGACTCAAAGGGCTGTTACTGTAAAATGAGATGACAAGAAATAAAGAAGGGGCAGGACAGTGAAGCATTTTGAATGATGGAAAAAGGACTTAGGTTGCCTCTTCGTGGCACATTTGTGGTGTCTTTTGTACTTATAGTAGTTGGCAGCATTTCTACTGCCATTTTTAGGTGAATTTTCAGCCTCTTTAATACCCAAGTGAGATTCATCTGGAGTCACCTTAGCTGTCTAGTCAAGAAACCAGCTCTTCTGCAGGGGGCTCTTTCTGTATTACACATGGAGCCTGCAGGACTGGCATAGAGGTTTTGATGGCTAAAGACAAGTGAGATGAACCCCATTCCTAAATACCTGTCTGAACTCCATCCCTTCTTATCAAGTTTAGTGTCACCCTGTCCCTTGCCTTGCATACTCCCTTGAAGGGGCAACAGAAGACACTGGAGTTTGGCTTTGGCCATCTGCCAGCACATCCCTGAAAATACCAGGCCTGGAAACAGGATACACTTGCAAATAAAAAACTTTATACATGTGTGTCACAGCACAGAAAGCATTTAAAAGAAACACTGGAAAGAAATGTCAAGTCAAGATAGGCTTCAGCTCCAGAGAGCCAGCTTCTGGTGTTGTTTACACCCTGGATTGAGCCCTGATAAGTATGCCAAGTCCAGCAGAGATCATCTGAGTTATCTTTGTAGCAGGGAAATGTGCTTGCTGCAATCCTTCCCTCACTTGCACAGGGTCTGTCCTCTGTCTGACCAAGCCCCATGTAACATATATGTGAGGACTCTCCTCTCTAGCTTGAAATGACCTGGATGCTGGCTCTTCCTACCAAATGCTGTTCCTGCCTAGAAGCTTCCAATATATGGAAGTCTTTCATGATAGCTTTAATAACTCTGGCTAATTTCCTCCTGCCCTTTTTATTGCCCTAAGTAATTCATTTCCATTCTTGGCTCTGGACCATTTAAGAATTGATTTAAAATTAATATATGAATAAAACAGTATAAATAATGTATGGTTGCTGTATTTAATATTAATAGCCCTTAAATTAGGAAAAATTGCATATCTGCAGATGATTTGCAAAAGGACTATGAGGCCACAAGATTAGATTGCAAGGAGAGATATCAAGGTTGCCTGATGTTTCCCAACATAAGAGATCTTTCTTATTTCTGTTGCCTACAGATTTGTCAGACTTCCCTCCTGCAGAGACTCTTTTGAGGATCGACTTTTGCCTCAGAGTGAATTATTCTCTGCTATGCACATTGTGAAACCCATCTTCCAAAGAGCTCAGATGTTTCTGTGAAAGAAACAAGGGGGAAAAACATGTTGTTTGCTGATGTAAGGCAAGCAGTGTGAGTGAAGCTAGCAGCACCATGCTATGGAGCAAGAACTGGGCAGAGATGTAGGCAGTCTGTCTTGTGATGTCCCTGTGAAAATTACCCTTCTGCCCCAAATTTGGCCATGTAAATAAGTGTTTGAACTTATCCACAGATGTGCTGGAGGATCTCAGTACACATTTCCTTGCAGAGGTCATGCAGCAGCCTCATGCTAAGAAGTCTGTCTTCATTCCTGTGCATCATGGCAAGACTAAGTTCTTATTGCAATGGTGTTCCCCCTGATTTGACCTCAGGGAGGAAGAGGCTCAGACCAAGGAGAACCAGCATGGTGGACAGGGATACAGGGTACTGGATGAGGACAGAAGCCAAGGTGGAAAATAAGATCACAGTCTGGCAGGGCAAGGACCAGAGAAGTAAACTAGGAATTAGAGTCCTAATGTGGCAAGGAGAACAGGATTCGGTAATCCTGGGAGCAAAGGAACATGAGATAGAAAAAAAAGGCACTGGGATGGACAGTGTCATTCATGGAGATGCTGAATTTCCTACCTCTGGGCACCTCAGTGTGCCTTCACCCTCCTGTGACCACACTATGGTGCACCCAAAGCTTCTGCAGCATCATGACCTTCCCCCTTGCCCTGCCAGGAGCCCAGGGAAGCAGAGACCCAGAGGTGAGGTTTTGTCCCAGCTTTCAAACATACTTCTTTCATATGCTTTTTTTAATCTGGAAGAGAAAGCACAGGAAGGGCCTGGCTTTTAGCAAAGGAGCTCCCATCCAGAAAAGTCACCCTCTCTCATCCTCACCCTTCACAAGGATCACACATCACTTGTCTTGCTCACTGACTCTGTCATCACACGGGTCAGATGAACAAGGCTTGCTGGCAGGGATGGGGACTGAGGGGAGAAAAGGCTGAGATCAAGGTACCAGCATCCACAAGACATGCTTGGTTTCCAGCAGTCAAGGGGTTAATACCGGTCTAAGCCCTCACACAGGTGTCAGGGCTGGGACTGGTGGCTGTCATGGAGGGAATACAGGAAACTTTTACTCTTTAGGAAGGAAGAGCAGGGAGAAAGGATTGTTTCACACCCAATGAGCACAGCACTCATTTGTCCATTGGACCAGGGATTTCAAACTGGTCAAATGCTGCTTTGGTTTTTTTTTCACACATATCCAGTGTGCTTTCCACCACCACAGACACAGCCCTGTGGAAGATACCTCACTGCCTTGGAAGCTTTTCTCTCAGTGGCTTTTTCTTACCTATTTGTTCACTTGTCACCTCTCCATGAACTCACAGCCCCCTTGTCAGGTTGAGTGTGGACAGAAGATGCTTTGTAATGTATTCGTACCAGGGAGGTAAGAATTGGTGAATCTTTTCATGATCTCTCAAGCCATGTGTGATTATTTGTGTGTCTGTGGAAGGAGGGAGCTAGTACTGAGTGTTAAATTAGGCAGAGGAACCTCCTCCAGGCTGAGTCCCTGCAGTGAGTGATCTGTGATCAGTCCTCCTGTACTTTTTCTCATGTGGATCCCTTCTCTGCTCTGGTCCCAGTTGTTGCCATAGTCACTGTTAAGCTGGTGCTTATTCATTTCTCAGGTGACCTACTTAAAAGTAGGCAATTTCCAAATATCCCTCATGATGTCAGGAAATTCCCAAGCTCCCTGGATATGTGTTGCATACTGGTCACTTATGACAGTGACCTGGTTTAGATAACAACTTCTGTTATTGAACAGTGATACTTCATCAACACTTTGTTTAGCTACACGGCTGCTGTGCCACAATTCAGCCCCAGCATTTTCAGCTAAAGGGGCAGGATTCAGCACCTTCAGATGAAGAAAAGGACAGATATGACACTCCAGTGCCAGGAGGTCAATGGTCAAAGACAACAAGGTATTCCTGATTTATTTTAAAGTAACACATAGGATTAACCAGTTGTAGTGTCAGAGTCTACAAACAAGTCTATGGACTGCAGACTGACAGAGCAGACACAGAAATAGAGACATTTTCACCAGAATCTCCCATGAGCCCAGCTTGGATTGACTGTTAGCCCAAAAGCAGGTTTGCAAACACCATGGCAAGGTAAGTGACTGCAAAAATGCCAGTGATTCTTGCTAGGCAGGCTGTCACCTTTGTAGGGGATAGGGAAGGAGAAACAGTCAGACTCTGAAACTCTGGATCTGCAGAGGGATGCTGAAGTAGGCTAGATGGATGGGCAGCTATTTAAGCTTATCTATTTAAGAGGATCTTATGGCCACAACTGCTACATCTGAAAGGCTGACTTCCAGGCCAAGAAATAGTCTGATGGGCCACCAACATAGGGAATCCCAAGATGAGGGGTGTGGAGCCTAAGACCATGGATGGGACAAGGAATATACCCAAGGAGAGTAATCCTGCCCTAACAAAAAGAGACCACATCCACGTGCTATTAGTGTTGCCTCTAAAATAAGGTCAACTGGATCGAATTCAAAGATACAGGAAGACCTAGCTTGTTAGGGATGTGTAACTTGAGTTGCTGACTTGTGATAAGGTCTGCATTTAAAGGTACAACTTCTGGTTTTATTTACTCCAGATCAACCTGGTTAAAATATTGGTGTTTTACCAGGGTAGCAGAAACAAGAAATGAGTCCAAAACCTGAGATACAGTTTTGCTTTTCAGAGAAGAACACATTAATCTCCAAACAGATGACACCTCAGCACCTTCTTCTCCCTTGGGATTTACAGGTGGCTTCCCCAGACTCCAACTGTGCCAGGGCAAAAAGTCTCACAGCTGCTGCAGGGTCTGGACTTGGACCTGCTCAGGAATTTAATGTGGTGCTAACAGCTAAAATGTAAGGATGGAGGAAGTTGGGCAGAATAAATGAGAGGATCACCAGCAGGATGCAACAAGATGGAGTGAGACAATGTGTGACATGAACCAGGGTGCAGTCTCCAAGGTGGGGGATGACTGGCATCCAGAGCAAAAAGCATTAACAAGGAACCTGGCCCTGGCTAATCAGGGAGGTCCCTGATGACTGGAGGTTGGCCAATTTTATGCCCATCCACAAGAAGGGATGGAAGGAGGATCCAGAAAACTACAGGCCTGTCAGCCTGACCTCAGTGCCTGGCAAGGTTATGGAGCAGATCATCCTGAGTGCCATCAACTGGCACGTAAAAGACAACCAGGGGCTCAGGCCCAGCTAGCATGGGTTTAGGGAGGGTTTAGATCCTGCCTAACCAATTTGATTTCATTCTATGACTGGGTGACCCATCTGGTAGACGAGGGAAAGGCTGTTGATGTGGTCTACCTGGACTTCAGCAAACCTTTGACAAAGTCTCCCACAGCAACCTCCTGGAAAAGCTGGCAGCCCATGGCTTGGACAGGAGCACCCTTCGC
>VWZY01009834.1:36914-84847 GCA_013399075.1 Chloroceryle aenea | reverse complement strand
GCCACATTGTCTGGTGACCAGTGGTGTCCCCCAGGGATCAGTACTGGGCCCAGTCCTATTCAACATCTTTATTGATGACCTGGATGAGGGGGTTGAGTGCAAATCTGCAGATGTCCCTGGTCCCTGCAGGGGGGTTGGACTAGATGACCTTGAAGGGTCCCTTCCAACCCAACCCCTTCTGTGATTCTGTGATTTACTGATGAATGTGTCAAAGCCAGTTCAGGAGCAGGCCAAAAATGTGATGTATAAAAGTGAGAAATGGACAACAGGATCTGTCTGGGCATTTCCCAGATGAAATGTTTCAATTTTTGAAGCTGGACTGACCAGGAAACTCTCTATTTTCTCACCAAAGGGGAGGAAAGAGGCTGGCTGAAAAGGGAGGAAGGAGTAAGAGTCACACTCTGATCCGGGCTCCCAGAGGAGATGGTGCAGCCTGGTGGGGCAAGGCCCAGCCTCACTGGAAGTTTAGAGAGCAGAGCAGTTTCGACTGCGCCCCTGCCCCATCCCTGTGAGCCAAGCTTGCTTTGCCTCCAGATTTCCTTTGTTTTTATCTAAAGGGCCGGAATCAAAACAAATGGTTTCTGCAGCCTCAAAACAAGACGTAGTCTATATTTAGACATGTCAGAAATTCTAACAGTAGACTCAAAGCACTGCTGTTTCTATTTTTCTGCATTGCTAGCAGAGCAATGTATCTGTTCTTTACTCTTGTCCATCCTTAATGTCACTGGCAAAGCCCTGATTAAGACAGCAGTGATACAAGTAGTGAGACAGTCTGCTCAAGTTAGCATATCCAGGTTAGAGGTGAGCTTAAATCTACTGGATAAAAGATAAAAGATAAATCTACTGAATACAATTCACTTCAGTCTTTTTTTCTCAGAGCTAATTTAATAGGGCAAAACAAAGTAAAATGGCACAGCTCTCCCAGGGCAGTGTGGTTGCAGGGCCTGAGGCTAGATGTAGAGTGGAGAGCAAATATGGAGAGCAGGATTGTTTAAATGCCTGAAGCCTGAATCTGCACCTCTCCAGCTGCTAGGCTTTCTTGGAAGTTACATATTGCACTTCCTTGGGAAAGTGGCATGCTGACACCCAGGATGCTCTTCAAGGCTGAGAAACAAGAGAAACAAATTGTAATTTACTGAGATGCTCGACCTCTCTTACAGTTTGGAGTATGAATTTCTCAATGCTTACTGCAGAGTAATGGACAAGGCATCTTGGCAGCAAGACATATTAGGAACACCCTAACCTGCAAAGGAAAATAGGAGTGTGGGAGTCAGATTTAAACCAGAGATGGGAAATGCTGCAAGCCACAAAAATCCAGATAGTTTGCAGGAATGGGGTCTGAAAGATCACAGCTTCCTGCCAGCCTCTGAAAGTCACACTTCTTGTCTTCTTCCATTCCTCCACTCTGCCTGATCTCGCTTTCTCCCTGCCACTGTGTCCCTGGTGCTGTCTAATGACCCACCCACTGATCTTCTAGAAACCTCAGAACCTTAGTGAGAGCTACAAGAGATAGGTCTTCTCCATATCCAGGGTGTCAGTGGTGAGGACCACAATGCAAAGTTTCAGCATCCAACCAGGATGGAGCAGGCACGTGGCTGAGAGCAGTTGGGATCTGATGGCATTGAGGAAATGCAAGGAAATGCAAGACACCCTGTAGACTGTCCAAAGGGGGAAGCTTGTTTGAAAGGACAGAAGTGACCACATCAGTGATGACAGCTAAAGTCAGACAAATGACTGCTGACTTCATGCTAGGGCAGTACCAGAGGAGTTATGAGAGCCAGGGCTGTCTTCATCTGCACTCCCTGGGGCATCATCTGCCTGAGATCTCCCTCAGATACAGCCTCACATTCAGCAAATTACCTGTATCAGCTGAAGAGCCCAAGGTGCCATACCTGGAAGCTACGCTCAATGCCCAATCCACAAGACTCTGGAATCTGGGCACTTTCAAATGCCAATCTCAAACCATGCACACAACTGTGGAGACCTCCCTGGTCAGCTAGGCTGCTGCACAAGGAAGGTTTTCCTCCCTTTTTATCTATTGCAAGGGCAAGAAGTTCATTTCACACCCTGCTGTGCTCCCTTCCTCAAACAGCCAACAGTGCCTCCCATTTTAGCCAGACACTTAATGGAAAGCAGCACCCTTCCAAGCCTACTCTCACCTTGTGTGTGCAGAACCAGCTGTTATTGCCAGAGCAAAACAAGTAGTTTCTTCCCCCTGCCCCGTGGCTGTGCATGCTGAGTCTGGTCCTTCCAGCCTTTGCTAGCCCCAAAAGAAAAAGGACTGAGCGCAAGGATCTGAGCTTTTGTATCCAGACCTGGAAGCTGCCCCATTCCATAGCTGCTGGAAGCTCTGCCTCAATGTTTGTAGTCAACAAACATGTCCTGTTGAATGTCTTCCTCAGCAGCCTCATGGATATGGCCTTGCCTTTAACATGACCTAGCCATGCCTCTTGCCTGAGTTTTGTGTTTTTTTCCAAAGGCAGGATCTGAGGATTTTCTGGCACTTTCAAGCATTCATCATCCTCTAAAGTTCAGTCATTTTGCCGTGGGGCTTCAGGGCAGTCTGATCATGATGCAGCAGTTCAGCTGCCTCAGGGCTGCAGATACAATCTCTCTCCAGTACATTCAGGTCTTGTTTGTGGTCAAACCTCTGCTCATGCTGCATGCAGATGAATGGCAAGCACCCACAGGAATGTGTCTAACCAAAACATGCCCTGCCAGCTAAATGGGAAAGGGATTTTGGAGTGGAAAGGCACTGAGCAGCAGCCACCACTTTTCTTACTCGCTGCCCAGCAAGCTCTCTGGCTCTGCAGTCACCCTCAAAAGCTGTGGGCAAAGTCAGGCGGATGCTGCCTGCAGAAACCAGATCCCACTCCTCCAATCACAGCCATCAACACCCAGCAGAGATGCTGAAATTCACCCGGACTCCAGGTTGCTGCAGACAGCAGGGCTGCAAACACACAGCTGCAGCCTTGCCAACGGCTCCCTCCACGACGTGGTCATGCTGGCAGAACTGCCATGACAACCTCTCCATCCTCACCACGAAGCAACCTTGCACCCAGTGGCCAACACATTCCTCCCAGAAGGCCACTTTGCCTGTTTCTGAACGGCTGCCTGAGCAGCATGAGGCAAAATCATGGCAGAGATGGAGGCTCAACGGCCCAACGTTCTTGACTCCAGCCAGTGAGTGGGCAGTGTAATCTGTCTGCTTTTGTTCCGTTCGCTTGGTGGTGTGCTCTCATTAGCCCCCCACCAACAGTCAACCTGTCAGCAGGTCTGCGCTCCAACTGCCTGACCTCTGACTTCGACTCATTCTTCCACAAATTAATTTCCCAAATTGACAAATTAAAGTGCACAGTATGCCCAAGGTCACTAAATCACACTGGGTTCTGGTAAATGTCAACCAGCGTTGGGGGGGGAAAAAAGAAAAGAAAAAACAGGGGGAGGGAAGGTATATAAGGTAAAAAGGGAGGAGAAAAAAAAAAGAAAGAAAAAAAATGCATGTTTGAAGGAAATGGGAAAAAACCTCTGAACTGTAGCTTCTGATTTGCAGATGATGCTGTGTGAAAGCAATTAAAATTGAGGCTGACAGCTCCCCTAGCACACAAGAAGGGCTGAAACATGGCTGGTGGGAGGCCTGTGCCCCATCAGAAGGTCAACACAGCTACCCAAAAATGGCCTCGTCTGGCCCAGGAAAACAATGTCCCTGTAAAGCCCAGACTGGGTCCCATCTATCTCACTTGCCATGCCACCATGCTAGCACATCACAATTAAGTTTCTCCTGATCCCCATCAGTTGAATGGGAACCCCAGACAGGAGCTAGACACTGATGCTGGACAAGCCAGTGCACACAGGTACCTAGGGAGAGCGTGGGAGAGCAGACTGGCATTGGGAAGAGCTGGGAGTGAAAAGCATTGACTATGGCACCCAGACCCATCGAGCCTCAGGTGCCAGCCAGCAACATGTTACTGGGAGGGACTTGCAGGGACATCAACCCCAGGCTATTGCTGCTACCATTGCCATGTTGTACAATCCTTCCCACAGCCCAAGAGAATGCTTTTGTGCCATAACCCCTGACGAAAAGCAACCAGAAATCCTCCAAGCCTCAGCTTAGCCACATTTTTTTTTTTATTTGTTCATTTGCCAGTGTTAAATTGATTTGAATTGATGCTCTCCTCTCCTTTGTATTTACCCACTGCTGTATTTAAAAAGAGCTGCCACGTCCCCTCTCAGCCACCACTGGCTGGGAGATGCAGGATGGAACTGATATGATGGGCTCTCCACTCCCCTGATGCTCCTAATAGCCTGACTCTGCACCTGGGCCAGCAGGGCTTCATCTTTCTTGACCACAGCAGGCAACAATGCTCCAGGGAAGATCTCACTCTCTCTGGTGGCATTAATACCTCCCTGCCTCTTGGGAAGGCTCAGAAGGCCTATGCTTGCATTTGTATTTTTCTTGGTGGCTTGATATCGCTGCATCTTAGTTACCCCATCAACTAATACACCCAAGTCTTTCTCTTCTGTGCTTGTTTCAGGCTGATAAGCTTCCAGCTTATAGTGGAAATTCATGTTATTAGTCCCTAAGTGCGTGACCTTATACTCTGTAATATTGAATTTCATCCCATTTCTATTAGTCCAGTCCTCAAGGTCAGTCAGTGCTTCCTGTATTACACCCTGATCTTCTTGCATAAAAACTATGCTCCCAAATTTACTGTTATCTACCAATTTCATCCCTGCACTCCTACCTTTCAGGATGAGGCCACTGCTGAAAACATTAAACAGAATCAGTCCCAAGATTACTCCTTGAGCAACTGCATAAGAATTCCCTCTCCAGCTTGATCACTCCCACACCAATACTACGTGTATTCATCCCTTCCTAGCCAGACCTCCACACGCTTTTCTTCTACCTAACCCCATCATCTCCCACAGAACAAATAAATTCCCATGTGGCATCATATCAAATGCTTTGCTGATAGCCAGATAGATCACTTGTGTTTTCTTTACCAGGAAAACCAATTAGCTTTCTTTGATAAGATATCAGGTTCTTCTGGCACAATTCACCTTTGATAAAACCAGGCAGCATACAATCTCACTTTCTATTGGTCTCCTTTATTCTTTGCTGTAAAGACTCCAGAGGTGTTTGCCTTGCACAGAGTGCTGATGAAAGTACACTGGCATTGCAGACAAAAGCAGCGAGTGCTGGCCCATTAGCAGTGTTTTCACCTAGGGGGGCACCAGAAAGAAAGACCCTTCCTCTGCCTTTCTATCTACAGCCCTTCCCCTTGCACATTGTGGAAGTAGAATCATTTGGCACAACCCCTGTCCAAGTCCAGGTGTGATACCTGGTGTAGAATTTAACTACGCTGCCAAAAATTGGTGTTTATTCCAAACACTAAAGACCAAACTGAGACCAAACTCTCCCATTTCATTCTACCACCTGTGCACAGCACTTTGCAATCCTGCTGAAATAGGTAGGACTGCTTGTGAAGTAAATGATTTCTCTATAAACTGGGTTCAGTGGCTGCCATCTGGAACAATTTCATTGCTTGCCTGATTTTTTGCTATTCTCTGTATGGACAGGGATCAGCAAATATGAGAACTGGCCCACGGTTGTTGTCCTCAGCATTAGTGTTGCTTATCAGAGCATTGTCCCAAGGACTTATGCCTTTAACAGGCTTCACTGTAGGCTTGCCACTTTTCAGATGTTCTGAGGATGTCCCTGCTCTCAGCAGGGGGTTGGACTGGATGACTTCTGGAGGTCCCTTCCAACCCAGACATTTCTATGTTTCTATATCATTCAGGAAGCCACCAACAAGTAAAGAACTGGGGTTTTTACTGTGGTAAAAAAAAAAGATCAAGCAAATAGTCCTGTGAGGGGAATTCTTATGCACACTGACTACCTTGCATTGGCATGTAGTCTGGGTTAAAGACCAGATGAGAGTAAACTCCTAGTCATAACTCATCTGAGCATGGTGAGGCAGGTACAAATCTGTGCATGTCATATGGAAACCGCCTGCTTTCCTCTTCCTTAGTCCCAGATGGTAAAACACAGCATAAAAGCAAATCCTCATCTGAATAATTTTGTTGGGTTTGTGGGTTTTTTTTTACTCTGATTTATCCTCTTCCTTCTAGCAATGACATTGTATCTCTCCAGCTAGCAGTTCAGCTCATAAAAGATGTTATTCCAAGTAAAAAATGATCATGTCATCCAGAAGTCTTAATGTTGCTGTTAGGATCACTCGTTGATTCTGTTGCTCTGATATTTTCTTGCAAGGCATTCCAGAGGCTAGGAACAGTAACAGGCAAATGCTCTGGCACCAGCTGTCTTAAGCCTAAATCTGGTCTCCACCAAAAGGCTGGCATTAGATGTCTTCTCATTTTACATGTTTGCATTTTTACAACAACATTCCACAGTTTTGAGGCTACTGGAGGTTGTCTGAAGAGTCAGTTTGTGACCCAGAAGCTGAGTCTAACCCTGAGAGAAGAAAAGCAGTGGCCATAATAGAAAAGGACAATATAAGTTGTTTCTTTTTGTATTAACTCTGGAGAGTGTACATCTGTGGGTCCAGGACATGGACATGAACTGGTGTAGCCATGTCATTTATTCTCCTGGGCCCAGGGACCTGTCTAACCTAAGTAAAGGAGGGTGTTTTGTATGAATATTGGTTGAAATACATGAAAATGCTCCCTCCTTCTTTTAATACTGCATGCTACTGCACTGTTCTTGCTACTCCTCGTGACAACAATGTCCTCCTGTGTGTTGCTCTTCCACAAACCACACAGCTACAAGACCCAGGGAACTAACCAGAATCACCTCTCCAATCTCATAACATCTAGTAATTTTAATTTCAGAGACATCAAGCCTCCCTCCTTAGACGTGGTGTCTCTTTTCACACAGCATAGGAAGCAAAAACCACAAATCACAGAGAATGTAACAAAATTCAAGTAGGCTACCAGTTTAAAGCTCTAGCTTGGAGCTGGCAGGGAGATACTCTGGATTTACTCTGGTGCACGTGAGCTTAGCATTTCCACCTGTTTATTTCACAGCACTCTGCTGGTTGTGATCAGAGTCTACACATGGGACTTGCTGCTTTCAGTGTTGTAAAATAAAGTGTGGAAAAGCAAGTACAAAAGTCAGACACAGGAATGGCAGGCAGGTTCATTTATTACAACCAAAACTTATCACTTCATGTCACCAAGTGGACTTGTCAGTCTCACATGCATAGCCAAGAAAATCAACCCCAGACCCCAGAAATTATGCTACATATCATATGACCTGCTAGCATATTAATACCCTTTCCTTTTTAAATCTTTGCTCTCCCTTCGGAGCCTGCCCTCTCCGTGGGGATCAGACTGACACATTATAGGCTCAGTTTTCTTTCTGAGCTGACAACTCCAGGAAGAGCTGGCTAGGATGTCAGTCTTTGGAGGATACGTAGAAAATTCCAATGTGGAATTTGCATATCATCACTTTACTGGAAGGTATCATAAGAAGAAATAAGGGAAATACCTTCAGCTTTTAGCCAGCATATCACAGTTGAAATTAAAAAAACCCAGCTTTTGCACTGAGTTTCACTGGGTGACATTCTTTTCAATAATGCTGAGTTAAGAGAAAGCCAATGTGGAGACAGCCGCTCTGGGCTTCTCCCTTTTCCCTTCTCCCTGCACCTATTTATGGAAATATTTTGAAATTGCAATATAGTCCTTATTTTAGGTGACTCCAGTTGTTACCTTTGGAAACCTTCCTGAAAGAATGCCTAAAAAAAAAGAACTCCATGTGAAATCCAGTCGAGAAGGATAAATTAGGAAACAGAAAACTTGAGAAACTGATTAGTTGCTTCCATCATCTTCCCACCAGATAGAGTCTGATCACAGGAAAACCACCCCTGAAGTCAGCATTGGCTAGCCCCATTATTGGAAATGCTGAGGGCTTTTTGTAAACAGAGCAGATGATTACATAATTATGTCAATATATTATCTCCTAGCTATACCAGAGTGATCATCCTGTGAGTATTTTTACTATGCAGCAGAGACTTCATTTCCCAAATCACATTGTAAGTATACACTGCATGGAAACAGAATTAAATAAATTCAGAGGGAGAGCTACATCTTGACCCCAGAAGACATATAACCATGCCAGTGAGCTTCTCAAGGTAGCCTCCTGTAGATTCACTGGTGTCTGCAATATGTATGCCTCTCTTCTCCATAGCTGGGTTCTCTAGCTCAACAGTAGGAATCAAGCCCTTATACAGTCCAGATACTACTGGTGCCTAATTTAAAAACAAGTCGTTGTGTTATGTCCATCAGCAGCAGAGGGATGAGTAAATATCTTGTCTTCTAGGGATGCCTCCCCTCAGCCAAGAGAATTGGACCTCAATAGGTCTAGCAGGCAGCCCAGCAATGCATGGAGATGGGAAAAGCACCACGAGCAGCCATGGAAGGAACGTGCTCAAACACAGAGACTTTGAAAAGACAAATTGCTCTCTCCTGCTGAAGAACAGATGTGAAAACAGGGGTTGTTTACACCTTCTCAGCAACCACCACGATCCACAGTAAAGCTTATCACAATACATACTTCAGTGACCTAGCCAAACTTACAAGGGGCAGGCCATAAAAGTTTTAAAAAGTGAAGAAATTGAGAAACCACCTACATCCTGTGTTTATTCTATGATCTGCCTGTACTTGTTACAGCTCTCCTTTCACTGGAAGCTCACGGAAAAGGTATTACCTCACAGAAACTTGCCACCAGGAGAATAAGCTCTTTAAGCTTATCTCAAACTTGTATCAGCAGGACAACTGAAGGATCAGAAATGTATGAACTCTTTCCTCCCAGCTTTTGTGAGAAAATTCCTTTCTTCTAAAAGTTACTTGCAGAAGTAGTTCTGGGTGACTGTTTCCAGAGGCCTGGCTATTTTCTCTGGAGAGCAATGATCACAAGACTCCCAGTCTTATTCAAAGACCAGTGTGACTTATGAGAAGGAGGGACTACTGTGTGTCCAAGAAGAGTTTCTTAGGTTTTGCTTCTTAAAGAGGTCACTCTTCAAGAACACAATGTGCTCCAAGTTAACTCCATTCCTCTGTGTCCTTCTATCCATAAAGAGAAAGTAAGCAAGCTGTGGCTCCTGGAAACAGCTTTAAATACAGACATAATCCTCCAAGCCATCAAGAGGTTTTCAGTCCAGCAGCTCTGAATCCACCTCGACACAGTTTTGCTGCAATACATCTGTGTCACATACTGACTAGCTTATTGAGGGCCTGACAAAAGCACTTTAAAACCTCAAAAGCACTTTAAAACCTCATTCCAGAGCTCTGCAGCTAACACAGTAGACTCTTACCACAGGGATAAGAGCAGAGTTAGGTGGCCAAGGACACAGCTACCAGACGATGACGAACCTCTCCTCTCATTCACTGAGTACTAGAAAAGTCCATCTCTTCTTCAGTCACTTAATTTCATCCATGAGAAGACTTTTTTTTCCTCAAAAATTAAATAAAAAGTGAATCCTAAGCCAATTAACTGCCTGGTAATGAACGTACCTTTCTTGCAGTTTCTCTCCCGTTATCATTTGTGGCAGAAAGAGGCCATGCCAACAGGCAGATTTAATTAGGGGGATTAAAATGTTGTGGGAAGTCCCATATCCATCACATTGCTGTTGTTCTGCAAGGGCCCCTTTCAGAGATTCTCCTAATGAATCTGAATCCTTCAGGTGTGAGGACAGTTATGTTAGGAGCACAACTTTCCTCTGAGGTACCTCCTTCTTCTGAGTTATTTTGAAGTTAATGTTGACAGAAGAGTCCACAGGAGCCAAGATATCAAGGGGAAATCACCCCATAAGGATCCATCTGAAGTCAATGCAATAACAGGATGAGGTCAACCCTCTCAAAAGATTCACTAGTGAAGAAGGATCCCAGAGAAGCTGTGAGGAGCAAGCCATCTATCTTGCTTTTCTTTTTACCAGGTAGCATGAGAAAGGCCTGCAATTCTTAGGTCCTTCTCACTCTTTCTTTAGGGGTTGCTCTATCTCACTAGCACTGAGGAAGCTCAAAGCAACCTGGTGTGCCCCACCTCAGAAACATAGCTGCTGATCTGCATGCACTGGGGCTTGCCTGCACAAGACAGGTGACAGAGCTCCTAGATGTGCATGCCAGTCAACCCTGTTGCCCAGTAAAAATGATGCATGTGGGACAACACACACCTGCTGCACAAGTTCAGTAGGGATGCCATGAAGTTAAGGCAGTTCAGCTTTGATCTCCTGATGCCTGGAAGCCCAGCAAGGGACAACCTTAAACTGCAGGCTATCAGATTGCCAGCAGAATACAGTCAGTGCTCCACCTCCAAAACTGATATGTGTAGTCAGCCTGCATTTTGTGTTTGGTTTTTATTTGTTTTTCCTAGAGATCATAATCTGGTCTGTGGTGTTTTCCTTGTACAGTAAGCTCATGTCATGTTTGAGGAGGAGCTGGGATTTCAATCAGGAAATCTCTGAGCAGTAACTAAGTACTTGCAGCATCAGTTATAGTTGGCTCTGTAGTTTCATTTAGAGATGAATCATCCTCAAGAATAAACAGCCTGGGTGGAGCATGGATGGGTGTCCCTCCTTGCCCCCACCCCCAGTGCTTTGAATACTGCAGTGTTTTGATATTTTAAACATATGTCTAACAAATGTAGCAGTGACAATGAGGAACATGTCAATCTGCCACGTTTCCTGTTCAAATTTCCGTTTTTATTTCTAAAGTTCAAGTACATCTTGATCTTCACCAGATAAACGTGAGCAAGTACAACAGAAATGTAGAGAGCAGTAGAGGTGAGAGCTCAGAGCTGCAATGAAAATCAAAACCACTGTACAATTCAGATGCTGCTGGAGGGTAAGGATGGCCTGGCAGCCCACTCTCACCCCGAGGGACCAGTTAAGTCAAAGGCCCTACCCCCCAGATTTGGCAGGGCCTGTGAACTGCCCTAATGGGCCCCATTCTGTTCAATGTCTGAGAGATTTGCTTTCTGCTGCCAAAGAAATAGTGAAGTATTCCAGGGCAAAACTCTCTACTGCCCTCTCCTTCCCCAAACACATCTAACAAGTATTTTAAACATTTAGAATCATAGAATCGTAAAATGCCTTGGGTTTGAAGGGACTTTTAAAGGTCATTTAGTCCAATCTCCCTGCAGTGAGCAGGGACAGCCTCAACTAGAGCAGGGTGATGAAGGCCTCATCAAGCCTGACCTTGAATGTCTCCAGGGATGGGGCCTCCAGCACCTCCCTGGGCAACCTGTTCCAGTGTTCCACTACCCTCATAGTAAAGAATTTCCTAGCATCCACTTTAAATCTACCCTTCTCAAGTTTAAAACCATTGACCCTATCACTGCAGGCCTTTGTGACCAGGCCCTCTCCAGCTTTCTTGTAGGCCCCCTCCAGGTACAGGAAGGCCTCTATAAAGTCTCCCCAGAGCCTTCTCTTCTCCAGGTTGAACAACCCCAACTCCCTCAGCCCGTCCTCACATAGGAGGGGTGTTCCAGCCCACTCATAATTTTCATGGCATCCTCTGGCTCCGCTCCATCAGGTCCATGCCCCTCCTGTGCTGAGGGCTCCAGAGCTGGATGCAGTATTCCAGGTGAGGTCTCACCAGAACGGAGTAGAGTGGCAGGATCACTTTTCTTGACATGCTGGCCACACTTCTTTTGATGCAGCCCAGGATGTGATTGGCCTTTTAGGCTGCAAGTGCACATTGTTGTCTTATGTTCAGCTTCTCATCCACCAGAACCCCCAAGTCCTTTTCTGCAGGGCCATTTTCTACGACCTCATCCCCCAGCCTGGATTGATAATGAGGATTGCTCTGACCCAGGCACAGGACCCTGCACTTGTCCTTGTTGAACCTCTTGAGGTTCACCAGGGCCCACTTCTCCAGCTTGTCCAGGTCCCTGTGGATGGCATCCCATTTCTCTGGTATCTCGACAGCACCACTCAGCTTGGTGTCATCTGCAAACTTGCTTGATCCCACTGTCTATAACACTGATGCAAATATTAAACAGTACTGATCCTGGTATGGACACCTGAGGGACACCACTTGTCACCAGTCTCCATCTGGACTTTGAGCCATTGACCACTACCCTCTGGATGTGACCATCCAGCTAATTCCTTACTCACTGAACAGTTCACCCATCAAATCCATATCTCTCTAACTTGGCAAGGAAGATATTGTGGGGGACCATGTCAAGGCCTCACAGAATCCCAGATAGATGGCATCCATCACACTTCCCATGTCCACTGATGGAGTCCCTCCACTGTAGAAAGCCACAAGGTTGGTCAGTCAGGACTTGCCCTTAGTGAAGCTATGCTGGCTGTCTCTGATCAACTCCGTGCCCCAATGTGCCTTATCAGAGCTTCTAGGAGAATCTGCTCCATGATCTTCCCAGGCACAGAGGTGAGGCTGACAGGTCAGTAGTTCCCAGCATCCTCCTTTCTACCTATGTTAAAAATGGGCGTAATGTGTCCCTTCTTTGAGCCACTAGGGACTTCACCTGACCTCTAGAACCTAGAATATAATGGAGAGTCTTGGCAGCTACATCAGCCAGTTCCCTCAGGACTCTGGAATTCATCTTGTCTGGTCCCATAGACTTGTGTTCCACAGGTAGTCACAAACCTGATCTTCACTTACAGTGGGAGAGACTTTGTCACCCTGGTCCCCATCTTGTGTTCAGCAGTTTATGCTGAGACCTCATGACCACACCACAGCACCATCACACATTACACAAGCACAAACAACATCCTTCCATGGAGAAGGGGAGAAGTTTCAGGAGAGAAGCAAGAGAAAAACAATTTACTCTCTTTCAAGCACAGCATGCATGCAGCATCCTCCTCTATCACCAGCTCTATCACCTCTGTCACATGTTTAAAATTACGCCAGTGTGAAAATTCCAGTCTCTTAGCACACACTCCTCAGTGTTTTTAGTACAAAAAGAGCAGTTTGACTCATTCTTTCAATCACAAGCCAGTTCCTAGAGTTTGTGAGTCAATTCAGATCAGTCCATCCTGACAGACTGTTGTATGATTGTTATTCTAAGAACTAGCCCTAAGATTAGAAATTATAAGAATCACAGAAATCTTAGGGGGAAGAAAAGAGAGAGAAGATCATTATCTAGGGTTATAACATTTCAGTGGTTTCAGAAGACTGGCAAACAGAGCTACAGAAAAGTTGATTGGTTTTGCCAAAAGTTCTACTGAAAAAAAAAAGCCAGTCCAGTACCGTGGAAGTAAGGAAGAGATAAAATACAGAAGTGCTCTAAAGAGATGACTTCTGAGATTAAATCTCATCCTGCTTGCCACAATCACAAGGAGCTAAATTAGGCAACCAATTTCTGGCTATCACTAACAAGTTGGTGATAAGGGCAGTTCACTTTAACTCCTATTCACAGCAAGCTTTGAAACCAGCCACTCTACTCTGATAAGCTGAATGACCTATTACCACAAATTCCTCCTAGCTCTTGCCACAAGTGTGCATTTCTTGTGCAGGAAGAAGGGTCCCCTTGACCACAGTGCCACCAGCATCTAGAATGATGTCTTCCTCCAAAGGAGGATCAGACATTATTGATAGTTTTGGCAATCCTACCATTTGCATGGGATCAGAGAGGGTGTCCACTGACCTACTCTCCTCAGCTATTCTTCACTGTAGCCAGTGACCAAGCCTAATAAAGCCAAGTTACCAACCTAACAAAACCACATTTGTTTTCTACCTCAGCTTCACCAGTTGCTGTGACTTTTCTACATCTCTTAAAATCAGGCCACTAGAGATTAAGCCTTGGGTCATTTTGGTTGTCTTTGGGTATCCAGGACATCTAGGGGAGTTGCAGCCTTCAAGAGTGGGAGCTGGATGCCAGGTGGGTGTGGAGAAGTGAATTGGGTGCCTCTGTGTAGGAACCACATTTCCTCCATCCTCTGGGCTGAGCTACCAGCCTCTAAGTAACCACACTTGCTTTTTCTAATTTAAAAACACTAATGTTGTCTTTTAAAAACAAACAAACAAACAAAAACCCAAACAAACAAGCCAAAACCACTTGTATTTCAGAATAATCTTACCCTGCAGACCTTGACAAGCCACGATTAAGCATTTTCTCAGCTGTACCACTGTGGGGAAACAGTAAACATCAAGAGATCAAGTCCCAGGACAAAACTGCAGCGAATCTGGCAATGGAGCACCCAAACCCCACATTCATTTAATACACCAGACCATTGTTATTAACAGTGAACTTTCCTCTGACACATCTTTAAAATTCACAGCAGCCATAATGATGTTAATTACTAATTAGCAATGCACCAGGAAGCAGGTATTGATCATTGCATAATAACTTATCATCAGATATTTCTGCTGGGGGAAGGGAAGCATCACTTAAAAAGCTGGACCCTGACATCTGGGCTGGCAGGGGATGGTCTGGCTGCCTCTTGCCTAAGGCTGAGCAGACTGATCAAGTATCACCCCCAAGGTCGCCCTGCAAGCCCATGGCTCAGGAAGGATTACAGCACAGTGAGATCCTTTGCTCTTGCCCTCTGAACTCTAGACCCCATGTCTTCTCATCAAAATATTGCTAGATAAAAATATCCAGTATTGTTTCTTTCTGGAGCAACAGGTATCTAAGATAACTACAGCCTGGTCTTCTTTTGTTTTCAGTGAGAAGCACAGGTTTTCTACCCTGCCCATCTTACTTTCAACATGCTGTTACTGCAAAATTACTTGGCTAAAATGCTTAGCAAAGATCACTGGAAATGACAATGTGCCAAATCAGTGTATACTGACATAAACACATCTCACCATATCATCAACACGTCTGGTAAGATCAGACCAATCAGTCCTCTCATCTCCACCTAGAAAAATCACCATCTGCCTGAGAGCCCAGAAGGAAGCAGGCAGTGGGCTGGACTCACTGGGGTTAGTGTCTTTTGAAAAGTGCTGGCTGTGCACTGCAACCTCTGTCTGTGTGCAGTGAAGAGATCGAGTTTTGTGAGCAACCAGCTCAAGAGTTCAGCTTACTCACCATCTATGTACAGGGCTTAAGGAGTTACATTATGTCAGCCAAACCTCTGCAACTGTCCCTGTCTGCTTTTTGAACGTGATTCACTTGAAGCTTCTTTCATTACCTGACATTGCACAGACCAAAAGCATACGTGGCAAACATCTCCTGAGGTTGCCATGGCTCAGCTGGCACATGATGGTTTGCTGTGCCACTGCTACTTGCTCATATGCAAGAGCACTACATGTCAGGGAGACACACAATCAGGTGAAAACAAGACTGGCAGGTGGAAACTACCTCCACCTTTTAGTATTTTCTTTTTGAAATTCAGAAGGCTGAGAAAGTTTATTTAACAGAGATCTTTGGGGTGGGAATCAGATCTTGGGTTAGGCTATTAAGCTGATGTCACTGAAATCCATTTTCAGTGTGAAAAGCTGGAAGTTTTGCTGCCTGCAACTAGAGAAACATCAGAGCTGTGCATGAGTAGTGAGGAATTCCCTGCCTCAAAGCAAAGGACTCTTAGCAGGGTCTTTAATGATGTAATAGGTGACCCTTTCAATGAAATCATAAACCTAAAGCCAATGAACTCTGGGGCTCCACAGGAACCGAGTACTCGAGAGGCACTCATGGCTAATTTAAAATAAACCAACTGATATCATGATGTTTCTGAATTTCTCGAGAAGATCTTGAAAAACTCAGTTTTGATTAAGTCTGTAAGACAGCCTATGCACCATCAGAGACTTCCTACCAGTGAGGAATATTGATGGCAATTCAAAGATCAAAAAAAGCCCATCTCTCTGCCAAGAGGAGTTGGATAGAAATATACTGCTATCTCAGCACAAGAGATTTGGAAGCCACCATTTAAACTGGAAGGAGATCATTCCACATTTCCCATACAAAACATCTAGGAGACTCATACATGGAAGCATCTTTTGGTTTCATCTTCCCTTGGGGCTTACTGCAATCACAGCTCCACAGCCCAACTTTAAATATTTGCTTTTCTTTCTGTACCTTGACATCCTTTCTCTGAAGAGAAAAGCAGTAGCTCTAGAATTCCTCACTGGAGGTGTTTGGATGTTTGTTTAAATGCAGAG
This sequence comes from Chloroceryle aenea, assembly GCA_013399075.1. Taxonomy (NCBI): domain Eukaryota; kingdom Metazoa; phylum Chordata; class Aves; order Coraciiformes; family Cerylidae; genus Chloroceryle; species Chloroceryle aenea. The sequence goes on along the minus strand of VWZY01009834.1, from coordinate 68,758 downwards.
GATCATTATTAAGAGGACTGGTCTCCTGGGTTGAAAATATCTTCTGCTACAGAAAATATTTCTGCACTTTCCAACTGTTGTTTCTTGAACTTGTGACATAGTGTGGAGCTCCTGGTTTTCTCAGAAATTAAATCTCAGCTGTTAATGTTTCCAAAAGCATTCTCAGGATGGAAGAACAAACCCAGTGTTTTACCAGCAGCAGAAGCAGCATTTGCAAGCAAGGCTTTGCACACCAGGCTGAAAAATCCTGATTATACCAACACATTCTGATGTGATGTGATGTGATAGAGACCAGTGTTCAAAAGCTGAAACAAAAGTGGTTTTTTCCTTGCCATTAGAGCTGCAAGCTGCACATCCCAGTTGACAAGAAAGGCACCTGGGGTGAACAGTGTCCTAATTGTGCCCTCAGTAGCTTTGGGTTCCTGACAGGACCTACCTCTTCCATTTTCTTTCATGTCACTCCCCTAACAGAGCAATACTGCACCAAATACACCTCCAGAGCAATGGGGAACCAGGCCAGGCAGTGAGTGGTGCCACACATCAGATGCTTGCTCTTGAGAGAATATGAGGTATCATCCTGCAGCACCCCGAGCCAAGGGCTCTGCTGGATCCAGTTCTCCAATGCATCAAACAAGAAGTGATCTTTTATCAAAGCACATGGTTAGCAGCAAGGTGAACCATCCTAATGCCTCAAATAGAGCTTGTGAACTCTGTCTCAGGATATCCCAGGGTAAGTTTCTGTCTGGCAATGAGGTCACAGCTTCTTTATACCTCATCAAAAATGTGGCCTTGTGCCACCAACATTGTCAACTGTCATTATCACTTTGACTAGGACAGGCCAAAACATGCAAAGAGTCTGGTTTAGCCATTGTCACCGCCTCTCCCCGAGGTGATCACCCATCTTTTCAAGCATTTCAGGAAAACATTAAGTGATTCTAGACAAGCTTTGCTATCCAGCTAAACAAATGACCCTTTCTGAGCACCAAGCAAAATAAGGGCTTGGGAACAATTGGAGGAAGTGCACCAAACAGAGGCTCCTGCAGTAATTATTATCATTTGCTCAGGAGAGGGGGAGCAGGGGAGCACCCTAGCTAGGACCACCCTCTCCTCGGAGGCCGGGGTCTGCTCCCATTGTTCTCGCCAGGAGCCATGCCACTGCCTTCAGTGGGAGAAGGATCAGGTCTTTAATCCCCATTTCCTTTTGGCCGAATGAACTGCAGTGTATGCCAGTGACAGCTAAATGAAGGATTCCTTTTTCCAGAGGACCGGCAACAGCTCTTAACTCATAAACTCAAGGTAATTGACATTACAAACAAGCTTTACCCACAGGGACCCCAGAGCAGTCAACAATTGTGCTTTAATGAGTAGGAAGGGAAAAGGGGGGAAGTCTTTGCACACTGTGGTAGGACGTACTAAGAAAAGCTCTTTCCCTTTTCCAGGCAAGGCAATGATTAAAGTCTGTGCACGAAACCCAGCAAGGAGGGAGGCCTTGCTGAAAATGCCTTTCTTCCTGGCTTTCCTGTGGAAAAAGAACAAGGGAGATAAAAAATGGTTATTGGGACTTGAGAAGGATGGCTGTAGCCAGTTAACAAACCCAAACAATGAAAAAGGAAGCTAAGCTTAGATGAAAAAGTTGAGGGTTCTAGAGATCTGGAGTTTTGCACACAAAGAATGTCGAACAGAGTTCAAATGCTAGCATGAACTGCCACAGAAGGGCAGACGTGGGGTGGAAGTGTCAAGACAGGTATTATGTGAATTCAACAGCCTAAGAAACTTAATGAACTTAAAAGAGTGTCCTGCTTTACGGTCTCCTCTGCTTCTCCTGACTCAGCAAAGCCACGATGGGTTGGGAGCACTGTGTCAGCGTCTCACAGTGACACCAGTCCTGAGCACAGAAGGGACATTAAGTGAAAAAGCAGTACACAAGAGCATCACTGGTGGCAGGACTGCACTTGTCAATGTGTATATGGCACTGCTCAATTTTCACTTCACTTGCTGGACACAAAAAGGCACTCATGCTAAGGATATTTTTGTTTGAATGGCTCCTTCTCCTGAAAGCCTAAATCAAAAGGAGCTGACATAAGACCTTTGTGCATATATTACACACAACATATTAATAATTTATTGGAAAGAGAATGAGATAATGAAAAATCCTTTTATTCACCTTTATCAAAATGTTAGTGTGACTGATCATGTTTCCTCTAGCACACCACAAAGCCTTTGGGCTACCTGTTGTACAAGGACAGGAAGAAATAAACCCCTGCCTAGCAGGATTTTCACTTCAGTTAAGAACAACAAGGAGATACAGACAGAGAGGCGGGGAAGCAAAGAACAGTCAGAGGTNAGTGTGTGACCAGCAGGTTGAGAGGCATTTTCCTCCCCCTCTATTCTACCCTAGTAAGGCAACATCTGGAGAACAGCTCTGCACTCCCCAGTTCAGAAGAGACAAGAAACTACTGGAGAGGAGAAGCACAAAGTTGTTAAGGAGTCTGGAGCATCTCTCTTTGGAGGAAAGGCTGAGAGACCTGGGGCTGTTTAGCCTGGAGAAGACTGAGCGGGGATCTTACCAATGCTTATAAATGTCTAAAGGGTGGGTGTCAAGAGGATGGGGCCAAATTTTTTTCCTTGGTGCCCAGTGATAGGACAAGGAGCAACAGGCACAGGAACAAAAAAGAAAGAGCACAGGAAGTTCTACCTAAATACAAGGAAAAACTTCTTTACTGCAAGGGTGACAGAGCACTGGACCAGGCTGCCCAGAGAGGCTGTGGAGTCTCCTTCTCTGGAGATTCTTAAAAACTGACTGTGTTTCTGTGCAAACTGATCCAGGCAAACCTGCTCTAGCAGAACAAGGAGCCATCCANAGGCTGTGCTGCCATCCAGAGAGACCTGGGCAGCCTGGAGTGTTGGGCAGAGGGGAACCTGATGAAGTGGAACAAGGGCCAGTGTAGGGTCCTGCACCTGGGGAGGAATAGCCCCTCTCACCAGTTAGGGGTTGACCCTCTGGAAAGCAGCCTCACAGAGAAGGAACTGATAGTCCTAGTAGTCAAGTTAACCATCAGCCAGCCCTTGTGGACAAGNGGAGTCTCCTTCTCTGGAGATTCTTAAAAACTGACTGTGTTTCTGTGCAAACTGATCCAGGCAAACCTGCTCTAGCAGAACAAGGAGCCATCCACAGCTAGTGCAAGGACTGTGGTTTGGCTGATGACAGCAGATCAATGCCAGGCAACTGTGGCCAAAAACAGCAGGTGTTTTTTCCGGGTTGGTAACTCATGGGGGACTGCAAATAAGTAGTAGCAAGGTTCTGATATGGAAGAAACTCCAGAATGCCTCCAGGAGAGGGCCAAAGAAAATATGGGAACATGCGAGGGATGTCCCTGGGGTGAGGGAGAGCCAGCTGCCATCTCAGTCCTCATGCACCTCCAAGAGTTATCCCATCATCTAGGCACAGGGCAGGAGATACTGTCATGGTTTTGGTAAGCCCTGTGGGGCTGATCTCACAAACCTCAACAAATCCAGGAGATTTTGGGGTTGTATAAACCACCATCCTTGGTTGAATGTCTGGTTTTCTTTCGTCAGACCTTTAACAGGGGAAAGCCTGAATCCTGTATCTGTTCCCCCATAAAGCCCTGGTTTGTGATGATCCAGGTGACAAGGACTATTTCACTGCTGGTCCTGACCCCAGTCACACCACAATAAGAAGCAAAGTGAGTGGATTCAACTGCAGAGGAGTTATCCCTGAATCCAGCAACTGAAGAGTTAACATGGTAGCACAGATAAGACATTACCTATGTTTTGAGATTAGATTAAACCATCTGTCATATCCATGCCTTTGGTCTGCTGTAGCAATGCTCACTGCCATAGCTGGATCCCAGTTACACTAAAACACTCCTGATGATGGAACTTAATCAGCTGGGTTGGGTTTGAACCTTTTATTTTTTTTTTCAGTACATAGTACATGCAGAGCTGTTTTTTCCAGAAAGGAAGGAAGGTCTTGTGGGTGAGCTCACAGCAATATCACTTGGTGCATGCTGCCTCTAGCTCAGCAAAACACAAACCCAGCTATGATTTCCAGACCTAAATCAATGTTTCTCCTGTCAGCTCAGAGTTTGAGCTCAGGTTAAGCAGGGTCAGCTCTTCCACTGATGTGCATCCATCCTCTGCAGCATCACACTATGTGCTTCTGTCAGGCAGGAGCAGTAACACTGACTAGTGGGTGGTGTAACAAGCTTTAGAAAACTTTTCTGGGAGGGTGAAGCATTGCCTTTCACAGCAAAGGAGCAGCATAGTGCTAAACAGTCCTGCTGTGCCAGTAATCAGCCATTCATAGCTCTCCTTATCATGAGTCCTGTCATATACCTCAATGAAGTCTACACTGCCTGGAAGAAACCACACTGGTCAGCACTCCAGGAATGCTTGCAACAGTTCCTTATTGTGGTGGCTCCATGTTGATCAACAGTGCATGCAAGGGCAGAGAACTCTTAAGGTTTTGCCTTAGGTGGGGCTCAGGAGCCATCACCACTGCAGGCAATCTCTGAGGCCCATTGCATGGGGATTCTGCAGTCTTAGCATCTATTTATATCCCTAATGATGCACAGCCCAGCCACGCCAAGTTCAGTGCAGTTACAGCCCTGAGCCCTGAGGATGCTGCTCAGACTGCCTTGGAATTCACAGCTCCTGCTGTAAAATAGTGGGCTACAGTCTTGTTCATACTGTAACTAACAGCAAAATTCACAGTGAGTCAGGGTGAGCAGAGCCAGGCCCACCTTACTGAGGAAATATTTAAGCCAATAAACGATGGCTTTTCAGCAGATGCAATAGTAATCTCTTCTTTCCATCAGAACTAGAAATGGCAGGTCAGTGGCAGGACCATCATGTTCACTGGAGGTAGCTAGGGCTGGTGTAAGAGCATGTCCTTGCTAGCATCATGCTCTAAATCCAGTAACCTGGGCAGGATAAATCAGAGACAGTTTTTTTCAGCAAGTAAATTATTATCCAGAAAAGACTGTGAATTTCCTAGACCTGTAATATCACTTTGCTTGAGACCCCAAGCTGAACCCAGAGCACATTTCCAGCTTTGAAAGGCCAGTGCATTATCTGCTAAGCCACCCATCCTACTGGAAAATCTTCTCCATGTTCACGCAAAAGGAAAACAAAACCCAGACTGCTCTGGGCTTGAAGCCAAATCTGAACACAACGTGCATACTCCCCAGCAGGCAGGGAAAGTGCTGCTCCAGGGTTTGACAATTATGAACGGGCACTGATGATTGCAAACTAGACTTTGCCACAAAAGTCTTTGTGCTGACAGCCTTGCCTGTGGCTTGGTAGTCTGCAAGCTGCAGGTACATTTCCTTGCTGATATTATTGCATTCCTCCTGGAAGAGAAGGCAAAGCTGAAGTATACCAGCCCTCAGTGGATCAAAGGTACTTGCAAAGAAACTCTTCAAATGCATGGCAACATCTTGTTTGGTTTTTTATTCTCTGCCCTTGTGAACTGTAAGCACCTTTGGTTTAGAAGGACAGGTACTGAGAGCAGTCAGGCACTCAGAACAATATTTTCTCATATTTATCTCATTTTTTTGCTTTAAAATCTCTGGTCACAGTCACCTGTGAAAGTTGTTTCCTACATTTCATGATGGGATCTTCCACTTAGTTGATGATCACCTGTTCTTCAAGAACACACCCCATATGAAGATCCATCACAGTGTTGCTACTTACACTGATTTATTATTTTGTTTCATATCAAAACAAGGCACCACTTATTACCCTTCTTCTACATGCAGAACTCGCCCTGAGGTCACCAAAACATGTGTCCAGCTGTTATACTGTAAATAAGCTGCTACAGCACCAGTGCTTTGCTTATTGGTAAATAGTGCTGGGCTGACACTTACAGAACAAGCTTCAAGAAGGTTCCTGGGTTTCCTAGTTAACCTCTGAATAGGAAGCTGAAGACATCTGTAGTCTATCCCTGAATCTGACAAAGATTTCTGCCCAGATTGCAAGAACAAGGTAAATAACATTGATCCATCCCAAAGTTAGGGACCAGAAGAATCCAGGTTGGCAACATGGGTTTCAGTCTTCACAGGAGGGTTAATGCAGGGATGTGAAGGTGCCACTGTATGTCCCTCAGGACAATTAGGGAGTCCCACAGCAACAGCAGAGGACAGTTTCCCTGGGAAGAGAAGTTTCTCAGCAGCTATGACACACTGCAAGTCCATTGCCAGCGGATATGCCTGGGCATGAACAAGGGTTTTGTCCAGCTTCTGCTTCAGAGGAAAACACTCTAGTCATTTGTCCAAAGAAAACAGCCACAATGCTGAGGGACAGCAACACCCGTGTGGTACAGTGCAGTGCATGGCACTAGACTGATGGCAGACCTCTGCAAAAGAGCTTCCTCCACTGGCACCAAGGGATAACCTCTTCCAGGTGACACGCTGCTTCTGAGGGGATTTGTTTGTCATGAAAATACTTTAAAAAAAAAGTAAATGAAGTACAGAGACAGTGCTGGAAGGGAGCCTGCCAGCAGCACAAAAGACAGGACAGAGTTAATTTTGGGTCCATGAAAAGAGACCAGGACAGACATGGAAAGAGGAGGAGCTGCTCATATCTTTGAAAGAACTGCAGTGCTCTTCTGAATTAATCATATTAACTTGAAAATTCCTGCACAACACAGCACATTGCATATCAAGAAAGCTAGGGAGTCCAAAAAAGTGCATGCAGCAGATGAGCCAGATTTGGAGAAAATGAAATTAATTCAGAGTCCTTCCAAGTAACCCTTACTGTTACAAGAAACACCATGAACCACATGTATCAGCCACTTCTGCAGAGCAGGCTGCTTGCTTTATCAGTTTCAGGGTGTGGAAGTTGGTATCATCCTAGATTTATATCTACAGAGATAATACAAAGTTGGGTTTAGACCACTGGGCCAATACCCCTACTCTCTCATTAGGACTGCTGGGTCTTTTACAACTTAGGCATTGCATGAAAGACATGTGCTGACACTCGTTTAGAAACCATTAAAAGGTGTATTAGTCAACAGTGAACAGCATCATTGAAGCTGGAGTTGTGGATTCCTTGTTTATACCAGAGGAGCAATGTGATGCTTACTGGACCATCTGAGGTGCTTCCCAGCCAGCTATGCTTGGAAGAGGAGTGAGTTTGCATCCAGCAGAGTGGAAACCTTCCTAAACTTTGGTATCTGGGAGCATTAATCCCCAACCAGATCTTTGCTGCTCAGTGGGAGCTAATTCCTAACCTTGGGAATTGCCCCAGATGACTCCCCTGAAGCACAGTTCCCTTTTGGAGTGTCTTTGTGTACTACCTTGTTTTAGTTTCTTGCCTCCCTGGAGACAGAGTACTATGGGTGGAACTCAGCTGGCCAGCCTCTGACGACCGAATGTTCTTGGGCTAGAAATGGTCCAGCATGGATGCCCTGGGGTTTAAGAGAGACCATAAAGCTTTGACCTTACCAGATCTCCAGCAAGTGCCTCTCCAGCCAGGCCAAGCTGCCATCCTGGTCCCGCAGGAAACAGAAGATGCTAAAAGCCACTATGCCACTTGCATGGACTTCCAGCCAGGCTTGGAATTTGGAGCTGGACCAGGTTTACATTGATTCAGCAACAGGCTGGTTTAGATGGATGTGTTTATAAGAAAGGGCTCCCTTCCTTCTCCAAAATACAGTTTGCTCCCTGAGACCACAGGCAAAACTAAAGCAAGTTCATCTTCCTGCCCATCACAAAGTGATACTGTGGTTACCTAAGAAAGACTTTGATTTCCCAGAGCCACCGAACAGCCCAAGTAACAGGAGCTATAGGCAATCCACATCTGAAACATATGGATTTAGGAGTCCAACCTTTATTCACCAAGATAATCATTTTAACCCAGCAACGGTGTTCAGACACCTAGCCAGAGGATCATGCAGCGAGTAGGGATCACACTTCTGTGGATTGTGACTCCCACAAAGTGGCATTTCAATGTCTCATCAGCAATGCAGGCGATATAAAACTGATGCAGACCTTGGGACAAAAAGAGACCAGTAATGCTGTAATCAGCATCTTCTGCCAGGCTGGGTCAATGCAAGCCTGGTGCACTCCCCACCGCCTCTCCATCAGCCACGAGGCACACACACTGCCTGCAGCAGCAACTGCTATTGGAAGAGATGGAAGGAGCCATTTCTTTGTCATTAACAAAAGGCAGAGTGTCTATTAAAAAATAAAAGGCATCACAAAACAAACAAAACGATTCATTGGGATTTTAGGACTCACCTCCAGACACAGCAGGAGGGGAAGAGCTTGCCATTAGCCATTCTGACTGCAGAATGGGACCAGCCCAAGGAAAAGCATGTTCCCACAGTAGATAGTTTGAATTTGTTTTGTCAGATGCTGGGGTTCAAATGACCTTTCTTTTTTGGCACGAGGATTTTGGCAGCCTGGAGAGTGCTGGTGCTAAATAACAGTAACACCAGCTTTTCCCTGGTACCACATCCAGTAAACAATGCAAACAGTGTTTCAGGGACTTGGTGGGGCAGAGTTGCTGCTTGGGATCCAGGGACGGATCAAACTTTGGTTAGCAAATGAATAGCTCCTATTTAGTTGTAATCTCCACCGAGGGGTGGGCAGTGCAGGCACACATGTGAGAACAGCTCCTTCTGTGAAAATATTTTTCACCTTTCTTGTATCCATGCTCTGCTTCTTGAAATACCTTCTGCAGCTAACGTGTCATGCAGAAAAGATATCCAGTCGCAGGAAGAGTATTGTGAAACAAATGGAAAGTATTAGCAGCTAAAGGAAAAGCAAATGTAATGGTGCACAGCAGGTTTTCTACCTGAAGTTAGCTTGAGCTATTGCCTTTTTGTGTCTTTATGTCAATTTTTTTAACAGCTTTTGAATCCATAAGACAATTTCAGCATATTTTGGCAGGAGATATTTTGTACATCATCTTCTCTCAAGATTTGTAAGAGTCCCTCTAAGGTCTGATACAGAGGAACCCTGCTGCCTGGAGTCTCTCAGCCATTATTAAATGGCAAAGAACCCAGGCAGAGGCTTGGCCAGTTGCTTCTCCAGACCTGCCTGACCTGCATCTTACTAAACTGTGCCCCTCTCCAAAAGCAGAGACATTTAAGTTGGGAAAAAAAATCAGTCCAAAAAGCTATGTGGCATTATCTTTTGAGCAGCTTAATTTTATATTCACCCTAAGCATCAGAGCAGAAGGTTTGCCAGGAACTCTCAAAGACACAAGAAATGTATTTCATGGCTAAGTATTTCCTGAAGACACTTTCCCTCTCAAATGCTCCACTTGGTTTATTTTCCATCTGTCTGTTCCTCCCTGTCTGAAATTTCAGGCTGCTCCCCTGCCCTGTTCCTGACCTCACTGCTAAAAGACAGCTTTCTAATTAATAATTTTACATATGATTACAACATTTAAATGAGTTCATGTGGGTGATTTCAGAAGAGCTTGAAGTGGAAAGTCAGCACCTCATTTCCTTTTAGAACCTTTGAAGATCGCATCTGATAAGAGTTTTAAATGTTGAAAAAAAAATAAAATTCAATAGTCCAACATTCAGTTCTGCACCCAAAAAAGCCAGAGTCTAGAAAACAGACTTTCCATACTTGAGTCCTCAACTGAATTTAGGAAGATGTCAGAGAACATGAAGTTACAGTCTGTTTGCACGTGGGTTTATATCCCCTCACCTAAAGCTTCCACGTGGCAGAATGGTGGCCACCTTGGATTTTCATTGTGAGGTTGCTATAGAGAATGTCACAGCTCTATGGTGAAAACTCAGCACCCTATGGAATCAGTCCTGGAGAAATGGAGAATATGGTGAAGCCTCTGACCTCCTCTGTCAAGGGAGCCTATCATATCCACCACATCCATCAATTATTCCTCACACTTGGTGCTGAGTTAACTTGGCACCCGTGGTTGGGAAGACCACCCTTCCAGCAAAGGTAATCATGGTGCTACCCAGAATGATCAGTGCTGGATCCATGCTGGTGACCTAATCTGGGTCACAGTGCCAGGCAGAGGTGTCTACCTCATCCCTCCTGGGATGCTGCTGCCTGGAGATGTACCTGTGCATTGGGGTTTTCTGTGAGGCTGCAGCAGGAGATGCTGGAGTGTTTGCTGAGTAGTTCATGTCTGGGAAGTTGGCTTTATTAAGCATCTTGTGCTAGAAGTATGTAAAATAAAGGTTTTGTGTGATACTTGGAAATCTCACACTCAGAGTTAAAACCAGCAGAGCAGATCCCAGTGCCAGAGGTCATCTGTCCCATGTACCTCTTGGCAAAAGAGAAAGCAGGAGCAAGGAACACATCAGCACCTTCTGCTTTCCACAGAGAACTCTGATGTAATAGTTCCTTGAAAATTAAATTTCTGACCTGAAATATAGTCAGGAACATCAGGAGGTATTTGTCTTCCTCTGAAAACTGCAGGCACTGGACTTTTTTTTCACAGAAAACCTATATATGTGTTACTCCTTTTGATCTGTTCAGGTATTACAAATATTAAACCTCACAGCAGCAAAAAAAGCGAAGACTGAGTCAAGAAAAACTTGCACAGGTTCAAACCCTACTACATGCTGTAGAACTTCTGCACCTAAGGAAGGTATTTATCTTGCAACATCAAACCATTGCTCCTTTTCATAGCAAAAGAAGTATTTTTTCTGATAATAGTGGGTGTCAGGCATTTTTAATAACCTGGCCATAAATTATCCTTCTGTAAATCTTTCTGCCTGCCCATCTACTGTTCTCTGTGGTACCATTTATACAGAATCACCTGTTCAGAAAATCTCTCCCTTATCTAACTGTGCAGTCACAGTGTCCACAGAGGTGTCAATGGCACAGACCCTCTTTGCTTGGGTCTGGTCAAACGAGTCAGGAGTCTAAGAAGATTTTCAGGATGAAAGGAGTGATGGAGGTAGCTTGGTCAGGTACCCTGACCTGAATATTAAGCTACAGCCCATTCAAATTCCAAGAGACCTGTTAAACATTTCTTCCATTAAACTCAACCAATGCTCCAAGGCTGGAGTGAATGTCAACCAGAGCTCCTTTCTGCTTCTGTGCTCCCGGGATGAAATGCCCCATTTTCAAATCCAAACAATGAAGCTCAGCACCCTTACCCTGCAGCACGTTCCTCAAGTGTCTTTTAGATTAGTAAAAGAAGTATTTAGGGATGAGTGCACCCATTTGAATGTTCAGACAGTGATTTGCCACCTCATGTTGGTCATGGTTTGAAAACTGGGTCAATTGTTAGTTTCTCCTCTGATCTGCCTTTTTACATCACTGCCAGTCAGCAAAAACTACTTTTCTAATCTGAGACAATCTCTCACAGAATAATATAGCAGAACATTGTCAGAAAATTCGTGGTTTAGGAGCTGTAAAAGTATGTGGTGACTTACCATAAAGATAGGATATCAGCAGCCTTTGCATGACTACATCCTGAGAGGCAGGACAATTCTCCCCACAAACTGATGTATCTGATGTGAGAGATCTCTAACCTGTCTTCAGACCTTGAAAAATTTTCCTATCTAGTGTCTAGGTGATGGTGTGAGCATCATTTGCAGCTTCTCCTGAACAGATGCTCAGGTAAAAGACAGCATGAAGGACAACTGGGAAGATTGAACATTTGTGGAGAACACTCTTATGCTATAGTCTGAGTGGATACTGAGTTTATACCAGTTTCATTTCTGGTCATCTATGTGCTAGAACAAAACCAAAAGTCTTCGAAACCACATTAACTCATTTGGGTCAGCTACTCAGAAAAAACACATTCAGACTGGGCTCAGGGTTTTACTAGGCTGTGCCAATACTCAACCTCAGCCCCCTCTGCAGAGCCTGTGAGAAGGGATAACTGAGGCAGGACAACAAACCACAGAGTCAGAGGCTCATCACCCTGGACCAGCCTTTCCATCAGAGAGGTTGCAGGACCTAACCCCTAGACCAGCTTGTCTCACCTGAAGGTGGTGAAGTCCTGGTTGAACACACAAGCACCATTAGCAATCCCAAGTGGGCTACTCAGTCTAGAGACTACCTGGGGGTTCAGGAGGAAGCCTGGTACCCAGTGACATCTTCTTACCCTAATGTATAAATAATAGCTTCCTATACACCATAGTTTGTGGGAGTGATACAATTTCATCCAACTCCTCTGGCTGTTGTCTGTAACATCTCATTCCATCAGTTTCATCTTGTGTGAACTCCTGACACTGAACCTTCATCCCAGCCCAAAGGTTCTGTAAACATCAGATCATCATTTCCACAGCACCAGCAAAACCCTCTGTGGTGAAAACATCCCACCAGGTTTCAGCCCTGTGCTTCAGACATCACCCTCAATGTCTTCTGTCTCACCCAGAGGGACAGGACCACTTGAAGTGGTCTCCCCCAGAAAGAGTTGGAGGTGAGCAGGGCATTACATTAATGGTAGCTTTGGGTGTTACCATGAGCTGTTTGCAGTGCCCTTGCTCTGGCCTCTGTTATTCTCACCATGCTGGACATACTTCTAATTTGGGTTTTCATTTATACTTGGTGTCTCAGTATCACCCTGTAAAATTCAAGTTCCTGTTCTGAGCAGCATGCTGCATGTTTACAGTGATAAACTGCAAGATGCTCATCAACAGATGCTTGTTCCTCAGGCTGGCAGATGATGTCTGAGATCATATATTGTGTTTTGGCTGTTTTTTGTAGGCTCAGTTCAAAACTATTTTTGCCAGTTTCAATGCCCAGTTGCACTACCAGAGGAATTCATGCTTAGCTTGGATGTATTTACTGTCAAGTGTAGCATTAGAGATCCTGTTTTTTCTATTGTTGACCTATTTCACATTGTTTCTTCTTTTCCTACACTTTACTATCAGGTTTTGTTCCTTTAAATGCTGCTGCTGGAGCAGCAAAGCTTCTCCATTAAAAAAAAATAATGTCATTATCATTTCTGCAGCCTGACCAGGCCTCTCTCTCTTTGTTACCCTGTGCCCCACTAGGGAGGATGAGCTCCATGGCAGGAACCCCCACTCCTAAAGCACCGGGGTGCGCGTGTGCGTGAGCGTGTGCGTGTGTACAGAAAGGGAATGCAGGAGGCAGAGAATGTGTGTATCCTCAGTTTAATTAGAAAACTTAATTGGATGGAGTTTGGGTCATTTCCCCCCTCCCGCTTTAGAGCTGGCTGCAATAAACAGACTTTTCTCTTTCCCTTTCATCCTTCAGTGGTTTGTAGTTCTGCATCTGCTCTGCTGGCATTGTCTCTGCTAACGGCCATACCGATCAGGAAGCCAGAGCCAGGAGGCAAATGAAGGGACTGCATTGATACCGCAGATCACTGAGCCCCACATAACTGGCAACTGTTTCTGTCTTTTACCTCTGGAGATGAGTTGAACAGATTGTGTAAAATTTGGTGCCTTCCAAAAAAGAAATGGGGGTGGGGGAAGAAGGAGGCATTTCTTACCGCCTCAGCCCTCTCGCTACCTGGGACCCAGGGGTCTGTGGAAACAAGATCCTCAGCACAGGAAGCTAAAGTGAAAAAATTCATGGAAGTGGGCAAATCTGCTGATTTCAGGGAATGTTTGTACAAAAGAGTGAGAGACTAAACACACTGCACCCTCTTCGTGGATGGATGCTACAGGCTCTCTGCCTACAGGGCCCTCCACCTCCCAGCTTTGGCTCTGCTGTGGCAAGAGAGCAGGCAAAGCCTTGCACCATATGCTTGGGGAAGTGCTCAGCTTGGACACAGGGGACCCGGTGCCAGAAACAGTGACTAACGTTCAAGAGAGGCTGAGGATGTGGGACACTTCTCACGGACACCATTCTCCCTTGCTCAGCAGCATCGCATCACACAGGATATGGGCCACAGTCATAAGGCAAGATGGGTATTTGTCATCTCTACCCAGAAAAAACACCTTGGGAAAGTTGACTGATGGGTTTTTTTTTCTCCCCTCAACCCGTCTTCCAAGCAAGACACTGAAGAACTTCTCCCTCACCATGTCCTGACACCTTTCTGCACTCGTTAGCAGCATTCCTGATATTTGCCATGTGTTTGGGTATGCAGGGGAATTCCAGGGGGGTGAATGTTTGCCCATCCTTGCCTGGCTATGAGAAGGATTATGACAAAATTAAGTGTAATACAGGATGAATTTTGATATAAACCAATCCTTTCTCTGAATTTTAAGAAGAAAGGGACAAGGTGGGCCCCACCACAACATCCTGCTGCTTCCTCAAGTGGATCAGATTCAGACACAGGCATTATAGGGTCCACACACCTTATAATCTTGCTCTCTTTTTTTTCTTCCTCTCCCTACCCTTCCTTCCCTCCCTCCCCCATCACACAGGCCGGGATCAAATTCAACTTACTTGAATGTATATCATTTCCAAGTTGAAGTCTAATCTGCAGCCTTGTCCCCAGTGAGATACTCAATTTACCACTCCTGTAACTAAAGCTCATTGTTACAGCTATAATAATCAAATGTATCATTTACCTAAAGGATACTTCTGGTCAACGTTTTGCATTTTTTAGAAAGTTTTCTATAAAACTCTTCTCTTTGTTAGGTCACACGCAGGCTTTCCTGCTCCATTGATCCTTTCTTTTTTTTCCATATCCCATTCATCATGCCAATGTGGAGGTAAAAAAAAATAAAAGTTATATTTCCCGTTGGAAGAATCAAAATTGTTCATGTCTATGAAAGAATAATAGCATGACCAGGGAACTACAGATCAATGTTATCCAGATCAGCACTTAAATGGAAATCACTCTGCATGAAAAATTCACGATGCCCTCTATCCTTTACAGGGATAATGGGGACATCTGGTTCCAGCAGACAGAATCATTTTACTATGTAGATATGTGAGATATGGACGTGTATGCTTTCAGAAAATGACTGACATTGCCTAAAATAGATGGTTTGTAACTATTTTGAGGAGTCTGATACAGTTTCCTCTCCTGAATTTAAGTTCTTAATAGCAGCAGCAGCAGAGATAGGATACTGGGCTACGTAAGATGATGCTGAAACCCCATGATGCCAGTGGGTTACCTGCTGCTATTTTTTAACTGATGTTTTTAATACTGATCCACAGGTCAGTGACTAATCCTCCAGCCCATTCATTTCTCCTTCTCTGATCTCAGCCCCAGCAAGGTTTCTGTTGCCCTGGCAATCTTGGTACCACTCATACAGAGAAGGAGGGAGTGCAGGACTTCTCCACGCTCTGGGCACTTTGCATGCTTTTTGCCACTGGTGTCAAAAGCAGTTTATGCCATGGCAGCCTTACAGAGCAGCTAATGGAAAAGAGGGGAAATGTCAGTATATCTTAAATTTCTGGCAAGCCTGCTGAGGACCATTTGACCCACTTGCCTACCTACCACCCTGACTGCCCTTCTGAAGGTCAATGCCTCAGTGCTTTACATCCAAGGACTGAATAAGACCCTCTTACCCTTTAAAAGCAACCAGAGGACAAGTGTTAAGAGCACTGCTGGCCTTCTGATGGGGTGTACTTCATCCAGGACACCCCCTTAGAAAGTGGGACACCCAGTTTGGTTCTTTTCCCTGTCCTAAAGGACTTGATCCATGGCCCTGCCAGTCTGGTGAGGGAGTGTCTTGGGGAAAAGGCTGGGAATGGCTGAGCAAAGACAAAATGCCCCCATCATGCCTCCCAGAGGTGGTCACTTAGAAATCTAGGAATATGGAAATGTCTGGATTGGAAGGGACCTCCAGAGGCCATCCAGTCCAACCCCCTGCTGAGAGCAGGGACATCCTCAGCTCGAGCAGGGTGCTCAGAGCTCTGTCAGCCCCACCTTGAATGGCTCCAGGGATGGGGCCTCAACCACCTCCCTGGGCAAGCTATTCCATTGCTCCACCAGTCTCCTGGAAAAGAACTTCCTCCTTATTTCTAATCTAAATCCACTCCTTTCTAATATTTCTAACTTCCCTTTGAGGGGTGAAGGCTTCAGGGGCTAGGAGAAGCAATGCCAAAGGGAGCCCTGTGCTGCAGCCTCTCCCTTTAAAGGCATACATGAGTCTCAATTTCTCAGCATGACCCCACTGCAAATTTGTATTTAACATGATCTGGTCTTAGGACAGAAGTTGCTAGTTTTGATTTGTAATTGGGATATCTCTTCTTTAGTCAGGCTTCTGGAAAATAAAATTATATTGTATTTCTTCTCACAAAATGCTCACAGATACTTCAGTTTTGCCTGAAAACTCACCAGAAGTGTAAGAAAATCAGTGAGCTTCTCTCCTCTTTCTCAGGAAAGTCACGAGTTAGTGTGGTGTGTTGCGTGGCACCCCAGAATCCAGGGATCCATCTCCTGCCCATGGCCACCACCAACCAAAGCCAGAGGACAAGAGGGCAAGTCTGGGGTTTGGGAAGGGGAACAGCAGCACCCTCGTCAGGGTGCCGTAGCAAGGAGGAAGGAAAGGTGGGCAGCTGTGTCACTTTTAATTTTCAGGCATAAATATGAAGGTGGAGGCTGGCATGGAAAGAAGATCCAAGCAGCTTCAGGATACTGGTATGCAAAGATGCACTTCTGTAAGCACTAGAGATTAAGACAAAACCTGTTTTACACATGGAGAAAAGACATAAACAAAAACCATACAAGCTCAGCAATCCAGAGATAGAAATCATAACAGATGAATCAAGATTATCACCTACCACAGAGGAAAATTAAATTGTGCATTAGCTCTTCAGGTTAATGACATATCAGCAGAGGCTCTTATGATCTATATATTTAGCTGTCTTGGATAAAATAACCAGATTAGATCAGCAGAAGAGGATCCTATACTACATACTTATGTCTTAATAAATATGCACGGGAACTACTTCACACACTCTCAGGCCAGAAGCTGATCTCTCCATTGCCATTAATATTGATTGGTGTTTAAGTGGAACTCGCTGTCAGTCCATTGTACTAACTCTAATGTGACACCCGTGGCTAGTGCAATTTCTGTTTCTAACACAGACCTTAATCTTTCTGCACTTACTGATTCCCTCAGTACCTGCTGTCTCTTCAGTAGTGTTGCCTCAATCGCATGAAGGCCCATGACACAGTTTGCATAAAGGACATCTTTTTATATTAAAAGCATAAAAATTTCCCCATCACTCACAGAATTTTAAACATTCAAATGAGGAAATTGACTGTCGAGTGGTACCGACTAGATCTAATCTCATTAATCCAACAATAATTGAAGTCCAGGACTTCCCCTGAGGCCGTGGATTAATGACCAGCTAGGTGGAGCTGCTGACATGAAGCACAGCCAAGTGCTATTAACCCCAGCCAGGCATTATTTAATCCCAGAGGAAATGTCCTGTGCAAAATTCGTTGCTGCTAGGGTGAGAGGAAGAGGGAGGAGAGGGGGCACGTGGGCTGGGTGCACGGAGGGCACCCTTCCGCCTGTCATGCGCCAAGCATCCCCGTATGCACCCCTCACCTCCAAGCATTCCATTCATCTTGCCATGTCCCCCTAGCCCATGCTGACCAGTGGACACATAATTAAAGTGAATTAATGATCTGAAGCAGAAACTGTGTTTAATGAAGCCCCACTCGGACCTGTGCGTTGCTGCCAACCCTGTTTGCCGACAAATATTTACTAACCCTCTGCGCACAAAGGGCTGGGCCACCTGTTCTCCTCTCTCTTTATATCTCCCTAAGTCTAAAGGTAGCACTGTCTGGTTAGACCTGCAACGTCCAAGTCACTTGAAAGGCTCATAAATGTGTCTGTAAAAGCTGAGCCAGATCTGCCAAACTCTATTTGTTTCAATCTCCTTCTTAACTCCAGACATTGTTCACTTCCTAGATGTAAACTCAAGTAAATTCTGTTGCCTCTTTTAGTATAAGAGAGGTAATTTCCTGGCTAAATGTTTCCACCAAAATAATTCCTGTCTTTCCAGACAGAAACTGGAAGTCCTTTAAGCTGTATATGTTGCTTCTAACCTCTGAAAAGTGTTCCAAACTAAAAAGAAATAGGCAATAAATGACATTATTGGTTGTAATAGCAATACTAGTGATAGTTGTAGTAGATGTCTTAGTCATAGCAGTAGTAATTAGCACCACTGTAGTGTAATTAATAATAGTAATGTTTTAAGAGGCTACTCTTGTTTTCATTGAACTTGATGAGAGTTTTGGGATTTGCTTCAATGGGAACGGGGTCAGATCCTAAACAAGCAAGGGTTAGCCTACCGGAAAAAAAAGGAAGCTGTATAGGATTAAGTCTCCCTCCTCTTTCCACTCCAAGTAAAAGAAAACCAGATTAGAAAGCTGTAAGGGAGACAGACAAGCAAGAGACCAGCAGAGGTTAAAAAGTAAACAAAACTGCACACACAACACTGGGTGGTGCCTTGATTCACACCAGCAAGCTAACATCCACCTGAGCCATCCCAGCAGGACCCTCCTGGCAAGCTGTCCTTCACCCACAGGAGCGAGGGGCTCTTCCTCTGAAAGAATAAAAATGTGCCTTGCATTTTTCCTCTCCACTCAGTTGCTTATGTTTTGATGCTGCACTGAGGTGCTAGGTGCCCCTACATGCTCAGGCTGGCCACCCATCCCAACAGTGAGCAGAGCTCTGGGATCCACAGGAGGAGGTGATGTTCTGGCACAGGCAGGTGATTCTTATCCCTCGGGATGAGGGCTGGAGCATGCAGCAGCAACTGCATCCTTGGACATTCAAGGGACATCAAACTCATCTTTCTCCACAGCAGGCCAAGTATGAGTTTTCAACGAGCAAAACTGAATCATATCATACCCTGTTGGAGGCCAGAAGGAAGAGCCCTACAGGCAACTCTGGCTCATGCTGCAGTGTGCTCAGCACAGTTATGGGGAAGCTAGACCCAAAGGGGCAGCTCTGGCAACAGAGGTGAGCTGAATAATGCATTCCTGGTAAGAAAAGGAAGACAGGTTGTGAGCAAAAGATGCACTCCACAGCTTTTTTCCACCTCTGCCTCCTCTGATCCTGCCATTGGCCACAAAACATTCCATTTCACATCTGTATTTTTCTGGGAATGGCATGACACAAAGCAAAGCCCTATGGTATTACAAGGTCATGAACAAAAAAAGGGGGGGAAATAATTAAAAAAAAAAAGCACTACCTGCTTGTTCCTCCATTTACCCAGAGCCAAACATTAACAACCAATTGTTCCTTTGTAGATAGTTGGCTGCTTCCAGTCCTGACATGTGCAATTGCTTTCTGGTCTCCCACCCGACAAAGCACAGTGTGAAAGGATGTCCACATGAAAGCTAGGGTAAATTCAAAAACATCAGTCCCAGGCTGCAAGGGAGCTGAATTCAATATCAGCAAAACATACAGGAAAGGACAATGTATAATGGACGTGGAGGGGAACAGAGGGGGGAGAGTGCAGGGGGAGGGGGAGAACGTAAACATTCACGCATGAAGATTTTAGGTTATTCTTGTTGCACAGTGACTCAAATTCCAAGTATTTATGTGGTCATTTCCATTTCTTTTCCCAAGAGGGTGCTGGGACTGGCATGGCTGTCAGAGGAGTGTGAGAAGATGCCAGCACAGTAAAGCAGTTTCCAAGGCAGAACTACAGCAATGCCTGATATTGTATTAATGTGAGTGCTGGCCATCTGGCCATTAGGGACAAGCTGCTGCCAGGGTGTCTCTCTTTTTCCATCTCATTTCAGAAGCTCTGGAGCCTGGGACTGAGACCCCTAGGGAGATTCTGGCTAAAGATCATTCCAGCATCCACTCAGATGTCGTAGAGAAAGGGCCAGAGAGCTGATAAGGCAGGAGAATGTGCTCACACCCACACAGAAAAAAACAACGGAGAATAACACTGAATGGGGGTTTAGAAGCAGAAAGAAAATGAGAGCAGATGAACAAGGGAATGTTTTAAACAAATAAGAGGGAGGAAGCAGGCAACAGAAAAGAAAAACAAGAGGCACAGCACTGGCTCAAAGGAGCCTTAAAAGGAGGAGAGAGGAACAGAAAAGAAAAGGAGTAGAAAGGGTTCACTAAGGAGAAATGGCTATCATTAAAGAAGCAGGGGTTATGAAAGGATGACCAGCACAATGCACCTTTTTGGATTTTAACTACTAAGCACTAAAGTAATGGCTTTCAGTTGAATAGCACCTCATCCCGTGAGCTTGCTGAAGTCAGTGCTTAGTGTAAGGGATTAGGGTTCATGGGTAAAGGTACCAAAACTTTCTCTCATCAAAATAAATTCTGCTTGTTTATCTGCTTTTTTAATGGTCATTGGAGAGGCTAATCCCCTGGGAATTTTTTGAGTGTATAGAAAGCTCAGTACAAAGTTGATAGTCACCATTTAATATCAATATAGAATACTGCAGTTCCTGGAAATCTCAGAGTCTTCACCAGATGGCTGATAAATAAGAAAAAGGAAAGGAAGGAATGAGGGCACACAACTCTTCTGTAAAAGAGAACAAAATATCTACCTACAAAATAAATCTTGAGGAATGGGCAAGGAAGTGTCATGGGAGAGAGTACAAAAATGACAGCCTGTGAAGTCTCACTTCCTGCAAAAGCTGCTCAAGATCTGGCATCATAGTGTGATTTCCTGAGTGATTACTGAAAAGTAGGCATCATACACAGCAGTTATTTCTGTTGCTGTTATTATTATAGCACTGTTGTTTGGATCCATATCCTCAGGACGATCTTCAGGCAGGTCTGGAAGTCTGAAAACAGGATCCCTTCTGAGATTTCCTGTGCTTCCTTGTTGTAGGTAATGTCTGCCTGATGACGTTGAGGGGATGCTTTTTGAGAAGGTGTTTCTGGTGGGACAGCTGTGGTGTTTACACTGAACAGCCAAAGTCCATCTCGGGAACAGGGCAAAATAGGGGGAGCAATCTGAACTGCACCACGGCACAAAGGAAGTTCATCTCTGTGTGGTGAGCCTGGTGTGGGTCTCAGAAGCCTGTCAGTAGTTCCAGACGACACAGATTGTAAGAGCCTTTTCATAATGGGATCTGCATATTTCACATCAGCAACAGGGAAACTTCTGCCACATGGAACAGAACCTCACTAAACCAAGGACCAAGAGACAAGTGACTCGCTAAGAAATAATTTCAGAACAAAAAAAATAAATTATTGACAGTATTTGGGATTGGAGTGGCTGTGTTTATATACATCACATTCACTTGAATTTAGAGCAGCAGAAATATTGGCTGTCTATTGTTAATTAAAACCAAACCAAATTAAGTATTAGCACAGTATTACCCTGGAGTTAAACCAGTATAACTGGGACCAAACCTGAGGTTTGGTTCCTGCAAACCCTCCCATGCAAATCACTCCTGTTTACCAGAGTGACTCACTCACAGCAATGTGATTACTTGAGTAACTTCTCCTAGGTGAAGCAGCAGAGTAAGATGTTTTGCTGGCTTTTTGGAGCTCGAAACCCTTTTTTTTCACCTTTGACTATCTATTCCTGACATAACTTCCCTCTAGCAGCAATGCTGGCTGTGGGCAGCAGGCACAGAGCCGTGCAGGAGGATACCCAGGGGCTGCAGATCAAGGGCCGGCAGCAGGACGGGTCGCCTCTCAAAGGCAGCCAAGAGCCCCTGTCCCAGGGGAGGTGGCTTTAGAGGAAGGCAGCCTGACAGAAAATCCCAAACAATGCTGAGGAGGGGAAATAGGATGGCCAGAAACCTGCCTGGGTCTGTGGAGTGCAGCTGTGTGCTGTATCATACAGGGGAGCTAGGGTTTCTCCAGTGAAACCACGCAGCATCGCACTTCTAACATTTCATTCTGTGCTCATTTATCTACAAAAAAAAGATTTTCCAGCCACCTACACAGATTTGAATGAGAAAACCAAAACAAAACAAGAAATGTAGTGATTATTGCATTCATTCCCATTTAAAGGTTCATTTAAGTTTAGAGTGCCTTTGCAGGGATATCCCTCTCACTAAAATATTGAAGCATTGCCACGCAGGTGGCATAGAAAATAAAAGAATTCAGAGAGACAGGAATTATTTTGCTAAATAGGAGTGCAAATCAAAACTGGTTTTGTTTTACAGAATTTCCAGTGGATACATTCTTGCCCAATTTCCTAGGGTATTTTTCAAATATTCCTTCCCTCCATCAAAATTTTTTAAAAACAGTTTTAGCTGAATGCTTTTTTTGTTTTAATTCTGACTAAAAAGACTTCATTTGATAAAAAGTTATTTTCAACTGAGAAAAAAACGTTGTGCTTGATTTTAAAAAGTTCCATTATTTTTTGTTTCTGATAAAATCACCAAAGAAACTTGCAAAGTCAGACCATTGTGACAATGGTTCAATGTTTTCAGCATCTTTAAAAAGCTTTGAAAACAAAAATATCTAGCATTATTATTCTCTCACTGTATGAAATCACAGGCACCTAGGAGGCTGTTTCATTTGTCAATGTCTAAGTGGGTTGGGACAGAAGAAATAAGATGACTCAAGGAAGAGGGCCAAGACAAAGACCTGTGTGGCTAAAGGAGTGCCATCCCTGCACATGGGGATTGAGGAGGGATGAAGTGGCACAGGGACCCCATGCTGTACCCTCTGCAAAGGGCTGGATTTCACCCCTGGCAATAGAGGCAGCAGTGGAAAGGCCAGGCAAAGTGGAAGCAGGCAGGATGAGTGGTGGGCAGGAGGAGAGCTGGAAGGAGAGAGCTCTGTTCACTGACACAGGGTCTACCACATCAGAAGACCCACACCAGGAGTGGTCAAAAGACACCAGAATTTTGGTGGGGGCTCTGTATTAATTTGACTGGACAATGTAAACCCAGAGCCCAAGTATCTGCTGCTCAGTAGGGTTAAGAGTGATCAGGGTGCTCCTTTCTCCCTGCAAATCACATGAAGGACAAATTTCACCCACTTCTGAGAAGCCCACAGATGTCACTTCTTCCCTAGGGGCACAGCCTGTCTTGGTGCAGGAGAATAGGGGATCCCTGTACAGCTCAGAGCCATGACACTTATCAGAAGACTTCCTTAGGAACTGACCTGCAGAGGTGCTCTCATGGTGCTTCTGCTCCTTCTGAGGCCACCAGGGCAGCCACTACAGCTCTGAGCAGCAGTCACTCACCCAAGGCACAGATACAGCTATTGACTTTGCCAAGAGCCTGAGCTCTTGCAGCTGTAGTGGAGACAGATCTCTCTCACCTCACCCACTTGAAACAGTGGAGAGAAGCATCAGAGAAAGGAACAGAAGTGAATTGGAGACAAAACTACAGGAGATCAGGCCAGGATCCAGCCAGCACCTGCCAAAACAGGAGTTTGCAGCGGGCGTTTCACCGAGCAGCCCTAGAAGTGGTTGTAAGATTGAATCAGTGTGGTCCTGCAGTCCTGGCTGGACACAGAAGCGATGACACAGAAATAAATGGCAAAGCTCCCCACAAGGTCAGTGCATCAGATCTGGCTCACAGCACAGGTGAAAGCTGAGGATGATTCTGTGGAAAAGCACAAGCCTCCGGATCACAATTAGCACTGAAGCCAGCTTTACAATATTTACACACTGTGATTATGATATTGTCTGCTTAGAACAACCAGCTAACAGATGGGTAAATAATGGATTACACATGTTGTCTGGGATTTGATTTTGCCCTGTCCCGTGAAGGCAGAAAAACTGCATTTTGAAGCACTTAATGTTTGGAAATAATGTATTTTACACTCAACCAAAATCAATCCTCATGTAAATATTTAGAAATAAATATAACCCAGTTCATAAAATGCACTTTAATATTAAAGCCTGACCTTGATGGGTCCTGAAAGACTGAGTTCTTCAAAAACTAAAGGTTCTCATTACCTTTGAGGATCAGCCCTTAACCTCAGTCTCTTCTTAATGTTCATATGGAACTTTCTTCCTTTTTAGGCTTATTTTTGTTTTTAGCCAAGAGCCAATTAGACAGATTTTGAATAAGGTTGGAGCACTTTTTGTTCAAATGAGAAATTTTTAGTCCCTTGAAGTGTAATGGGTTTTCAATAGAAATCCTCTCCTGCTGTGCATTGATCAGCTATTGATTGGTGAGGGTTTAAACTAAATTATCACTGACAAATAAAAGACCTTCAGGATGAAGGAACTGAGCTGAGCACAGTGTTATATGAAAAGTAAGCCAATCCTTTGTGGTGGAACCAAAAGGCCCTGGTCACTCTTGAAGAAAAAAAATGTTAATTGAAAAATTCCTTAAAGAGGTAATGGCTCTGCAACTCTGCTTTACATAAAAGATATGAAATCACAATCAGTCGACAGAGAGAAAAGGATCCTGAAGCTCAAGTGGTTTTTCTCTCTAAATGGTGCTGATTACTTTCCCATTCACTGATGACATGGAGTGATGGAAATTAGTCATTTCAGAAGAAAGGACTAATGACAGCTGAACTTACAGGCACTGGGGGAAGTTTGATGATTGGCTTCTCCAGACAGAAAGTTAAACCAGAAGAACTTCCTATTGGGTGGAAAGATTTATACCAAACCTGGCAGGAAAACAAATCCACAAGCTTGGTTAGGCTGCAAAAGATCCATTTTAAAATTTTTACTTCCACTAGAAATCACAAGGGCTCTGAACTTTGTTGAAAAAGAAATGAAAGGGAGCTGCATTGACCACACAAAATTGGCTATTAATAGAAAATGCATTCTCAGACAGATGTTTTTCTTTACAATTTGGAAAATAAAACAATGGATCTTGCTTATCCTTCAAGGCAGGTGTGGGTGATCAGAGCTCTATCCAGCTGTTGGAATTTCAATCAAAGGTCTGATCTGGAGAGGTGCTAAAAAGCTTTTGGTAGCTCCCATATAAATTAAAAGGGAGATCAGTATTCTTAAAGTCAGGCCAGACCTTTGAGTAGCTAACTCTAGGTACCCATATCTCAGCCTGTGCAGGAGGGTAGGATCAGGCAGGATCATACCCTTCCAGAGTCACAGGGCTGCGGTCCAAGGTGCTCCAAAGTCTCCAGATCTGCATTTCCTTATCACTGCTGGAGCATGGACATATCTTGCCTTGGCCACATCCACACTGCACTCAGGTCTGGCTCCACGCTGTGAAATTTGCCTGCACCACCCTGTTTATTGCTCTGCCTTCTCTGCTGGGAGATTTCTTTATGGACAATCCTCAGAACACGTCTTTTAAAGGATCAGGTAGCATGTACTTAATACATACTGTCTGTCTTGGTGTGTCAAAGTGTGACATGGAATAGGATCATTTAGTCAACATATTTAAGTCTGTAGTTTTCTTACAGTCTAAGGTATTTCAGAAGAATAAATCTACAACCCTGTTTGCAAAATTTCAATACAGGATTGCTCAGTTTCAGCAACAGTTTTTTCCCCTTTCTGAATAGCTGGCTAAATGTGGATTCCAAAACATCATCATTTAAATTCATATTTACAGGGCTCTGTAGTGTCTGGTTCAGGGGTCAGTTTAGTTTGGTATTCAGACCTCTGGAAGGGAAAGGTTTCAGCTCCACAGAAAATTCACTTTCAGTCTGGCACTTTCTACAACAAAATCATGTGCAATTCAAGAATCCACAGAAGTCAGAGCCAATATGGTTGCTTGATTTCTTTCAGCCAGAGGAACCATATCAATCTAGCAAAAGCACTCTGATTATGCTACTCTGTAGGCATTTAGCTGCTGGTAGCTGTAAATTGAGTGCTTGCCCAGGTTTTGATGCAAACATTTCATCCAACAAGATCCAGCAGAGGTCTGCCATAACTTCTCAGCTGAGCAGGATATCACAGCAGTTACAGAATAAATATTTCTCTGTCATAATTTTGCCAGTATCATAAATACAGTGGCCAATGCCAGAGCCTTCAAAAGGATAACAAAATGCTGTACAAACCCCTCAGTTTTTTAACTGCAGATACCTTGAATGTTAACATCCCAGGAGAACCTTATCATTCACAAAGACCACAGAGCATTCATGTGAGCAATATTTTTTTGTTCATACAGATGTCTACTGCTTTTTCTTTTATTTATCAATATCCCAAAGCTGTGAATTTCATCAGATAATCACATGTGCATCAGCCAAGCATGAGCTATGCTGTAGGCAGTCATGCATTCAACCAGGCCTGAGAGAGAGGTAGCTGGGAGAAATGTAATAATTTCTAATAAACAGGAGGTCAGACTAAATTACCTAGCTGACCCAACTGCTGCAGAGCTCTGTGAAGCAATGTAATATAAAGAATCATGCCCTTCCATTCACTTTACACCCACTGTCTTTTAACTGAGGTTATTCCTCTTTTGTGTACTCTGTGTGCAAAATAAATAGGAAGTAACATCTCCAGTGCAACCTCCTGTTGAACACACAAATTTCCCCCACTTCTTTTAGATAATTACCACAGAAAAGTATACTGAATAATGAAAGCCCAGTCTTCTTACCATTTCTGTCATGAGGAGTCATCTGGCTTTAGCAGGAGAAAGATCAAGCCATAGACCCTGAGGGCAATGAATCTGATGATGCTGAAGATAGCAATCTGGGAGAAGGAAAACTTACATAGAGGAGGCTGGAAATATTTTCTTCCCCTTCTGCCCACAGAATATCTTCTTCATTCTTGCTCATCCCATCATATTTATGCAACAGACAGATTAATAAATGAAATAGTGCCTCCCTAATCTCCAGTTTATCCCCAGCATATGGATACAATATGTTCCAAATCCTAACTCATTGATCGTTAGGATGAATTTTACAGTAAGAATTAAAAGAAACACCTCTAATGGGGATGCAGAACTTTTATCATCCATGTAGCAAAAATCCACATAAAGAAAAATCTAGTGGTTTGGTTTAAGGTCTTTATTTGACCCACAACTGGTTGCCAGGTTCCCTGTTATGTCTCTAGACAAGCAGTGCCAGAAAGGGCAACTGGCCTGGAAAACCCAGGTGCTGGGGCAATATTGGGTGTCTTCCCAGAAGACTCCATGCAAGCCTAGGACCTGATTTTCAAAGACAAAATTCAGTGAAGGGAAGTCAGCTCTCACCTCTCCTGCACCTTGAATTTCAGAGCATACATTTTATGTGTCAAAGTTTCAAATTACAACTACTAAATTGTCAGGCTTTGGCATCTGACACAACATGCCCACCAGGCGTGTTTTTCAGACTCCACAAACTCACTGGGCAAATGAAGAATAATTTGTTTAACCATCCACACTACTCCTTTGATGTAGGTATAATGAAAATCTCTATTTCACAACAGAGAAAAATGAGGAAGGAAAAAATATCACCGACCTAAGGTGAGGAAACCAGCATCAGAGACAATGCTAGAACACAGACTGTCTAATTCTAATGTGTTATCCTAACTGCCAAATAAACCCCTAGCCCTAGCAGAAAAATGATTATGCCTTCGTCACCATCCTGTTTACTCAACAATCCAGTAATAAAGCAATGTCTGAGAGAAAATACATACTGGGTTTGAAATATTATCTCAGAGATTTGATGAGTCCTCACACAGAGACCTGTAGTGAGTTCAAACCACTCTTAAAATAACCCTTAAATCTGAAATAAGCTTCTGAAAAGGAAGCTGTGTCACTTTCTGAAGCAAACTGTTCATTTACATTTCTTTAATGATCTGACTGTATTGAACCCAACACACTGAGCAACACATTCAAGAAAGCTCATTTACACTTCCATCTTTGTTTTTCCAAGGAAGCTGTATTATTCACCTCCTCATTTCCTTTGGAGCTCTTACGATGGGAGCTATAAGCTAAATGTCTCAAGCAAGAGATGGAAGATGAAAGGTGACCAAATATACTCAAGCCAATAATAAACAGAGAGCATTTGTAGGTGAAAACAACCAGCCTGGTGCAAGAGAGAGAAAGAGAATGCAGTGGGTTTAATAGGAGGCTTTTAACATTTCCCATTCAGGATTGGCTGGCTTATTAATGATTTAAGCACAAATTGAATTAACCAAATATTGAACATATGTTCTTTTAAACTTTCTTAAACGTACCAGAGCCTTGTGCAGGAGAGCTATGTGGCCATGCTGTTGATGTGGGGGGAGGATGACAAGGGGATATTGAGGGTGACTGGGTAAGTAAAACATAACCTGAAGGTGGTCAATTTAATGCTGTGTTAGTGGCCTGAACTTTCAGTTCCCAAAGGGAAAGGATGATTAATGCCACTACCAAATGTATACCCATACCTGACCCTGATCTCATCAAACCCTGCTGCCACCATCTGCTGTTTTTAATTCCTCTGCAATATTTGTATTTGCTACCTCCCTCCTACAAAGAGAGGGAGGAAAAAAAATGTTCCCTGCTTATGAATGGTGTGATCTGGTTGTACTGGCTGAACGCTGGCCAGGAGGCATCTGTTGCTTATAGTCCTGACAGCATCTGCTACTATTTCTCACTTTTCCCAGCATGCTGTGAGATATGGTTTCTCCCAAAGGTGGCCTTTGTATGCACCATTGTCAATTCCATCATTGTCTGCCACAGCCTGTTCCCACGATGCAGTGGTAGTTATTACCACACTGCAAAACCTTTTCTTGCAGGCTATCTGTAATCTAAGATATTGTGTGATTGAGTTATGCAGTTAACCCTTTTCCTATGCATCAAACCATTAACATAAAAAGGAGCAGGCTGGTAACCATTTTTGGAAGGGTAACCTTTGAGGCTTGCAATGGATGGGAAAGTGAAATAGATTTTTTTTATTATTATTATTTTTTTTTGGTGGGTTTGTTGGAGTTTTTTTGCTTTAAAAATAATGAGAGTTTGGCTTTGAGTAAACTCAAGGTTTAAAAGTAAACAATCAATAAGACAAAAAAGCAAAATTGTCCTAACTAGCAGTTTAAATTCCTTTAAAAATATTATAAAGGATGCATTGTTTTTTCTCCTGATTCCTGATACGGCTGTTAAGCATTGTAACCAAATTGTGTGAATGCTATTATTTATGTGTCTGATCTTTAAATACCCTCTGCTAGTGGGATACAGACTGAGACTTCTGATGGACATAGGCGTCCCAAGCTGTCATCTTGCCTTGTCCTTCTGTCAAACAGTTAGTGTGTCAAGCTCTTCTCCTGGGAACTTTTAGAGCAAGAGACTGTAAGCTCAGAATGGTCCGGTCTCCAGAGAGCCACTTTTAACTCACGACAATATCCTTGGTGTCAGCTCAGAATAGCCCACTATGGGGCAAAGAGAAAGAAAGCACAACAGATGTTACTAGTAAAACCATGTTTACAATTCTGTGAAGTTATTGCCCTTATGTACCTTCTGACCAAAACCCACTTAAAAGATGCTCAGGTTCCTAGGAGTTGGATTCTGAAGTCAATTCTGTTCACATAAAGTTTCACGTAAAGAATCGGTGGGATTAAAATAGACAGCACATCTCTCATGTGTATGTGCCCCTCCCATTTTCCCCAGATCATTTGTAGACTTTCAGATATACAGGTATGGATTATTGCTGCAGTTATAGCAACTTCAAATATCTGTATAAGAATTATAAATACCTCTTCCTAATATATGTAGGACATGAGTGTTGTTTTATCTCCCCAAATGCATCCATGCATCTTTTATTCTCTTTTGTTTTTTATCCTTTTCTTTTTAACTTTTCATTAATTTAGGGCCTTTTATTACATATGGAATCATACCTAAATCCTCTCAGAGGTACTTTGGCAATTTTTTAATAGCTAAAGTAAGCAAGGTGGCTGAATCTGGAAGCAATAATGATAATTAGCTGGGTTTTTACATCCAAGAGCAGACTAAAATATTGGAGAGATGGGTCAAAAAAACCCAAACAACCATGGACTTGTAAAGAAGGCTTTTAAAACCAAGATCCACCCCCAAAACCTCATCTCTTCTGCCCGGCCTGAGGAGCTGTCAGGCAGTGCAGTACAGCAAATGGTGACAAAGCAAATATCAGGGCAGCATTTACAGCGTACATTTGGCTACTGCTCCCCTGTTAGCTTCATTTGTATTACATTTTGCATCACCTGTATTGTATTTTCCAGGGAGACGGCTTCTGAGGAAGGAAGAAATTTATGTTCTTGTCTATATCTTCAATTCCTTAAATCCTCAAATCTTAAGTGGACACTTGTGTTATTTCAACTGTGTTTTTACCCTCTCTGCTCTAATAATGCCAACTGTAGTAGCATCATGGAGGGAATGTAAAGAACAAGTACTGTGCAGACATACTACTCTGACATCAGTCCATCTTGTCCTCACATTTTTGGGGGTTATTTAAAGTCCATTTTCAGTGTTATAATATATAAATTTAAATGAGGAAGTCTGACTTAAAGCTGGTTTACATTTCCTCTGTGCACATAAAAAGTTAGGGGGAATGAGTCACTTCAGGTATGAACTTCTGAGTTGCTGTTGGATAAGACCATTAAAAATACATCGCTTAATCCAAGACCAAGCCCCTCTCTGCACTCTTTTTTTTTCCAGAGGCAACAGATAATAGAAGGAAAACCATGGCTGGGTGACTCACAAATTTTCTGTCACTAAGACAGGATGACCTTGGGGAAACAAAGAGCATACACAGAGCTGGACCTCTATACTTACATCACCTGGTCTCTACAATGGCTGCAAAACCTGCACAGGCATATTTACATGGAGAAAATAATTATTTCTTTCCAAAAAAAGAAAGAAGTGTGTGCATGTGAAGGAATCCATACGTACAAACTGTGTGTCATCCACTTTTATAAAATATTTCATATCCATAGATGAAAATCAATAAAATTATCCTAGCAGATGACTTGTGACAATTATCAAGCAGAACTGCAATATAGAATTGCTTTAAATAACAAATTTCAACCTCCAAATTCCTCCCAGGTTGGCTGCAGAAGCTCAGCTCCTGCAAACCTACCAGCATGTCTGAGTCTGCAGTTCCCTGAGACACCATCCTATCCTTTGCAATTTCCATTAGGATACAGAATCCTTTACTGACAGCTTTGTCTCAGGAGGAGCTGCGTGCTTATTATTTCCTGTAATAAGGTGAGCCAAGGTAAGACCTACCATGAAGAGCACTGTGACCTTCCTGAGACCTTCAGTAAATACAGCAAACCCCAGGCATGATGGTAGGAAGCACTGCTTTCAGCAGAAAGAGTTTTTCAAGCTGATGGCATAACATTACTTCAGTGAACCTCACTGGATGTCTTTTCCTATTTCAGGTCAATCCTAGGAACGGTGTTGTTCTTGGTTTGATTCCTGTTTCTGGTCTGGCTGAAGTAGTGCCCAGCTCCTGCGGGCAGTGGTGGGAGCACCCTGCTCCTCTGAGGGCAACAAGAGGCTGGTGCTTCACCAGTGTTATGAACCAGAGCTAACTACATACGTGCCAGCAGCTTGCCTGAATGAAAAGCAGCACTGGCATGTTTACAGATGAGCGTGTGTATAAATGTTGTCCCGAGTCAGGAAATATTGCAAGGAGGTAGCAATATTTTTTCCCTGTTTGTTTCAGCAGCAAGAACAAGTATTGACAAAATTCCTTTATTATGGGTGAGCAGAGTATTTAGGCTAGGATCTGTTGTTTCTTCTCCTCCCTCCAAGCATTATTGTCAGCAGCACCATTTGAAAACTGGAAAAAAGACTTTTGCCGTGCACAGGTAGGTTTTGATAGCAAGCCTGGGCTGGAGGCTGCTCTCAGTCACCCACTGCCTCTTTGGTTTTAATTTAGCCAAGCAGCTACAGCTCCCACCATGTGAAACAGAAAATAAAATAAAGCAAAGCAGAAGAGGCTTGTTCTTGGATTTGGAAGGCGTTACTGGAGGAGCAGATTGCAGAAGGACATCAGCCACACAACCCCTCTCGGCACCAGTGGCCGCCCCTCCACAGGGCCACAAACGACCTCCTCCCATCACCCACCAGCTCCTGGCCTATGCCCAGCCACCGCACACCAGTGCCCAGCAGCTGGGCCAACTGGCTTTGCCGGGATCCGATCCCCCAGGCTTCCCCAGCCTCGCTGCCTCCTCCTCTGGCCTTCCCTGGCCTTCCCTGGCCTGGCTTTCCCCAGCTTTCCCTCCCTGGCA
>VWZY01009834.1:20355-36908 GCA_013399075.1 Chloroceryle aenea | reverse complement strand
CCCTCCCTGGCAACAGCAGGGCGGCAGCCAATGGGGCCAGGCCGGGTCAGGGCGGCCCGGCGGGCGCAGGCCTTTGTGCGAGGTGGCAGGTGACCATGGCGGGGAAACAAAGCAGGGTCAGGGCGGGAGCCAGGTCCCTTTTCTCAGGCCCATGTTCTCCACTCCTCACAATCTGTCTGAATTTAACTTGCCATTGAGGGCCCTGGCTGTAGAAAACAGCTTTATGTCAACTAATCCAGGCAGAAGTAAGGATAGACACAGAGACAGGTTTGAAGGCGGGGATGTGGCTATTCTGCTGTCTCTTTTTTTTTTTTTTCCTTCCCTCCCCCTCCCTTCCCTTCCCCTCTGCCTCCACTGAAAAGTTTTCTGAAAAAAAAACAAAACAAAAAAAAAAAAGGTGACAAGATTAATCAGCCCGTGGAGCTGAAACACATGCTTGACTTAAACAACCTCTTTGCTGTTATTAACAACTGCTCCAGCATTTCTCTTGTTATGCTAATGGTACAGATTAGAGTAAAATCTATTCCTTCTTTGCTGAACAGGCCAATTGATAGAGGCTGATCTATTTTTCTCCCCCATTTTAATTCTTTTTTTCTCCGGGCACAAGTGTTTGCAGCAGCAAGAAAAACAGAACATGAAAAAAATACCACAACAAAACCAAAACTGCACACAGAAGTGACTAACCCCCATATACACTAAAATCATTAATAACTATAAATCTATATCGGTCTGTGCTACAGCCTGTAAATAACATCTGGGTGTTACAAGATAGGCTGACCACAAAAGATAGGAAATTCAACATAGTGGCTGATGCTCTACCTTTAATTCATTCCATTTTTTTTTTCTGTGCAGACACAGAGTATCTGGTTAAGTAGGTTGCTTTGATTAGTTTTGATATGTTCCTGGGGTGAAAAATGAAGGAGAAGTGAGCTTTTCTGGCAAAGTCTGGAGAGGGCAACTTGGCTTAACACCACGTCACATGCTGGAGCATCATTCAGATGGAAGGACAGTCCTGTTGCCAGCTCAGGTTATAGGGCCATTTAATTTGTGGCATCAAGGAGAACGAGATATGTGCCTGTGTGTCAGTTTGGGCTTGGTGTTCTGTGTCTCCTGCTACCTTGGGTTAGACCCTAAATGCTCTTCAGTTTTTCTTTATTTTTCTCCCCAGCTTTTTAGCAGTCAAAGAGCGGGACCTGTTTCACAGGTAACAGCAAGGATGACATTACAACATAAGAGTTTATGATATGCTAAATATTTTAAAGCCTAGTATGGCTGGCATCTCGGAGAGGAGCTTTCAGCAGGTATCAGCCACTGAGAATGAACCACACCATCAACCATGTGCAGCAAGAATATAATATTTATATTAAACCTACTATCACTCCCTCTATATTTTAATTCTTCCTATATAAATAAATGGCAACATCATAATCCTGGTTCTGCCTCATCCTAAAACAGGTTAAGTCAGTGAGACTCCTCCCACTGATTTTGATATTTTCTAGATTTGACCCTACCACTGTCTCAAGTACACAGCCACTGCTGAGTGGCAAACATCTGCTGCTGCCTACCACATCCTTCGGCCTCCGCAGACCCATTCATAGATGGCTGGTACTGTAAACTTGCCCAAGTTCAATGTTCCTTTAGTGCAATGAGTTCAATGATTTCCAGGATACTGCTGCAGTAACAGCAGGCTGATCTGGCTGGGTCCAAAGGCATTAAAGACTCTCCTGGGCCAAGCCTGGATTTGGAGGTCAGCACATTGCTAGCACTAAATTTGATTGGACAGATTTCATAATTTCACAGTCAAAGACCTCAGGGATTGTTAGATCATCTGCTCTGATTTTCTGCATACCATATGCCATCATATTTCACCCAGTTATTCCCATATTGAGCCTAATTACCTGTACTTGATTAAAACAGATCACCCATCCTGTCCTAATGAGATGAAATTCAAAAAAAAAAAGAAAAAAAAGGCAAACTACTACCTCCTGTAGTAGTCTGTGGCAGTATTTTAATGATCTTCACTCTTCAAAAACATCTGCCTAGTTTCTCATTTGGGAGGGCCTGGCTTCAATGTTTGGCTTTGCCTGATTTTCATCTACTTAAGTAAAAGAGCCTTCCCAAATCCGGTATTTTCATATTGTGAAAGTATGTAGATTTCTTTGCAATTTTTTTGTCTTTATGTCATTTTTTTGGACAACATACACTGTCTGAACTCCTTAGGGTGTTCACTGGAAGCCAGTCTCTGGATCTTTCTTTGCTGTTAGGTGGAGATTGCCTTCTCTCACTTACTAATCCTGTGCAGGACTGCTTTGATCCCTTTGCCATAGCTGTGCTTAGCCATTTTGTTCACTGTGAGTGCCAACTCTTTCCAAAATCTCCGTATTCCAGGAGCCAACCCACCTTTCTAAAGGAGTGGTGCATCTTCTTTGCTCCTAAGTTTTCACCATGCTGCAGTTCTAAAAACACTGTGTTTCTGTGACACATGATCTTATTGCTCCATTTCTGATGTGTTCTCAACAATTCTACTAATCTTTGTATGTAAATGTTTATTTAGAGGGCGTGCTTTACACTCTACAATGAGGAGAATAAGACTTGCACCTGGCCACTGTCAAGTACACTAGGAACAATCTCATTGGAAGATAATTAAGTGGGGACAACTCAGCTTCAATACAGTCTGGTATCTAGCTATTAGTCTATTTATCCCATGACCTAGTGATATTTTAAAGAACTTTGGTTTTCATTAGTATTCCAGAGAATCATAGAATGGCTTAGGCTCGAAGGCACTTTAGAGATCATCTAAACCAACTTCCCTGCCATGGGCAGGGACACCTCTCAACTAGACCAGGTTGCTCAAGGCGTCATCCAACCTGGCCTTGGACGCCTCCAGGGAGGGGCATCCATAACCCCTCTGGGCAATCTATTCCAGAGTCTCACCACCCTCATACTGAAGAACTTTTTCCTAAGATCTAATCTAGACCTATTTTCCCTCAGTTTAAAACCATTTTCCCTTGTCCTATTGCTGGACACTCTTGTGAAGAGTCCTTCTCCAGCCTTCCTGCAGGATCCCTTCAAGAATTGGAAGGTGGTTATAAGGTCCCCCCGGAGCCTTCTCTTCTCCAGGCTGAACAATCCCAGCCTGTCCCAGTAGCAGAGGTGCTCCAGCCTCATGAATAGTGTATGACATATGTTGTATCTCTCTAATTGTCTTTAAAAGTTGAACCTCAAATTTCATTGAAGAAGGAGTTGCAGCTATTTGACAAGATCAGCTCTCTTTGGTGTCATTAATCTAAAGATATTTCCATCTTCTAATTCTTTATTGATTAAAATCTGTATGAGCCTAAGCATTATTTCCCCACAGATATATGGGAGGCTAATTGAGCTACCGTTACTTGGGTCATCTTACTTGCCCTCTTGGAATACCAGTAGGTCATTTTCCCTCTATGCAGCAGGAATATCCTTGGTGCTTTGAGATGAGTAGAAAACAAATGCCAACAAGCTGAAGATTTCCTCGGTCAATGGTTTTGGAACTTCTGGGTTTAAGTTACTGAGCCCTGATGGTTTATAAGTGATTATCACTAGAAGATGTTACCCACCTTTCCTCCCAGTAACCCAGTGTCTGAAAAGAGCTTCTACGATCTTCATAAAATAGAATTATATGAAGAAAAGAAAAAATAAAATACAATTAGCTGTGAAATACCTATTTTTCCACATACAGGGAATAAATTTCTGTAATCTCCATCTGCTAATATTTATATCCCATTTTTGTCATCTCCATCTGCTAATATTTATATCCCATCTTTGGGATTTCTTTTATTCCTTCTGTAGTTAAAAAATTCCTCTTTATTGTCTTCAGCAACTCCAGATAGAGATTTACTCAACTTTGCCTTTCCCTTATCGATTTTCTGCATTTCATCCTTCATTATATCCTTTGTTATCAATTTTTTCACTACATTTTCTTATTTCCAACTGCTGTTGTCAATATTTTACCAAGGCTTTATTGCTTCTTCTTGTAAGTTCACAGTTGCAGTAAAATAGCACTTCTATCCAGAGAAAACATAAAAATATACTGCATATTTAAGGTAACGACACCCTAAAGGAAATCTAAGAAATCACAAACTCTCTGTTAGTCCACACAAAGCAGTCCTCTTTCCAAGAGGAAAGGAGATACACACCAACATGTTGATAACTTTTCATGCAGCCCCTTCCAAAGCTGCAGACTACACCACTGAATTCTCATTGCTGCATCACACTGGCAAGAGCACGTGGAGGAGACATCAAACCTAGGTCAAGAAATCCCAGACAGAACTATGGATGTGCAGCACATGGCAGGTGTGCAGTCACTGGCAGGACTGTCTCAGGATGCTGTAGTCATGACACAAGTGACCAATGGCCCAGCATCTGGCCAGAGGCACTTGTCTGCTTGGGCTGATGGATGCTAGGAACCTCTTGATAGCAAAAGGATGTGAGAGAGACAGGGCTTACCACTGGTTTAGGGTACAGCTACTCCTCACCCCCAAGAAAATCTTCAAGTAGGATAATTCTATGTGAAACAAGCATCAGGGAGCATGTGGTATTACTTGTTTCTAAACAGAGAAAAAAATCCAGGCCACCTACTACCATTTTCAGCCACCTACTAAGTAAAAGTAGCTCTTTCTCTGCACTGAAGAAACGGTGTTCCTGGGAGGAATATCCTCCTTTATATGCAAGTAAGAACTCATAAGAAAAAGAAAACAGATTTTTTTTTTTCTGATTTTCACACGTATGCCTTAAACTCATGAGTTTTTTTAAACAGAATTTCAATATCTACTTGCAAGTTAAATATTTCCCTTGGTGAAAATTTGTATCTACACAGCACAAGGACTGTCAGTCCTAACATAGGCTACTTTGACTCCTCACTTTGAACATGGAAGATGTCATTATTTCTTTTTCCAGTTTAGGTGGTGGGGAGCAGCAGGAGAAAAGTGAGAGGAGAAACATCTTAGACTCTGATGCCAAATCCCCATGTCTGAGCTTCATGGAAACACTGCCAAAATAGGGATTAGGCGATTCTCGAGCCAAGATGCTGTACAGGAACTCATTGCCAAATTTTAAATAAAACTATTAGACTTTAAGAAGTCACCACATTGTCCAGCTCCAATGCCTCTTGCAGCCAACAACTGCTACCCAACATAGTATTCTACAAAGGCTTGAAGCTAACTATTCTTGCAAATAAATAAGGAAAGAGCAAAAGTGGTATTATTGCTGCTATATTATTACTGCATAATTTACTATTCCTAATACTGCAGGCAGAGACTGAACTTCCTTTTGCAGCAGATAGTCAAGGAAACTGAACAAAACTCTGCAATTTCCATTTACCAGCATTCACACAACTTGCTCTGATCCATATACCACATTCTGGTTTACACAGAAATATCCCATAGAAAGAAGCTGTGCCTAAAAATAAGCCAGGAAATTAATTAAACACAGTAATAAAGAGACTTAGTTGATATCAGTAACATTTCCAGACTTGCACGGCGTAGAGCAATAAGCACTTTTCCAAGCTTTAACTACTCCATAATTAGTTGCATTATGTGCTGCCTCTTCTGTTGTTGTTCATGTTTCTGTAGAGTTACAGAGTCCTGTCTGTGGGCCCGCTCTATCTGGGCATCAGTACTCTGCTGAACAATACCAGATTTTGTGGTCTTGCAAACCAACTACTGGTTGAAGAAGAAGTGATATGGGGTCTGGAAGTTTTCTCAGCATGGAACATATCAGGATTTCTGGATCAGAGACCTGTGATGGTCATTCACATTTCTGTCAGTCACATGTAAACATTCACCTTAGTGGAATGCACTCTAAAGGGAAGATTGTTCCATAAACCAGTTCCTTGGACGGCTGATGGAGTACTGCACTCAGGCTGGGAAACAACTGGTTGGACAGTATTTCAGAAAAGCTCCAGGGGCCAGGGTTTCTGAAATGAATCAGAACATATTAAAGAAATACCTAGACTCTGCATCACCGTCTTAGGGTTTGGCTGCAAAAAGCTGTGTAGGCTGACACAAGCTCACTCTGCCCACACTCCAGGCAAGCACAAACTCTTTCCACACTAGTCAAAACCAAGGAAACTTTGTTCTATCAGCCATGCAGCTCTTTTTGTGCTGCATGGATCAAAAGTGGTTTTTCCTGCATCTCTTTTCTGTGGCTTAGCATCCCTCTAACTGGAGGCCACAGCCTCCAGTTTGGAGCTGCCATGGTCCAGCTACCTCAGTGACAAGCAGAGTATCACACAGCCACCATGCCATAAAATGATGCAATCTGTATACTCTGTGTACATGAGAGATGGGCAAAAAATGCTCAAAAGTACATTGCCTGAGATAACCTCAGCAAAAAAAAATTGCAGAGACAATCCCATTTCTAGAAATCATTTTACTTAGACAAAACCAGGACTCAAAATCTTCTATCACTGGAAGTGAATTCGCCAAGGGAAGAGGCACCATGGTTTAACCTAGCAGTTTTACAAGGACAGAACAGCATTATTCCTTAGAAAAACAACTGGTAAATCCACAGGTGCCAGCCTCATGCTGGGACTGTGCCAGACTGCAGTTAGTGGATGTGCTTAATGAATGATGCCACTGCTATATTAATTTGGCTTGTATGAACATACAGATATAGTCTGTCTATTTTCATAATCTCAATAATAATATATGTAATATTACAATATATTTGCCTGCTATAAATATATATTGACAGCAGGTATTGTCAGTGTATGACAGTCCTGTACTTAGGCCACCATTGGTGCTCCGAGCAAATCTGAGTTGAAGCAAGGTGCACAGGAATTGGAGGAAGCCCAAAGAAGATGAGAGAAGGATGAACAACTCGGGGTGATCACATTCAGAAAAGTCTCAGGGGTGCCAGTCTTCAAATACATGAAAAACTGGCAATAAAAAAGACAAGAATAACATGCTCTTCACACTCAAAAGTCATGAGCTCACTCAGGCATTAGGAAAGTCTTCTGACAATGGTGACAGTGAACCACCCAACTGGGTCACTGGAAGTGACTGCAGGATCTGTGTCTCTGAAGGTCAGGAATGAAAATACATCACACAGGTAGAGCTGATCCTGCCTTGGTGCAGTGCTATGGATTGACAACTTCCAAAGGTGTCTTCCAGGAATATTCTTCTGGGGTCCATGTTTTCAGGGTTTCTACCTGAATGAAAAGGGGTCACTCTCAAAAAGAGCAAGAATTCTCCCTCTAAAGACCTGAAGACCAGTGTTAGCCAGCTCCAGCTTCTCAGTGGTAAAAGCTTCAGAACCAGGGCTGGTGCCTGCAGACTTCTGTGGGCTAAATGGAAGTGTCTGGAGGAATTAACTACTGCCCATTCCTGGTCTTCAACCATCACCCATGTGCTGGAAATTCAACAGCAGACATGACAAAGGAGCCATTATCCCAACAAAATCAGTTATTACCAGCAATTCATATGGTAATGATGGTGGTGAGGATGATGATGATACTGCTCAACTGTAGCAAGGATGATAATAACCAGTGGTTTAGGGGACGGATTACAAGTTTAATCAAAATGAATAGTTTATCACAGATAATGAATTTTACAGGGGAATATGGACCTAGGAAAATGCCTCGTGCTGAATGCCTGAAAATTGCATTGATTTAAGTAGTGGGCTACCATATTTGCACTATTCATTTAGGAGGAGAGAGAATGTAGCATTTTTATGTATATATTCTTTGCCATCATTAAAAGATGGGTGTTAATGTCATGATCATGGTAAGGACAGCCATTACAGAGTCCCATATGTTTATCTGTATTGCTTTTATAATCTGTTAAATTTTGCTCAGGTCCCATTTATATCATCTTTGTCTCACAGAGAAAGAAAAAACTATCCATGTGCTAAAAAGAAACTAAGATTTGTGAGCACCTCGTGAAATCAATAAGAAACAAAGATCCTAATTCAAGAGAATCTTGAGGCTCCTGTTATTAGAGTGGGGCTTAAACACAAGCATAGATGAGGGGAAAACTGTCAAACAAATGATAAACAGAGAAGGTCTGGAACAATATATTAACACTAAAAAAATTGTTAAGCGTACTGATTTCCCAGTATGTGTCCTTTTTCCTAACAAAAAAAACCCCAAAACAAATAAACAAGTAACAACAGTTAGAAACTTCATTTATATATTGTAGGGAAAGACTAAAGAACAAAAAAAATGAGAAAGAAGAGAAAGAAGACTGTGAGAAGATAGAATTAAAGAGTAGCCTATGTTTTAAAAACGGTAGAGACATTTTAGAGCCAAGAGAACACTATTTTATTCCCCAAAAGAAGGAAATCTGGGATACCAGTTTATCCCCTTTCCCACTCATTAAACTTTTCCTTCTATAGTTTGCAAGATGAATTCTCTAGAAGATCATTCCTGATACTGTTCAAGCTCTTTTTCTCTGGTTGCTGATTTCAAACCAGGCTCTGCTTTACTTCACAAAGTGCCTTCCAAACTCAAACAAGCTGCAGAAATGCTGAAATCAATACATGCCTCTTGAAGGATAGATCTATTGTAACACAAAGGAGAGAATGACTAATAGATTACTGAAGCCTTAACAAAACCTCAGCAGATCCCCATATGGTGCATTGCAATTAAAAGAGTAGGGGATGGATTTATAATTTTTGGGGTGGAGAAAATAAAAAGAAAAGAAAGAGTTTTGGACGAGAAAATGAGTGAGGTGGAGACAGAAGTGATGTGTGAGCATACACAAAATAGAAACCCTTCTTTCTGAGCCTTTCATCTCCGGGTCACTGATTCCAATCGAGACCAGGTCGATAGCGAACAAAAATCATTTTAATCTGATGGCTGTTTGCTGACCTATGTGAAATGAACTGGTTGTGTCAGTCCACTTCCCATCTGACAGCTCTCCCCATCATCAAGGCCATTGCTACAAGTGGCAGTAATTGGTACTTTTTTAAGGCCAGCTCAGCTAAAAGGCTGAAGAATGGAAAAAGCAGTAGGGCTGAACCACCTCCTCCTCTTGCTCAGCTGCTCCCTCCAGGTGAGTGCTGGGGGACGCTGGGAGAAGCTGGCACTGCTGTTGCCTGCACTACATCTGCTCTTTGAACCAACAAAAGACCTCGGGCCAAAGGGGTGTCCTCTGAAGTGGTAAAGACCTCTTGTGAACACAGATTTCTTGGGGAGGATGTGTAAGTAAGGCCTCAGGCTCGCAGTTCATTGCAGGTGGATAACATTGTTTGTTGGTGGCCCCATGGGAGGGTGGCTGTCCAAGCAGGGGACTCTGAAAGGACCTATCAAGCTACCAAGCCCAGTGCCTGGGGCCTGGGGGTCTGTAGTTCCAATTCCACCTGCAGCACAGGAGCAAGAATGCCTATGTCAAATTTCTGCTGATGGCAGTGGAAGGACATCTGGGTTCACTCACATATGGGTACATCCAAAGGACTTCAATAATATTTTGAGAGAATTTCAGTTTTTAATGAAAGATGCTCATATGAAGGGGAACCTGACAAAGTGGGCTGAATCTAAGATGTTAAAATAACAAAGGAAGAAATAACAGGTGAACTTCAAGAGTTAATAAAAACTAACACCCTGGAGAGGATGGTTTTAATAATGAATTTAATAATGAGGTTATGATGAGGTGCCTCCTGGGAACAGTGATTTTGCCATGGGACATCACTGATGCCAGGTTGTCTGGCTAACAGGGGCAGCAATAGGTGCTCAAAAGTCTGCCCAGCTAGTACTGGTCAGTGAGTTTTTCTACACAGTAAATCTGTGCCTGCCACTGCAGACAAGAGGAGAAGCAGCGAAGTGTGTCAGGACTGCTGGCAAAGCTGTGAAATGAAGCCTCACAAAGTGGAAAATCAACCTTGTGAGTATCTGTTTCCCCTTGCAGGGATACGCACGGAAGTATAAGAGGGAGAGGGCCCCTCAGGCATTCTCCAGGTGGAAGGATCCATGCTGCACATGGATTTTCTGACACCTGAATGAGCTGCTCCCAACATTGCACTTCAATGGACAGATTGTGTGATTACAGCTATCAGACATAGGTGGGTGAGATAGGGACAAGTAAGAAAAGAAGCCTGGAAAGAGAAGTCATGCCTTGTGCAGCTAGTCCTTCCCCTATATGCTCCTCTTCCACATATACACAAATGCCCTTTTCAGCACCCCCATCAAATATCTCTGTTGCCTGGCAAACCAGGCACTAGGAAAAGCAACACCTCAAGATGGGCAAGTAAAAGGCACATTGCTCTCTCATGTGTTGCCCTTCTGAGCTCTCAGTTTCCTTTCTGTTATGGAAGAGATCATGGGTAGAGGCAATCTGTGTGGAGGGCTTGCAATGCCCACCCACTGGCACATGTACCCTTACTCAGTTTGTCTACAGGTGAAGGGAAAGAAGTGATGTATCTGCACTGAGGGAATTCCTTTTCTATTTTCTTAGAGGATTGAAAGTAAGAGATGCATGTTATGGCAACCAAGCTAGAGCTCTTGTGGTTGTACTCTTGACAGTTTATGGGGTGGGCCCATCTCCACAGTGTGCTGTGGGATATAAGGTTTGTGATTCACAGAAGGGTGAGGAATTATGTTAAGAGGGGTGCCATTCATATAGCATCCATTAGTAAACTCAAATGTACATGCATGTTATCCAACAGTTGTCATGTCTTAGAATTCAAACCAGAACAAAATGTTCAGGGCAGGTAGAAACAGGAATTGCATCCCTGAGGTCTCTGACCTTCCCCTGATTAATATCATCTTTCTGGAGATTAGATCAATACTGGAACAAATAGGCTGCAAAAATGGCTTTTCAGTTGGAAACAGAAATTTCCACAGTGTTGCAGACCTCTGGTCCAGTTAATTCAGTCCCTCAGTGGAGCCAGAAGTACATCCTTGTTCAGAAACTGTTACACCCCTGTGGGAGAGAGCTCTGTGAGGATATACTTTTTTTTTTTGAGCTGTTTCTGTCCAAATCCTGCAATATTGTCCCCTCCTCAGAATTTGGGTGAGCCTCAGTGAATATTCATAACTTGTAAACTATGGGGTTTAGGAGATTGGAGTTTTGCAGTAATTGGGAATTGCATGAGACCACCTAGTTCATTAAACCAAAATGAAAGACACTCAAAGCCAGGCCTGAAAAGGTAAACAGTGCATGAATTCACTGCCTCCATATTTAAAGCCTTCAAAGCCTTTCAGTTAAAATCCTTTTCCGCTCTGGATCTCAGCATGAGTCTGGCTGCAGGGAGGTTTTGTGTGGTGGCCTGTCAGCTTCCATCTCCAACACAGTGAAATTCAACTAATTGTAAGTGCACACACATTGCTCCAGGCGTACACTGCCACTCAGGCCATGCACACGTTCCCTGACCCCATCCACCTACTGTAAAATACGGTATTCTCTACCCACACACATCTTTTTGTTACTTGAAATCACCCAAAAGGTGACTGGCCAGAGTGAGGAGCAGAGATGCCCGTTGTGTTTCTACATTTGACTCTAGGTTGTGCCTCCTTTAATGAAAAAGAGTTGGCCAGAGAGCACAGTGTGGGGCTGTGTCTGCCTTGGGACTTTGATCTTACCTGCTGAAGCTGACCTCACTGGCATGTCAGGCTCTCTACTTTGCAGCTGAAGATCAGAAAGCATCAAGAGGAAAAGAAGAATAGAAAAATCACAAATGTCTTACAGTTGAAGACCCTCTGTGACCCAAAATAGCCTCTGTTAGTGCTAATTCTCACTTGCTTGTGAGGTTCTCCAGGGTCAGGCCTAATTTGCTTCTTATGCAAAGCTGTTTTGTTCCTGATCTTTCACAGCAATGGTACAGTCAAAGATTACTGGCAAATTGTCCTCAGCAGGCTTTTTATTTCTCATTCTTCAGAACTTGCCACCTGAACCTCACAGAAGTTATCAAAGAGTTTGCTTCTGTTTCTGGTTTGGATAGGTCAGCCTTTACTTCTATCAAGGTAGGGTTTGTTTTCTCACTTCTTGAATTAGAATCTTTTTCAACTTAATTTTGGCTATCAGCTTGATGGATTATGATTGATGTGCTACTTGCATGAATGACATCATCTTCAGCTGTATTCTCTGCTGGGTGGACAATATAGGAGTATATTTGCCTTCCTCCCCAAAAAATTTCCTAACTCCTCAGCTGAGAGCATCATTCACATCTTTTCTGCTGCTGACAGTTGATCAGCAAACTATTATGTCTGAAAATCATACATTTCATCCTTCTATACTCACTTTTTTTGTCCATCTTTGTGTGCTACAGTAGCCACCTGCTCCACTACACTTGGCATCCTTTTTAAGGGTCTTAATACTCTTGGGTTGTATTAAGTATGATCCAGACACACCAGGAGATCAGTCCTATATGGGTACTCAGGCAAAGTGTGTCCCAAAGTTCAATGAGCTTAGCCTGAAGGCAAGTAAATGCCTACACCCAGGATCATAAAGCTCCTGGGGCAATGGGGAAATTTCAGAGAGCTTTGTGATCCAAAGCTCAGGAGGTGAATGATGATGCTTGGTGCCTCCCTGGCAATGGGAAATTGTGTTTCTGAATTAATCTCTTCGTGCCTCAGTGTTGTTTAGCTCTTGCATAAGGTTCTGGAAGTGGTGTTTTCAATCCCATCCTATGCCATTATTGTGTTAGTACCTGGTGACTCAAGGTGCTGTAGTTGAATGAGTCATGAAAAGTAGATGAATATTCAGTAAGTTGCTAGCACACTTTTCAAGTGGATCCTCATAAAGTTCTGAGCAACCTTCCTGATGTGACTAGCTTAATTTTCATGCCTCTACTGCAGAAGTATTTCTTGTCTTACAGATCACCTGCTAACTCTGCTGTCATGTTCAGTCGACCTGTGACACTCTATAATTCAATGCTGCTCCAGTGACAATAACATTGAAATTCAACCAT
The DNA here is from genome assembly GCA_013399075.1 of Chloroceryle aenea. NCBI lineage: Eukaryota > Metazoa > Chordata > Aves > Coraciiformes > Cerylidae > Chloroceryle > Chloroceryle aenea. The sequence continues at coordinate 24,026 of VWZY01009834.1, read as the reverse complement.
GCAAGATCATCAATTTAAATAAATAGTTCTGATTGCTCTCGAAGAACTACAAAAGAAAAAGAAATCCCAAAGGCTTTCACTGCCACTCACTGCTGAACCTCACCACTTATGCTCACCGAATTATGCAACACTTTTCTTCCCAAACCACTGCACCTGAAGTGCTGATTATACTGTAGTGGGAGTGTTGTGTGCTCTCTGAAGCATCTCTCTATTTGCAGTCTCCATAAGGTTGCCACTTGGTTCTTGATAGAAGAGGTCCCATTGCTATTTCTATCTTGTTTTGGAGGCAATAAGTGACATGCTAATGTTCAAGGCTGCATCCACAGCACCACAGTAAGTGTGACAATTCCCTTTTTGGAGATGGGGATGTAGGAACAAAGCCATTAGCCCAAAATCTTGTCCTCATTTATGGGCAGTGGGAGAATGATGATCCAGGAGTGTCGGGCTCCTCTCCTGACTGTGAAAGCACCTTTCTCTGAAAATAAATGTTAGGCAGGAGAACCCTGAGGAAGACAACAGCTGCTGCTATCCGCCTCAGGAATTCATTTTCTAGAGATAAGACAACCTCAAAAATATCAAGGAATGATTCAGTTTCATTAAATAGAAAACAAACAAACAGGAGGATTTAATAGAAAGAAACAGAACATGGTGATATCAGGAGCTAGATACAGATATAGCTTTAGATAAATATATAACTCTATATTGTTCTGCCCTAACTGAAGTATTCTTATTAGTTTTATCACTTCATTACTTGATTTCTATGTGTTTTAATAAATAAATTTAAATTTACAACATTTGTAACAAGTCATTCCAAATACTAGAGTCACGGGGGATTTTCCCTTGGCTCTTCTGGTGTTGATTCAGATCACACTGGGTTTTTCTACCCCAGCACACAGCCTCTGCACATACAGCCACAACAAACCACTGTGCCAGTGAAGTCTTGTTTGGAAATCTTAAATGATAAGGACCTATGGCTTTTTACTGACCTTCTGCAAGACATGGATTTCAACCACAAGGCTTCACAAGGTAAAAAGTGGCACCATAGCAAACATAAGCATACCTCTTCTCCCTGGGCTTTAAACATCTTACCCATTTGAACTCCCACTTCTGAGAAGAGATTACAATTAGGAAGAAGCAGATTAGATAGACCTGAGCAGCTCGGATGATCCTGAGATGTATGCTGACAGCTTTTGTGTTTCTGGAAGTAGCTATGCAGGAGAGTTAGGGCTCTTTCCTTTAATGGGGACTCCAGGTCTACCATATCAGAGGGGTTGTGTCAAAGCACCTCAGCCACCTTGTAGGCAGAGAGAGAGTCTCTAACACCAAAGCAGAGAGGGAAATGTAGGAGGCACAGCAAGTAGATAGCACGTCCTCACATGTCCTTCCTTATTCAGGGACTCAAGAAGGCCCAGACCCACCATTCTCACAGATTGCTCAGAGTCCCAACTCCCATCTCCTGCTTTCACACTCAATTCTGCAAAAGAAACCAGCCAGGAAACTCTCAGAGGACAGCTTCCTCTACCAGCTATGTTGACTCTAAATAGTTGTTATTAGTAAGCAAATACTGAATTCCCCATGTTGCATCTTTCTCATGCAGCTTAAACATACTTTTCACTTTCTTTCCTGCTATGTTGCTTCTGAGATAACTAAATGGTACAAAACTCAATTATTCTACCACTATTCCATTCCTAATGTTAGAAGCAGTATCAGCTGAGGTGTAGGAATTAGTTCTGAAGAGTTACTGACAAGTCAGGAGGACCCTGCAGTCATCATTGCTCTTAGGATTAAAAGTGTTACGTAAGAGCAGAGTATTATTATGAGGTGAGAAGGGGGCAATATGTTTTTCCGAGACTAAGTGCTCTCCAAATTTTATTTGGATTTGATTTGCTTTTCCTAAGGGTATTGAACTCCAGCAGAATGAGCACTGTGTTGCTTTAAACTATTGCTACTTTCAGATGTAACTCAACTGGATTTGTAGAGGCATGTCTTTCTTCTTTTTTTTTTCTGTTTCTCTGAATACTGTTTATTTAAGTAATTGTTGGCTCTTTTCCTGTCCTTTATTGACCCCAGGAAACAACTTTTTTTATATGTTTCCATTCTGGGATTTCTATTATCTACTGACTTGAGCTGGGTGTGCTTCCGTGGAAAGGCCCAAAAGAGAAGGAGCAAGATGAAGTTACTCTTGAACTAAAGTCAACTTGTCTTCCAGTCTGAGACCCGAGAAATCTTCCCTTGAAGCAAAGTGCTTAGAAGGTAGTTTACAGGGCTACTTCCCAAGACCAAACCAGGATGCAGTGTTATCATCTTCATATAGTTAAAGGTTGTGCTTCTGCAATTGGGTGGAAAGAAGTCCTGTTGTTAATTAGTCAATTTATTTGACACAAAAAAAAAAGTGGGGGAGGGTGAAAAGGAAGTTGGGAAAGCAAAACAGAACAGGAGGGAAAAAATCTTTATGATGAGGTGCTCGGCAGGATGAAGGAACAAAAGGAAGGCTTTCTGCCTGTCTCCTGATATTTTCCAACTCAGCAAAAAAATCCATTGTGTAGCTTAAGGGGAAAAAAAAGTTAAAGTTGAAAGCTTAGTGTGTGAAAGCAACTGCTCAACCATTGTGTAATATGGGCTAATGTAATGTCACTGTTTCCCCATGATGTAAGTTGCAATTTTTGTCCCAGTTGCTGTGGTCAACGTTATCACTTTCACTTTTCAGAAGGGGGCAAAGGGGTGCGTGGAGATGGTATTTCTCTTTACCCCCACCAACCCTTCCCCACCCCGAACCAAATACTCCTGTTAGGAAATATCAGTGCTGACCAGATGTCACCGACATTTTTTTTTCCTTTTTGCATGTGTCCCTTAACAGCTGGCAAGAATATCAGCTCAAATTTATTCACCACAAGCACACTCTTTCTGTTTGTCTCCAGATAAAGGGATTTGAAATCCTGGTTGCTAAAGAGGAAAGAGGGATGTTGAAAACTGTGGAGTGGATTTCTTTGGGCAGAAGGAATACTTCTTGGAAGTCTTTAAACCAGTCAGGGGTGACCATGACTAGCATGCAAAACCAAATGGATGCAGTAGGGTTGGCATTTCATGTTCTCAGAACCTGCTTTAGCCAGGGATGTTTTCTTGGAACCACTGTAAAATGGCTTGTTCAGAACAATCAGCAAATCTAAATGTAGACACACTTTTTGTTTCACTCATGTCAGATAGAAAAAAAAAGCCTTTGATGTGGTTATAGATAAGAAATACAGTAGGTGGATGACTGAAAAACAAACGGGGTGAGGGCACAAGACCCTCAGATTTTGCCATGGGACTACACTACACACAGCCTTAATGTCCCAGGGTTCAGGAGGTGGCAGGGCTGATGGAGCAAGGGGTACTGCTCCACCTGGAACCACACTCTGCAGGTCCTTCTGTGCACAGTGCAGAGCAGGGGCTGGTTTATCCTCATTGCCCATAAGCTAATGACCCTTGTCACCCACGTCAGTGAAGACCATTACCTTCTGCCTAACAATAACCTTCTCCTCTGCCCCTCATATTTACAGTTCTATCTGCTTTTCTCTTCAAAGCTGTTATAGGTAACCAGTGTTGTACAGAACACTGCTGTATTCTTTCCCAGTTATGGCTCTGTTGCAAAATAGGTGTGTTTTTCTTAATGAGCAAAGATCATTACATGG
>VWZY01009834.1:2518-18774 GCA_013399075.1 Chloroceryle aenea | reverse complement strand
CAGAACCTGCTTTAGCCAGGGATGTTTTCTTGGAACCACTGTAAAATGGCTTGTTCAGAACAATCAGCAAATCTAAATGTAGACACACTTTTTGTTTCACTCATGTCAGATAGAAAAAAAAAGCCTTTGATGTGGTTATAGATAAGAAATACAGTAGGTGGATGACTGAAAAACAAACGGGGTGAGGGCACAAGACCCTCAGATTTTGCCATGGGACTACACTACACACAGCCTTAATGTCCCAGGGTTCAGGAGGTGGCAGGGCTGATGGAGCAAGGGGTACTGCTCCACCTGGAACCACACTCTGCAGGTCCTTCTGTGCACAGTGCAGAGCAGGGGCTGGTTTATCCTCATTGCCCATAAGCTAATGACCCTTGTCACCCACATCAGTGAAGACCATTACCTTCTGCCTAACAATAACCTTCTCCTCTGCCCCTCATATTTACAGTTCTATCTGCTTTTCTCTTCAAAGCTGTTATAGGTAACCAGTGTTGTACAGAACACTGCTGTATTCTTTCCCAGTTATGGCTCTGTTGCAAAATAGGTGTGTTTTTCTTAATGAGCAAAGATCATTACATGGAAGTCATAGCATGATAGCACTATTTTTAACATTATCTTCAGAGGAATAAGAAAAACAAGATCAGATGAAGATAACTCAGCCTCTGAAACCTCCTCGACAGCGGGGAAGCAAATCTCAGCTCTTCACTTCAGCTCTGTCTCTAAGCCAGAAAGAATCACTGTGTTCATTTAGTACTGCAGCTTGTCTTTGGTGATGGGCTTAAACAGTCACTTTAAAAGAAAGAGGCAAAGACTTTTCATGAAGGGTAAGGACAGAAACGAGCCTTGGAAGAGTGTGTAACACATGACATGTCCCAGGTATGGTGATGTTATGCTTCAGCATATTAAAGCTTGTATTCTATTATTTATTGTTTGTAATGTAGCTGTAGAGATCCTCACTATTGATGTGAACAACAATGATCTTCTGAAGCATGCCAAGCTCTTGAAATGACACCAAAGCTGTTCACAGGCACTGAATTCCACTGGTGAACATGTTGTAGTTGCAGATCCTCTTATTTTGGTCTTCACCAGCAAGCACGTAGGAGAAGTGGATTCAATGTATTGTCATATTCCATCTTTACCTACCCTTCAGTAAAGAAACACCCACATTTTATCATGACCTGGAAGCCTTTCCATGTGCCTCATCACCTCCCCTGCTCACCAATCCTTGCAGTCCACACGGTTTTGAACCTACCCATTTGAAATGTTTAGAGGGAACTGACAGTGGCTCTCTGTCCATTTTAGGATGCAGGGAGATGAGGCTCTGGACTACTGGAGAGGCAGTCTTGGGTGACCTAGATTTCTGTAAGGAAGTCCAGCTCCATCTGAGTCAACACCAGCACTGCCACTGACTTCAGAGGGGCCAGAGTAGTGGCCCCTGTGCCTTCATTTTTGTGCTGAAAAATGGGATGTTATGGTACTTGCCATTGTTTCTGAAGTGGGTTTAGATGCATATAAAAATTAAATCATTAAATAAAAAATAATTCTTCTTATTACTGTATTTTCTATATTGTTTTCCAGCACACTATTTTGTTTGCTTCTCTGATGGCCCCAAGGCACAGAGCAGATGTTTTCACTGAGCTGTCCTCAATGACTTTTAAATTACTTCATCATTGAGAAATGGCAACTGTGCCAGCCTTTCTTGTAACGTTCAATCTCATCAGCCCTCCTATGCTCACAAAAAGACAACTTCAGGGCCAAATATACACAGCATTGTAATGACAGTCTCCAGATACCTCAGGTAAACAGCAAGAGGGAGATGATGGGGGGNGGGAGCATTGCTGAAAACTTCTGATTCCCTCAACAGAAAACCTACTTTAAAAAAGACAAGCCATTAACCAGGAACAGCTGCTCCCAGCACCTGTTATTTATTCCCATCATTAACACTTCCTTTAGCATTTTTGACAGGAATGAGTATCTTTTCTATCTGACAGAAAAGGGCACTTTGGAACATCCCCAGAACTTGGTGGCTACCTTGGATCTCCACCACGTGTGTTTACAGCTTACCAAAGCATGGTATCACAGCTTTTCTTTTTCACTGGTGGGTTCTTTCTTTAATCGAAATTTAGGTTTAAAAAGCACTGAGCATCCCATATCTTTTGCTGAAGACTTGTGCAGCCTCTAGTCCTCAGTATGCCCTGGTTAATTCAGTCACAGGGGCAGGGGCACACGGTGCTGTGGGGTGTGTAGAGATGCCAGAGGATTCCCAACCATCACAGCTCACTCCCCTGTGCCTAATTCTCACTGAGGCAATCAGAAACTCAGAGGGCCTACAGGCTGGGATTCCAGTGCCATAGGTGTTGTAATGTTTCTGTGTCAGTTCTGTCTTCTGTCAGAGCCTCCAGCTCCCTGCCTCAGCCCGAGTTCAAACAGGGTCCCTGGCAGAGCTGGCAAGCAGATTCCTCACCCACCTTCCCCCACCAGCACGACCTTTCCAGCTCCCTGCTGCTGTCTGGAGTGGGGTTCTCCAGGCAAAATGATGCCTTGTTTTACTTCTCCCTGCTGCCTCTTGCCCCTTCCCTTCCCAGTACAGGAGGCACCCACTCCTCTTCTTGAGTAGCAGAAGACAACAGGGAGATCAAACAACAACAAGCATTGTTTAGAGGCTCCTTTCCCTTATATCCATCACCTGCAGGCTTCCAGCACCAAAGCTCTGTGTGGAAAGTCCTGCTTTCCACAATCATCCCAAACCCTCCTATGCATGTGCAGAAGTGAGCTCCGAAAGTCCAGCCAGATGTGGCAATGTGTTTGAAAACCTTATGGTAAACACTGATAGATAATAAAGAACAGGATCCAATATAAAAGACTCAGAGATGTGTCATTTAGGGACATGGTTTAATGGTGGAATTGGCAATGGTAGGTTCATGGTTGGACTTAAGGGTCTTTTCCAGCCTAAATCCTTCTATGATTCTGCATTCCTGCACATAAACACATCAGCAGCAGTGAAGAAATGCAAGCATACCCATAATATTGCTGCTATTTGTTTCCTTTTTCTTTTTTTCAGCTCTTTTTTTTGCTGAATACCTGTCAAATCTGTTGTATTGAACACTGAGATTTGTAGTGGTTTCCTACCACCTTTAGATAATGTTTTTCATCCAAAAAGCTATCATTTTAGTTTAAGACTGTTGAAGCTGTGGTAACATTTCTGTTAGTCTTGGGGTATCCAATGTTGTTTGAGTAAAAACCATGCATGGGGTTGGACTTAGGAGAACTCTGTTTCTTTACTATAGCTAGATAAAGCAAGCAGTGTATTGTGTTTATCAGAAGGAAATGTCAGCAGAACTTTATAGTCTGGTAATTAGATAACACAGATAAGTCTGCTGAGTTTATGTGCTCGCAACTGCCATGCCAGATAACACTTCCTGAAGTCAATGAGAAGAACTTACACAACAGCATACATTTTCCACAGTTCCTTTCTTTAAACTGGTACNGGAAAGGAAAGGAAAGGAAGAAACAAACAGGAGAATTAAGATACAGGCTATGACAAGCACCATCTGTAATTGTTCCACAACAGTTTTTTGCTCTGAACAATTCCTCTTGCTTTGAGCAACGTTGGCATTTGCCTTTTACCAGTGACAACAGCAGCAGCAGCTGTGCCAAACCATCACCACTGAGGGGCAAGGGAGAATTCCACGGGCCCTTTGATTCAACTCAAGGTAAAACCAGACTGAAGCAGGGGCTTACATTTTTCAGACAGGTGGCCTTTGTAAACACCCACGTTTGGATGTATGGAAAACCTCATAAAGAAAAATCTCTTAGTGCCTTGAGAAAGAAAGTGGAAGTTCATATGGCATAATGCTTTGTGCCTCATGTAATTAGATGTTCTTGAAGATACCCTTTTTCTCTTGTGCAGGTTACCAGTAAAAGTATTTTCTGACACATGGCCAAATCCTGCACTGTGCTGGTGTTAAACACAACCTTCCCCAGGCCACTGAAGGAGAACATCTCAAAAGATGTTCACATTATAAAGCAAACACAAATGTAAAATAGGCAACTTTGTAATGTGATAAAATTCCTGGATCAATTCTATTTTGGGGGGAAAAGAGAAAAAAAAAGAAAGGAAGTTTTCAGCTAATGTAGTGTCTGCTGGGAAACACTTACTTGTTATTCTGCTATCTTGCTTCATGAAGAAAGTGAAACTCCTAAGAGCTTTTCAAGAGGGTATTTCAGTTTACCATAGCTGAAAACCCACTGCAAATCTCCTTCATAAAACTACTGACTTTGAAGTGTTGTGGAAAGCCATCATTTTCTGCTAGATAATACTTCTGATTAGAAATGATCACAAACTGCCTGCAGCATGAACCCCAGAACTGGCAGTGGTGGCAGCTGGGTGCAGAAAAGGCTCTGCAGCACATCCTCCTCTGTCCTTTCCCACAGAAAGTGCTGTCCTCACAAAGTTCCAGTTTCATGCTACAAAAAAAGAATACAAGACACCCATGTCCTGATCCCTTCTCCTGCTTATTCTTCAGCACTCTGGGAAATGACCCTGTGGAGATACAGAGGCTAACTGGCAGAACTGAGCTCACTCAGCTGGAAGTGGTCAAGCCTTGTCCAAACAACCCTGTGTTTCCTGACTTCTACCTGTGTCTTTATAGCTCCACAGCCATGCTGTGGAGAGCACAGTGGTATAAAGTTGCTTTTACCAGCAGGATTTAGACACATAATCTGCACCAATGACAGGACTTTCCATTCAATGTAGTGGCATCCACACTGTTTGTCCAGCTAGAGCAGTTTTATACCATGAAAAAAGCCACCCTGGTCATATACAACCAATGCATAAAGGAAGCTTTAAAGCAAGCAATGCCAGTTTATTTAGTTGCCCCTAGCAGGTGACATGAATCTGCAGTTACCCCCCACAGCTGTCACACAGCATTCCTCATCCATGCCAAGGAGCAAGACATTCCTGAATGTGGCACTAGCTGAGATGCTCTGGTTACACCTGTGCTAGGAAATTAAGCAGCTCCTGGTCTCTGGAACACAATAACCTGTATTGTTGCATTGCTGCAGTGGTCCCTGCCATTCTTTTGCCCCTGCAGTTAGCAGTGTTCCAGGCTGTCCATCCCCAAAGGCTATGGGGGTGTGAGCAGTTGGTTTATGGGTGCAAACCAATCCAGACCAACTGGCTGCAGGGCCAAAAAGCAATCCCAGCAGTGTTGAATTTATTGCTGCAGGAGATGAGGCCTCAGTAGCAGGAGAAAATAACCAGGGATGTTTCTTCCTAAGAAAAAAAGCTAACCTGTCACGAGGATGTTGAGACCTCCAGCCCAATCTCCCCAACCTCCCTGCCCCCCTGACCAGGCAGCAGCCCCCAGACAGCAGTGGGTCTGATGTCCACCTTTGCCTCACTGCAGGCAGCAGGATTGACCATCATCTTTACACAACAATAGACCCCAAGTTTCATCTGAAAATCTGCCTCATGCCATACATTGGATCCTTTCTGCCTAGGCTCCTGATCCCTCTGACCAGCAGCAACACAGGCAGAAAAGAAAGGTAAAAAGAAGTCACTCCCTAGGAGGGGAGGGAATGGAATGGAATGGAATGGAATGGAATGGAATCTCCTTTTATCTGACACAAGCAGATGTCAGGCATCTCGACAGGTTGCTACTCCACTTGGGATTTGGCCTCAAAGTAGTTCTCAGGTAATTTTCTTTGAAATATCTGACTTTGGATGTCAGGTCATAGCAACAGGAAGGTTTCCCAGGGGTTATCCATGGGGAATTCCCATCTCTATCATTTCTGCAGCTTTCCTCCTCATCCCTCATAGTCCCAAACCGATTTTGATCTGTATCTCTACCCACAGACTGGTTTTGCTGGAAGAGAGTCTGCTACAGCAGAGAGCCAGCTACAGCCCCTGAGTGCAGGTGCTGCTCTCTGAGAGGAGGCTGATGGCTCTGGGGCCTTCCCCACAAGCACTGCTGTGTGTGGCATCCTTCCTGGGCCGTGGGCACGCAGCTGCATCACGTCCCCCCTTGCACATACCGTGCACACATTTACACCATGGCAGCTGCCTCCCTCCCCCTGACAGTTTGTCTCCTTGCTGCCAGCTCAGGGTTTGCATATCCTCCCCGAGATGATGGATGTTTCAATTGTGATTGAGGTCTTTATTCCATGAGAGCTTCTGAAAATACTTTGCAAAAATAGCTTGCCACCTCACAGGGCAAGTGACCTGTAGAGATAGGAAATAGCCCTACTCACCTTGGAGGGTATTTTAACATTCCCCACTACTGCAGTATCCTCTCACAAGCACAAATGACCTTCTCCTTGTTAGCACAACCAGGAGGCCCCCATTTTCCTAAGGTCCTGGAAAGATTAAGTGACACAGGTCCAAGGTTGCACAGGAAGTCTGGAGGGAGCACTGTAAATAGAAGGGGGCCCTTCTGAGTCTCTCTGCAGTGCCTTGACCACAAGACCATCCTTCCTCTCCCAAGGTTAAGCATCAGGTCTGTGGTGGAGCCAGGAATAGTACCCAAGTTTCCTGACACCTAAGCTGTCCTCCTGCACTGTGTAAAAAGCACAAATATCAAGTTAAAACAAATGATAAACCCATATCTTAAACCTAAGACAACCTGAATGAACAGAAAGCTTCCTAGGTTTTGAAAGCTGTGACACACATCACTTAAAATATCCCTTTCCACAAACAGGGCAACTAATATCTGCCTGCAGCTAAACTCTCCTCAGTCTCAGTGCCTCTGAGCTCCTGACGTGTCCTGTCCATGCCAACCCTGCAAATTCCAGTTGCCACAGGGCAACAGGTTTGCAGGCAGAGGCATGGGTTGAGGGGTGCCCTCTCCAGACACCCTGTGGAGACCTGGCACCTGATGAGGCCAAGCTCCCCCTGGCTACTGCAAGGCGGGGAGGAGAAGATGTTGCAGACTGAGGTGAGGCATGAAGGGCTGGTGTCACAGTGAGACAGTCTGAGTGACCTCAGGCCCTCGAGGTCCTGGCACAGCTCATGGGCTGGCACCAGGGGGACAAGCCACCTGGTGTCAGACCTGACTACATCAGCCACGGACTTTCACATGAGGGACATGAGCTGCACTGGTACGTGCAGCTTCCCTGGGGAGAGCTGGAGATGTGCTGTGTCAGGAGGGGCATGGTGCCATGTGTCCCTGCAGCTCGTTGGAGCCTTTCCATTCATTTTAATGGGCTTTGGACCAGACCCTGAATTCTCAGCTGTCCCAGCTAAACGGCCTCCCCGGGCAAGCTCTCCTCTCGTTTTAGAACGAGGAGGCCTTTTGGAGATCCTGCTGACAGGGAGGTTCCTGCCTCTTTTTGGCAGCAGAGCTCTCGGCCTCCAGCGAGGGCTGCCTTGGCAAGGCCAAGCCAGGCAGGCACCTTTGCTGCCCCTTGCCCGTGGTGTGCAGCACCTGCATGTGCCACCCACTGTCTCTCGTGCAAACACAGGAACAACTTCCACCCTCTGCCCAAAATATCTTTTTTTTTCACTCCATAAAGGCTCAGGTACTAAAGGTGAGGAGCATGGATCCAGTGCTCTACACTGCATGTCTCGAGCTGTTCTGGTCACCAAGAGACCCTGTATATGCATACACTTAGGTTTGGGGGACTCAGTAATTCTGTCCAAGAAATAAATCCTGCTTGTGGCAGTAGCTCCAGCCCTGCTCAAGACAGGAATGGAAGAAGCCATCGGGTTCATCTGTAGAGTTGTCATTTCAGAAGGTGCTTCAGAAGGACAAGACTGTGCCCTTCTCTTTGCTCACAGCACATCTTTCACTCACCAGGCTCAGCACTTCTGGTAGTTAGCGCACTGGACAAAGTGAGCTTTCTGAAGCTGTTTTCTTTTTAAACAAAGCTAGGCAGATGTCAGTGCAGTGCCTCTTTACAGAGCAGGAGCTGTGTGCTCTGCCAGACCTTTACCCACCAACATATTAAAGTTGTACTTTCTGTAGCAGTGAAGACCTGGCATTATAGAAGCACTCAGCTACCAGTGACCTTCTCTTCACTCCTGCTATTTCTACACAAGCAGCATTCAGAGGGCTCAGCTGAGACCGTGCCACTGACTGTGCAACTTGCAGCCCATCACAAGACACAAGCCATCCCCAGAAAGCTTGGAAAGAGGAGAAAACAGAGCTGAAGTGATTCGTGCAAGGTTGAAGAGCAAATCAGCAAAACTCACCGAGGCTCAGTTGTTTGTCCAATCTGTGAGATTATGTTGCTCTGGACACCTGCTGCTACACACACCACCATGCCTCGTTTAATATATGATGCATTGACTGGTTATTGGCAGGTCGTTGGGTGACTGCTCAGATTGCAAATGCTCTTCAGACCATCACTGACAGGCTGGGGTTTAATACCTCCTGAAAACTTGCCCTAAAAAGACACTTTGGGATAAATGGAGAGGATGAAATGCATCAGTGGATCTTGTCTGAGGTTTGGCTTTGCAAGAAAGCTTTCTAGACAGGCAAATCCCTACAGTCACTGTGAGTTTTCCACTGATCTCATACCAAAGGGCAGCTCCAGAGATTCATGTACTTACAGAGATTCAAACAAGGTGAGCATACATATACTCTAGAGTTAAAGATCACCAGCTGCAATAACTGCTTGGTTATATGTGCCATTCCCCTCCCCTGAAGGAAATGAGAACAGGGGATGTTCACTGGCTCTCTGAAGCTGTCAGAGGTAGCCCACAATGGTTGGGGTTCAGCTTTAACAGGTCAAAAAGGAAATTATTTCCTAGATTTTTGTTTTCTTCCCCAAAGTGGCAGAATACTTCATCTGTTTCTGAAGGGCAATACTAATGAACACACAGCATAACCTGAAGAAGAGCTACTTAGGGCAAAATAAGTTGGGGAAATTGCCTGAGTGCTCGGGGCCAAGCCACAGGATGGGATCACACCCTGCTCCAAAATTCAGGCAGCAAGCACCGGGGGCAGAGCTGAAACCAAAGATGCAACTGCTACTTCAGACAGGAACCATAGCCAGGAGGGTTGGCCACCAGTTAATTCAGTGCCACTCTTTCCTGGAGAGGGAAGTGCCACCCTCCAGCAAGTGTGACCTGGGGAGTTCACCACATTCCATGGTGCACATCAAGGACCTGAGCTGGGGACCCTACTGCTGTGCCCTGAGTGTCTCAAACTCCCCTGGATTTCAAGCAAGTGTCTGAGGTTGTGAGAAACGAGGAGCTGAGTCTGGATTGCAACCTTGCTCTTCCTTGGGAAGTAAAACCAGCCCAAGGTGGCTGAGCAAACGTCACTCAAGGTTTTGATAGACATTTGCCTTTGGGGTAAGAGTGAGCACGGCCGTGGGGTCAAGAGTACAGAAGGTTAGGAGGGGAAGGAGGAGGCGTTGATGCAGAACAAGCTGTTCCCCCATCTTTATGATAGGTCTCAGTCCTACCCTATCCACCCACAAGTCCACAGAGGTCTGGTTGCAAGGTTCAGTCAGTTCAAGAGTGGTTATGGAATAAATATAGCACTCTGGTTATCATTAATAATATTTATTTTGGAAAAATATTTTAAAAATGAATTTCTTCATTAACAAAACAGTAAAAAAAACTCAAATAACATTTGCACAATATTCCATAAATACATTTATATACAAAAAAATATAGTCACATAGACCCGAAGTGCCTTTGTACATATTTACCAAAAAATTTAAATTATAAAAAAATGAACATCACAAAATACTCAAGCTTTACAATTATCATGAAAATATTTTTACAGATTCAAAAAATAACACACTTTTTCTCACCTAGTAAAAACACATTTTAGTATCAAAAAAGACAATAAAGGCAGTGTTTGTGTCTCTAATTCAAGAAAAGACTGGCTCATAAGAATTGAAAATACACACTTCAGGCAGTGCATGTTTCTTCTGTAGTAATTAAGTCCATTCATTTAAATATATATAGAAAAGCAACTGACCATAGTGCAATGATAAAATTCATAAAAGGCAGTGCAACAGTAATCCTTGAACACAGACCCTTGCCTGGTGTCCATCTGGTTTCTTTATTTTGCAGTCACTTTGCTAACTTCAGTAGAGAACCAGCTCAAGCCTGAATTTAGTTTCTCAGCAGCAGTCAGTGAAGGAATCTATCACCCATTCCTCTTTCAGCAGCATTCATCGGGACGTGTCTCCTCTGAAATTGTTCTGAACAACCACCTTGCCATATCACCTCTGCTTTACACCTGGCGAGAGAAAACAGAAGCAGAGATCAGGAGAGGTTAACAGAAAGTGAGAAGAGGGCTGTGAGGCTGCAGAAGGTCGGGACATTGTCTTTATAGTGGGCAAGAATGGACACTTCAGGAAGCACGTTAAGGGCAGGCCAGCAGACCCAAACCATCACTTTACCCTTTGCAGAAGTGGTTGTAGCCATAACATCTCCAGCAGCAAAGCCCTGAGCTTGTCTTTACAACATCCACAGTATGACAAACTCAAGCTGGATGGGTTTCAACAAGTACAAACCACTGTGGCACCATGGAAAAAAGCTCAGCCACGCTGACCTAAGCTAGGTGAGGACTGTGCACCAAGATTCTGCTCTGCTGTTCCAACTGCCAGGCAGTATACTAACCTCAGTTGCTATGATGCACTCGTCTTTCTCTTCTGATATGACATACACCGACTGGTACTTTGTGTCCTTTGAAGTGGAATATACTGAATCTGGTCGTTTTCTTTCAGAAGTATCACTACTGAAGACAAAGAGAAACAACACAGGTCAGATGGCTGTGGCTTAACGCTACCTATGAGACACACACACCCTTCAGAGCCAAGCTGCCCCCCACGCTCAGATGTGAGATACCTCTTTAGTTGTACTGCACTTTTCTCCTCTGCCTCTGAATCATAAGGTTCACACTTGGCTTCGCATTTGCTGTGCTCCTCTTTAACAGAGTCCTCATTCTTGAGTTCATGCACCAAATTGTAATCCACTGATGGGTATCTGACTTTGTAGCCATTTTTGTCAGAGTTGTCGCTGTGAAAGTCCACTTTCTTATTCGTGTTTTTAATCTGAGTAGCACCAATGACACTTATAGAAATGTCCTTCTCACGCTGGCAGTTGGCCAGGTTGTTCATGGTCTCGGTCTCACTCCTGCAGGCATCAGGCTGGTGGTGCCTCTTCTGCACTCGAAGCCTGACGCACACAACCACAGCAGCACACCCCAGCAGCATCATGATGACCAGAATAATCCCGGCGCAGACGGCGATCCAGGGGAACTGAGAGTGCTGCCCTTCCGTGTACTTCTCGGTGAAGTCAACAATAACTGGTCCCTGAGGTGGCTCAGGGAGCAAAAACTGGCAGTTGAGTCCTCCGTACCCCCGGGCGCACTCGCAGACGTAGCGGTTGTTTNCAGTTCTTCCCGTTGTATCCCGGGGGGCAGGTGCAGGAATAGTCATTGATCCCATCCTGGCAGGTCCCTCCATTGACGCAGGGAAAGGAGGCACAGTCATCCACGTTATCGTCGCAGTGTCTCCCAGTGAAACCAGCCTGGCACTGGCATATGTAGGAGTTCCCCAGATCGACACACTGGGCTCCTGCAAGACATCCAAGGGGACAAGCATTGAGTGATGGGCAGCTAGAGCTGACAGCATCCCACCTGATGCTCTCAGGGTGACTGTGACAACTGGCAGCTGAGGAAAGCTTGCTTTTTGAGTGGTTAGCTCAACCTTTGCCAAGTCTGATCCACCATTAACAAAAATGCAGGGTATTTTTTTTAAGGAGGTTATTTGTTAAGCAGATCTATTTTTTAGTCTCTGTCCTACTCCCTTTTTAACATTTCACTCAGCTTGGACAATAAAGCTGGTCCAGATCAGGTTAACAGCACAAACTCCCATTGCAGAGTTTGAGTGGCAATGAATGAGGGGAACTGCAGTAAAGAAATTCCCACTCCTTTAATGAAAGCAGGAAGATTACTGTCACCAGATTCCAAGTAATCATATTTAGTATCTGGATGGCATTTTGCATCCACAGACCCCAGGGAGTCTTTGGCAAGTATAATCCTCCACATTTGTATTCCTCAAGCCTCAGGTCGAGTTACCTGGCCACAGTCACCCCTTGAGCAAACGTGGTCTGGAGCAGTGGCCCAAACCACACAGTTTTTAAGTACAGCTCCTCCACCAAGTCAACTATTCCCATGACATGGACCACAACTGATCAGTAGACCTTGTTATGTACTCCAGAGAAGAAATAAAAGTAACTGGATGCTCTCCTTTCAGAGGGTCACCATAGCATGTGTATTCTTACCATTAGCACAAGGGCTGGAACTGCAGTAATCAATTTTCTTTTCACAGTTGAATCCAGAATAACCCAGTGGGCAGCGGCAGCTGTATCCACCATCAGGGTTGTCAGTGCATCTCCCACCATTGAAGCATGGTCCATCAGCACAAGTCATTGCACTCAGCTCACAGTTTTTACCGTAGAAGCCTGGAGGACAGGTACAGGAATAGCTATTCTCAAGGTCCTGGGGGAAGAAATTGAGAAAGGGTCAAAATATTTATCTGAAGTTGCTTTGAAATCCAAAAAGGGAAAAAAAAAATATCAGTAAAACTGACATTAACTCCTCCCTTGGGGTTTCAGATGGCACAAGCTACTCAAACTTACAGTGCAGCTTCCACCATTCTTGCAAGGGTTGGCATCACATTCATTGATTTCAATCTCACAGTTGGAGCCTGTGTAACCAGGTCGGCAAGAACAAGTGTAGCTCCCCTGGCCAGTGTTGGTGCACGTGGCACCATTCTTGCAGGGCCTGTGGTGGGTACAGTAGTTCAGGTCTGTAAAAGAGAGGGAAGTCAGGGTAGATGAGCTGGAAATAGCCACTTGCTTTCTTCGTTTTAACACAGACACTTAGGCAAGGACTAAGAACTCACCCTGGTTGCAGAAAAGGCCACCCCAGCCTTCCTGGCAGTTGCACTGCCACGGCTGCTGACAGGTACCATGAAGGCAGCCTGGGTATCGGATGCACTCATCACAATATCTCCCCTGCCAACCAACCCTGCACCTGAAAAAAAAACCCAGCAACAAAGTCTTGTCAGATTTAGACTTCTCACAGTTGGAAACCAGCGCAAACTCTGCAAACACACTGATGCCAGGGATCAAGTTTCCTAAAAGCCCTCAGTGATCCTTCATGTGAGAGTCACCGAGTCCATCTGTAGCATCAGCTTTCATTGGCCCTGGCTATTTCTTCCACTTCCTTAGATAGAGCCACGGTTCCAGGTAGTTAATTTGTTTACTCTAATAACAAACACCTAAACCTTACACACAGCACTGTAAACTCATTAGGTTAGTATTAATGGCATCCATGTTTGACTTGTAGATGAATACTTTGATCTGGCATCGCCTGGATTTCTCCAATTACCATCTAAGATGAAGAAAGGCATTTAAACCAACCCTCTGAATCTGCAATGCCTTGCTTAACACCAGAGCACCAACCTTAAAGACAAAGAAGGGGGCAGGAGGAATGGAAAACTTACTTGCATTCCCCGGGTTTGTCGCAAAAGCCGTGCTGCTCATCGCATCCAGGCAAGCAAATGGCTGTAAACAAACCAAGCAGGGAGAGACATCAGCACCGGGGCCAAATGCTTCTTTATTTTTTTTTACAGGTCTGCTCCTGAGAGCACCTTGAGGGTGGGGAGCAAGCCCCTTTTACTAGGGGCTGAGTTAATCTCTGGAGTCTGCAGGAGTATTGATCTCGCCCCATAACTGGGCACTTTACTTATCACCGGGGATGAGCATTCTTCTTAATACAGTTGCACACAGACAAAAGAGGGCTCACAATTGCTCCCTTCCCCACAGCCCCTCACCCCCCCCCTTCCCTTCCCAGTGAGGGTCAGAAGTCCTTTTTTCCAATTCTATGCACACAGCTCCACCTCTTAATATCCCCCGAAAGTGTGTGTGCAGATAAGAGTGGACAGCTGGTGTGCAGGGTGCCAGTGCAAGACAGCTGCTCTATTGTCTATTCTCTCCCAGCAGCTGCCCCACTGCAACAATACCCCAGCCCTGGAGCCAATGNAGAAGTCAAGAAAAAATGGACAGCCTTCTGCTTTGCTATGGAAAGAGCAGCAATGTACAGGCATCCAAAAGTGCTGACAGCCCCAAAAGAGCTCATTATCAAAATGCTTCCTCTTTCCCCACCCCTTGACACGACTGGGCTAGGCACTTTTGATCATGGGAAAGGTTGTAGTTCCTATTTAAAACATTATCAAAGGAAATGCGAGCCCCTCTGCCTGATGTTTGTTGTGCAACACTGTGTCATGAACTGCTAAAAGCATCCTATCGGTCCCTAACACTGTGAATAATCAATCTGGGCTCATTTTATAACAGTCTAGGTGGGCTTTAAGAAAAACAAAACCACAAGAAAACCGAGAGGCTGCTTTCCAGCCTGCAACTGGTTTCTCCCTGCCTGGCCCTCTGACGATGAGAGGAGCGCTCGCCCAGGACGTCATCTGCCAGCGTACTTCAGAGCCACACTGCCACACGAGCAGAGAATGCCACCACATGCTGCAGCAGGAGCTCTGTGTGCATGTTGGGGTGTACACTGCTACGTCTCTGCACAGGACAGTAATCTTGGACAAGAATCTGACACCCCTGACTGTACTCTCTGGGAGCTGCTTACTGTCCCAGCTTTTCCTGCTGCATCAACTCGCCACATTCCACAACAATTCCAAGCTCAGGCATACTTTAAAACTTGTGTCCCTCACTACTTTATTAGCAGTAATGACCATGGCAGGAGAGAGATGGGGAAAAAGTTAAATGTTCTTGCACCTCTGGATGCAACAGTCTCTGTTAGTGGCTGTTTGTGAATTCCCAGAGTGAGAAATGTACAGCCTAGAGTCCATGAAGAATATCTTGGACCTCCCAATAAATATCTTGGGCCTCCCAATAATTTTCTCAATACAAGGTGGCAAGACATCACACCACAACGAGCCTACTATATGGATGTTGCCAAAGCCTACCTCCCTGTCCTGGAGTCATGTACCCTGTAGATGATGCTATCAGTGTAACCACAGTGGAAGGGGTGGTTAGGTATAAAAAGTAGGCCTGATGTATTTTAATAAATCCTCAAGCAACTGCTGAATATTTTGCTATCAGATATGATAGCAAATGAGCAAGAGCATCATTAGCACGAGAAAGGGCTACCTGCATTAACTTTCTGTGGCAATGGTGAGGACCCCCCCATCTCCCTCACCAGTACAAACAGCAGACCTGTACAAACAGCAGACCTCCACCTCCTGTAGCTTGCTTCTCCCTCTCCTGTGGGGCCTGATGTCAGAGAAACACCCCCCTAAGAGCCCAGGGGACACTGTTGCAACCAGTAACCAGGGAGACAAGAAGGTGGACACTCACGCTCAGTGCAGTACTGGCCTTTCCAGCCCGGGTTGCAGACTTTCTCACCACGCTCTCCACAAGTGAAGTGACCAAAGGCATCATCCCGGGGGCGGCAGAAGACAGAGCAACCTTCTCCATAGTAGTGCTCATCGCACACAAAGCGATAGGAGTACTTGAGGTCGGTGCGGCCGCTGCTGTGGAGATCCTGGGACCACTCTTCACCCACTGCCAAGTGTCTCTGGGTGGCCAGGCGGCTGATGAGGCGCTCGGGGTTTTCTGTGTGGAAATGGAGAGGGGAGGTGTGATTAGGAAAGCCAAAGCAGGCAGGGGTGTAGGAAGATGTTCAACTGAGATCTCTGACGGGAGGGGAAGAGCAGAGGTAGGATGCTAGGGCTGCATGCCAACAGGTTGGCCTCTCTTCCCGTGATCTCCCGAAGAGGAGAAGTGACAGGATGGGATGCTCTGCACACAGCAGAGAGAATTATTCCAGGGAACGGTCTGGTTTAGGACAGTTACCTGTGGTGAGGTCATCAGGAGAGTCCGTATGCAGAGCCTCAATGATGAGCGAGAAGGTGCCCTGAGGAAAGAACGAGCAAAGACAACCCACCGGGAGAGTGTGAGAGCAGGCAGGGCCAGAGGGAAATGCCCCCAGCCCCCCAGGAATTATCAGTCCTCCCCAGATACCCCCAGGGCATCAGTGTCCCCTTAGAAAGGTGCTTGCCCAGATGAGGTGGCCCGGGTGTGCGGCATGGCATGGGATGGGATGGGAATCTCCCTCTCCCACGCTGCCTCCCCACTTACGGGCCAGGTGAAGCCGAAGGGGAAGCGGATGGGGTTGCTGAAGGCGGGGTCGGCGCCGCCCGCGCCGTCGGGGACTCTGAAAGAGTTGGCGCCGAGCACGGGGGTGCTGGCACTGCCTTAGGTG
>VWZY01009832.1:492646-521189 GCA_013399075.1 Chloroceryle aenea | reverse complement strand
CTTTAGAGTCTACTCTATAGTCGAGTATCTAAAATGCAGGCATTGCCCTAGATAATACTTGTCTAAGTTTGATAGACAATAGCTTTTGATCCCTTCCCAGCCCTTCTGAATCATTTACAACCTTTCCGACCTTCATTTAAGTATATGTAAGTTTTATGCATCATCTACCCTACCTAAATCACAGATATAATAAATATAATAAAATGTGAAAGTGCTGGCAGAGTACTGCGAGCTCCAGCAGTGCATAGGTTCACACAGGAGAAAAACATTCATATCCATGGCTTTAAATAGTTTCACCAGAAGAAAGCTACACTAAGTCTCATATGTAAAGAGGGCCATGTGGGTACAGGATGTGTTAAAGGAAAGGATAAAGAGTCTTCACTGGAACAGGTATTTGTATGTGTGCTTAGAAAGACTTCTCATGATGTAAAGAGTAGGTGGGAGGTCTCCAGGAATCTAACCACTGACTGTATACAAGTGTCAGCAATCCTTTCTACTGACACATCGTTTATTCACAGCCTATCCACATATCACCAGCAAAAACTCAATGCTGCAAGCCAGACCCAAGGGAAACCAAAGAAAGAGTAATTAATTCTCAAGGACTTTCTCAAACTGCCTCCAGTAGGTCCATCAGAGCTCCCTTTTCCAGCTGTCTAAGCTCGAGGCACAGACAGTAAAAAAGGCTCTGGCTGTACAATGTTTCTCTTAATAATCCTCACTCCCTCTCAGCTGGCTAGCAAAGCATTTCTCTGGCTCTCCCTATCTCTATTATTGACAACCACACACCAGATGGAAAGCTCTAAAGAGAGACAGAAAATTAATTCAGCTTTCTTGATGGAGCAACACAAAGAAAATGCTCCTGAAGGACCCAGCCTTTTCTTTAGGCTTCCACTGAAAGGGTATCTACAATTTCCAGAGATATTACAGTGCAGAAAGTATAGCACATCCCCCAGACCCCATTTCATCCACCAGGTGCTTATGGCAGCTGAAATGCTTCTTTCCACCTCACTGCTGCTACCTTCTGACTTCTGGACTAGATGACTTGGAACTTTAAACACAAAAAGGGTCTTCTCTGACATGGAAGTTTGTGCTGCAAGTTTCACCAAGCAGAAGAGATTACTGAATATGGTCTTACACACTGGCCTGTTATGGATTGTTATAAAACACAAGTATTAGCCTCAGGGCTAACAATGCTAGAGATTTTACTCTTGTGGTTTTGGCCATTCTACTCCCTTTTCATTCACGACTGTTCAAGCATGCTCAGTGAAAAAGTCTAAAAAATAAAGCAAAGAAAACAAAGAATATGCCCTCAAGACATCTAGTCTCCTCTTTTCTCACCTATTTTCACAAGTCTCCATAACTGTAAATCCCTCTTTATATTAATGAATCAATTAATTCATAAATAAGCATATATGCATAAGAGCTGAAAGGACCCAGATTTGCATAAGAGAAGTCACAAAGCAGCAGTGGGGAAAGGAATGAAAGATATGGGTCTGAATAAGCTGAATTCTGATGATAGGAAACACCATAAAACCTTGAGTTTGGATTTGAAGGTGACTTTTATTAAGGAGAAAAAGAAGGCTTCAGCATAAGAGCATTATGTTTAACAATGGAGGCAACGCTGCTGGTGGATTTCATGATGAGTGTGCAATTAAGCAAGATAATTTTTGACCTTCATTTGCAACCCTAGGCAAGTGACTTCGATTCTCAGTGCTATATTTTCCACACGTTGGTCACGGTCCATGCACAGCATTAGCTCAGTAGGACAAACAGGCTATGTTGGGTTTTTGACACCAAAATGTAAGTAATAGGTGACAATAATACTAAAGTAGAGGAGAAAGAACATTTAAACTCAAAAAAAAAATGTTGGTAAAGAGAATAAACATACATTGCAAGAATATCTAGCTCAGCAGGATGTTTCATTACTGCTATGCTGTATTTTTATGAGCTCAAGAAAAACATTACTTGGCAAAATTAACAGCTGCAAAAGAAAAGACACGGATAGACCCTGGAAAGCAAAGAAAAAGGTATTTTTGACATCATGCAGAGCCCTCACTATGGGACTAAAATTTCTCACTCCAAAACTGTACTTCATTACCTGACTAATTTTATAAATAATTCAAAATTAAATACATGTTACATGAGAAAGAATAAAACAACTGGGACAAAAGTCTGGAACAAGTCTGGTTTCTTTCCATCTGTACTTAGGCATCCTAAGTGTTAGCAGAAACACAGCACAGGGAATAAGCACATATTCCTAATTATGAAATTGTATTTTATTCCCAAGACAGCTGACTTTTCAGTATATTTCATAAAAGGAAATCAAGCAAATGGTTTTAGCTATTAATGAGAGCTCCTGGGAAATTAAAAATTATAAAAGAAACAAACTCCCGTGTATTGACAAAATAGAGAAGCTGTAATTATGGCTAAACAGTTGACAGATTATAAAGTAATACTTTAGCACAAAGTTGCAAGGGTATTTCTAGCATTATGACATCCTTTGGAGACTCACTCAGCACTAGTTATTTCTGTTCGCTTTCTGACTTCCACTTAAAATTGCGGGTGTTGAAGTAAGGGATTTTTTACTGGTAAAAACATAATTATAGCCCAAGATCAAAGAAAATACTACTCACTGAAGGCTATCTATCATAAGGCTTGGTTTTGAGATTCTTGCTCTCACTAAACTGTTTTAGTCGAGAGGTATTGCCACTGCAGGTAATGTGGGAGAGAATGTCAGGGTCTGTTCAGCTGAAGGTGAACTCTGGGCCATGACAAGAGTTGACAGCGCTATAAAAGAGCATCTTTTTCAAGCACACCACTCTTGACTTGAAATGATATGTATCAGGTGCTTTTTATTTTTTAATTGTACATCCAAACATGTAAGCAGAGGCTAAGAAAGTAGAGTCATTTCTCTTTCTCTTTTGTCTCAATGAAAAGCAAACTCAGACTTTAACAAAAAGTTACAGGTGTCCTGAAATGCTTTGCCTTACTTTCTAGTCATGATTTAATAATTAGTAACAGCTTCCTGAGTTTCAAATAAAACCTCAGCATATTTAATACTTTGCAAATTAAACTCAGCAACCGATTAAACTTTCTGGAGCACTTTTGAATTTAGCAATATTTCTTTTTTCCTAGCATAAAAAGCCTGTTTTTTCTACTGCCTTCTGATAGCAACCCTCCTGACAGCACTATGAAACAGTTTTCAGAGCCAGGAAATGTTTTACTCCACCATAACTAGATTATTCTCACCGTCTTTCAGAAACCTGACTGTCCTTGTTTATTTATATATACACACACCTACATAAACACCTATACTTTCCTGCAACTATTAATTTCTTTTAAATTTCATGACAACTTTTCCCAAACACTTTCACATTGTAAGCTCTCTCATTCCTCCCGGAACAAAGTGCTCTATGTTTTCTCTTAACTTTGATTGCCTCTTGCACTTCTGTATCTAACTTCCTTGGCCTTTCTCTAACAGTGCTTCTTCACACCCTCCCCACCCTTATATTACTCAAGCACAACTTTTGGGTACACGATTTTTCCTGAACACTTTCATTTTCTCCTGCACTCTTTCAGCCTATGACTGCCTTGCAGAACATCTCTCCAAGTCCTGGTCTATCTCTTCCTATCTGTGTGAGCTGAAATTCAAAGTTCCACTTTATTATTTTCCAACATTATTCACTCTGCCTTAACCTGACTGAAGAACTAATTAGATTAGTCACTTTCCTACCCAAATTTGTTCATATGTTGCTCAGAACCATCTATGAATCAACATGATTCCTCTTTTATTTAATGTGCAATGAAAGCAGATTCTTGCAGTATGGCTAGAACAGTGAGCAGCAGTAATAAGCATGCCTTTGACACACCCGGTTACTACTGGCCTCTTAGATTGTGGTAAAAATTTAATCTCAGCCTCACTGGTTCTCTGTAATTGCTGTAACTCTTCACATGGAGTGAAGAGTAACACACACAAGTCAAGTCTGACCTCTGTTCAGGTGAGTAGCAAAACTAAAGAGACAGATCTGCACTTCGGCCAAACTTAATACGCTTCTCACCTCAGAGACTGTAAACATCTCAGGACTGGAGTGAACTCTTAAGAACTTGATGCACTATTTATTTCCAGCCCTAAAAATAAATTCCACAAGGGTACTTAATCTGTTATGATACAGCTAGGACTTCTTTGGAAACAGCACATAAAGAGAAAGAATATAAATATTGTAAAAAAAAAATTAGGAATTAAGATGTCTTCTTCAGTTTGGATTCATGTATACAGTTAATAAAACTTCATTTTTCTTTCAGCCAGATTGTCACTTAATTCCTTCTGCACAGGATAGAATAAGTATTTTTTGTTAGTCTCGTGCTTCTGGCTTAAGTCCTGATTGATTCTACACTTATACCTGCCTCAGGTAAATGGATAGAAGGACAGACAGCAGAAAAGTGATAGATTAGTAAATATCTGTGATTTCTTACTTATTGCCCACTGGATGAATTAGTGTCTGGGAACATCTAGAATAGGGTAAGTACTGTACTTTCCCACACACACTTCCACTTGTCTCCCTTGTCTTCTGTTCCTCTCCTCCCCACAGATGCCAGGAGCAGGAAAAACTTCACTGCTGCAGGATACAGTCTGGTTTTAGTAGGAGGTGGTTACATGCTTACCTCACCCTACTCACTGAGGGAAACTAAACACAAAATAAAACCCTCTAAGCAGCTCTCATATTACAAATTGCCTTGTCATCCTTTCACCTTCAATTCATTAACAGTAGTAACTAGTAAGAAGGAGCACTTTTTTTTTTCTTTCAGAAAGAAGGTAATGTCTTCTTGATGCAACCCTTGTTGTATTTCTGATGTTTCTTTTTCCCTTTCTATAGCCCATGACCAAAATGATGCTGCTATGCATCAGTCATCATTATCCACTGTGGCTTTTTGCAATGTTCTTGAACGAAGTCTTTCCCACTCCCTTTACCATTCAATTCTGTAGTATTGATAATTGCATGGGGTCTGCCAGGGATGCCACAACAGGAGACATTGTTTCAAGTGTCCTAGAACTTGCCTTTTTCATGCCAAGTCTTCAAACCTCTCCTTAAAGGGACATATTTGTGATGATGTGACATTGGTATGTGTTTGAAAAATAGGAATTTCTCATTCCCTTGTAATGTTTAGGTGATAGCTGAAAAATATTTAAAGGCTCAGCACAAATCTCCGACTATCACATCTTATTATAGCAGTAGACCTATGGTTTCCTAGCCAAAATACCTCTCTTATGTACATTTTAAATCAAGAGAGTGGTTGTTGCACCTAGGAAGCTATCGTTATCCAAGATAAAATGTAGAGACAAATACATACCAGCCTGAATTTAACCAAGAAAGCTGGCAGATTTACCTCCTATTGTTCACAGGATCATGGTAAAACCCCAGAGAATTAGGACTAAGCCTACTCTATTCAAAATATAGAAGAGTGGAAATGTTCCTCTTAAGTCATTTCACATAGAGAAATAATTCATCAACCCAAAGACATGATGATTCTGGAAGTAGAAGTAACATATGGTTTATTCTTGTTACCTGATCTGCTGCCTATGCTCCATTTCCACAAGCTGCTTAAATTTTAGCCCTACATCTTCTCTGACAGATCTTTCATAAAGCTTTTGTAAAATATAAAACTTTTATAAAGTAGACCTGTCAGCAAGTCAAGAATTAAACTAACAACCATTTCAAACAAAAGCATCAAATAAACAAACTATAACAATAGAGAGAGAATTTTTAGTTTTATGTTGTGAGCTATTTTTTTTTGTTTGGTTGGTTGTTTTTTTAAACCAATATTTATTAGTACATTGCTATTCCTGGGGATTTCACCTGACTTCAGAATAAGGTCAGGTTCCAAAATGGCAAACCCAGAAACACTTTGCATAGGCCAGCTCCAGATCAAGGAGGAGGAGCAGAACAGCAGGTGCAGAATTATATAAGTGGACTACACATCAACCAGCTCTTTTGTAAGCACATCAAAGCTGTTCTAGCCCAGTATTGATAAATCCCTGATTGAATCAAATCCCTGATTGAATCATGACTCCATATTCCACCTGTTCCTAAGCAAGTCCCCACACTGATATTTATGAAAATATATTCAGGATTGAATCCAAATTTCCTGAATCAATAAGGATTTGATTCTTCTGGGCAAATTATTAGGTTACTGGGATGGGAGGGGAGACAGAGAGCAAGTGAAAAATGGGAAGAAAATAGTGACTGCTGAGCTACTCTAACTAGCAGAGAAGCCACATCCTGTTCTCTGCAGAACTGGATGTAATGGGATTGTGTAGATCCTTTCAGGCAATAAAAACAGAGTCCTTCATGCATCAGGAGATATATTTTTCACTTCTCAAAGCTGTCAGAAAGCACTTGAGCAAGTTGGGAAGCTTTGGACTTCAAAAGTAATAAAGAGACCCAAATGGATCTTCTGGTAAGGAAATTAAAAGGATGGTTTCACAAAGGTTTTTATAGTAAATTAAGTCGTCTTTAAACCTCTTGGATCATCTATTTTAAATCTGTTTCTCAGAAACTTGTGCCTATCCCTGGCTGATGGATAAAGGAAAATAAAGACTATTCCTTAAAAAGAAATCAGCATTACTTAAGTGTTCACACGGCAAGAGAGTCGACCAGATTTAGAACTGCTCCTAGAAACCTGCAGGAAAGTCACTAAAAGATTTCTGCAAAAGCAATATTTAGAAATAGATATGTTTTATAATGATAAAGAGACTTCTGGAGACTTTTCTTCCATCAGCTTAGATTCCTTTCGTAAAATATAATTGTACTGACTATTCTATATAAAACCTCATAATAACCTTTCTACTTGCCTTACTTTTTTTTTTTGCTATCTTCATTTTCCATTGTACTGGCTCATGCCACTTCACAAACAAATACGAGTGAATATAGAACTACTGCAAGAGGAAAGAGATAGAAATAGGATTTCTTGCTCATGTACTGAGGACTTGGTAAGGCAGTCACATACCAGGGTGACAAGAATGGCTGGATAGAGACAGCTCAATTTTCATTGCACTTTAGCACATTCATTTTCATCTCAATCTAGAAATTCAAACTCATGCAAATGTTCAGCAGAATGTTTAGGAAAATTGCCTTCCCCAGAAACAAAGACAAATTTCTTTAAAAAAAAATCTAAGAATGAAAGTTTTGGTTTGAGCCTGTGGTAACAGTGAGGACTTTTAAAAGTTAATTTTGGAAATACCCCCTGCATTAGATTCATCAGACACCACTAATAGAAAACTGAACTGCAGTTAAGAGTCTAACAGTTAACACTCCACTTGTCAGATTATAAACCAAGCTAAGCACATATAAAATAAAGCATCAACTGTGTACACATGATAATGGAAATAATCACAGCATTAAGTGTAATTACCTCTAAATCCTACAAGAAAAACCCTGAATCTGCTAATGACAGTGTAATAATTTTCAGTCTGAGTCCCAAACACTCATAAAAAAAACCAACACAGCTGGCAAGAAATGCTTTTAAGTGCCCAGAATTTGAGAAAAACATAACTATCATAGTGGAAATTATTTATGACATTTTTCCATGGTGGCATCAACGAAACTGTGCTCATTTGAATATTTTCCAATATGCTCAAGTAAAATGAATGTGAAAAAGTTATGTTAATATGCTCCCTAAGACTTTTATTACTAACAAGGAACATAGACATTAAAAGTTAGGCTGGATTAACTTTTTTTGTCCGAGTACAGGAGCTGTTTTACAGGCACTGGTGTTAGAGAACTTGTAACATGTAACATTTATATTAATAACGATAATATATCCTTAGTGTGGTCTGCAGAGAGCATCTAAAAGTTATTTCAGTGCATGTAAGCAACATGTATGTAAGCTAACAGCAGATCCACTGATCCTTGCTAAGCATATGCAATTCAGAAAGAAAGACAGTAAAACAAGAAAAACAGAGCTTAAGCAGGTGATAGGTTGAGTTCAGCTTTCTGCTGTCCTAGGAAAACTGAATAAAACAGACAGTAAGTGGACATTTTAATGCACCACCCAGCATTCTCAGCTGATTTTGTTATGGACTACAGAAATTTAGCCGCCAGAGAAGTAACTACAGACTGTATGCATACAGTACCTAAATGCAGAAAGCCCAAACACGCTCAACATTTTCTGTCCTTTCACTTCACAGTAAGTGGTAGCACAAGTGGTAAAGGAACAGGCAGAGATTATATTACATGCCAGGAAAATTTAGAACTGCCTGGCACCCTTCCCAGGTAAGTATTGTCGTCAAAAAAAACAGTTTAAATGGTCTAACCCTATGCACTGACTTGCACATGTATGCACTTACTACTTTCAAGTCAAAATATCTCACTGTAATTCAAACGATTCTGTAATGCAAAGTAACTAACCCTCCTCAACATAAACCCACTTGCACAGGTCATCACACAGAAATCCCTGTAACTGTGAGGACAGAACTTCCTTGAATCTCTTCTCTGATTTTTCTTGTTTGAGTTTTACTGTTCTCATGGGGGAATTCTCAGTCCCTGACCAGTGTTGAATGCTCAACAGCTGCCTCCCCAACAGACAGCTCAGATCCTTGCTGATTATTCTCCAGACCTGGTGCATCAAGTTCTTTCTCCTGGGAGAGACTTTTATTGCTTCTCCCATATCATGATTATCTTAGGTGGTTTTGAGAAAACTTTCCCTTTAAGGTTTGTGAGCATTCTGATGAGCAGAGCTGTACAATGCTGGAGATCCGTTTACTTTAATTTTCTCTTAACTGCATGGCTTCATTAAAAGCAAACAAAAATCCAAGCCTGATTAAACCCAAAGGAAATTTCCATTTATTTCTCTGTGCTTTTCGACTGAGCTCCCCAAGACTAATTTTAGTCACCTTCTCAGGCTCTTTTTGGTGGGCTTTTATTTGAAGAGTTCATATTGTAAAAAGGGTTCAATTCTAGGCTATGTCAATTTTACCTTACAGTGCTGCATACGTTTTTCTCAACATTCATGTATTTGAAAGGTATTAAGTCAAAACTGCATAGTAGTTCTTTTAGAATGACAAAGTGGGCACACAAAATTCAGAAGCTGTGAGATACTAGTCATTGTTTACCTCTTCTAAAAATCACCTTATTCACTTCAAAAAGAACAGATTTCAAGCTTGATGCCTTGAACCAAACAGCTGATGAAATGAATGTATTTAATACTAATGGTTTTAACTAAGCAACCAGTGTGGTGTTTAGCCTTCTTAATGCATTTCTATATCAGATGTCACTAATGGAATTTAGTGGATTTAATTCTCTCCTGCTTAAAAGCTTTTATTTATAATAGGTTTTCTGGGTATTAATGTTGTAAATTTAAATTATAGCAATTAGGAGAGTTTATTTTAATATCCCATGAGGTCCATTGCTGTTTTAACACAACTACTTCTTGAGAGCTTTACCCCCACCCCATATAAAGTAGCACAAAAATATAACTTGATCATGCCCAATTACTACCCAAAACCTTTCCGTGTATTACTAATAAGGCATTAAATAAGACAGGAAAATAAGCTACCCAAAGCTATTTCGTATCTGTAAAATACCTAGGATGATACTTTCCTGAAATTCAAAGGTTATCTAAAGCAGTGAAAAACCCCTTGCCATCCGTTGTTTGTCAGGTGCAAACGATTTGGGGGTTAGAACTGGAAGAATTCAAGAGGTGAGGATTTGGCCAATAGAGAATAACAATAGAGTAGAGAAGCTTCAGTAACAGAACCTCAGGGAAATTATTTGAGAATGTTAACATTTGTTGAAATTGAACATTTATCAAAGGTAAACATATGTGCTCTTTAGAAATGTCTGATTCTCAGAAAAATGTATCTGTACATTGTCCTCAGAGAGACCTCCTGTTTCAAAGCCACATGGAGAGGAGTTAATAACGACAAAAAGCAGACCAAAGAAACCATCATATACCTCCACTCCCCTGGTCCTGCTGGGCTACAGAGTGACCTCAGGTTTTTTAAATATAGGTGCAACCCCCAGCATAATGTGATCTGTATATAGGCTTAAAAATGAAACTGAAACACAGTTCCATATTCTGATCTGTTCTAATTTCTTAACACAACATAAATCTTAGCAACAGTTCGAGTGCTTTTCAAAGTCACTTTCTGTGCAACAACATCCCTGTATAAAAGGGAACATAGTTAACTTCATTTCTCTTACTTAAGCTTTGTTTGGAAAATAGAATATTTCTCATTACAAGCATTATATTTAGCAAGTGTTCTAAAATGTGGATAAACTTCATTAAAATAGAGTAGCCGAGAAACAGGCAGCTGAACTGTATCCTTAAAACATTTCACTACATCTAAAGAAACATTCAAAACAAAACAACAAACAAAAAACACAAACCAAAACCAACCAAAAATCAACCCCACATATAAACAACATTGGCTTTACCCGAGGAATGTTGTTATGCAGGCATTTTAACCTATTTTACTAAGGAACAACTCAACTAAGTGCTTAAGAGCATTAGAGAAAAATGCAGATGACAAAGAAGGCTACCTGAATTTTGTATGACTTGTAATGGCTCGTTCCTGCTTCACAGCATCCTCCCCACCATCCTATAGTATCATAACAACCTCTCAGCCACTGCTATTTATTAACCAGCAAACTGTGGGAACTCAGTGCCAATTAGCCAATTATCTTAACACACCAACCTAATTCCACAGCCAGCCAAACAAATGCTGCAGCTCCTTCAACAAGGACAACAACCAACAAATTCACCCCAGCACATCCTCACAGCTCTCACTTTCATGTTTCGTAAAATCACATAAAAAAACCCCAACAATTGATTTATTCTAGTGAGCATCTTATCAGAGGAGATAGTGGTACCACTATCTCCTCTATCTCCTCTGAGCACTCTTTTTTTGTTCATTCTGTGTGCAAAAGTATCTCTTGAATGAAACATCCACAAATTAGTTTATTAAGATTAATCTTTTGGTAGTCTAGGCGTGTTAGCAGCACAGGGATCTCCGCGCAGCCTTTCCAATCTCCATAAGCTCTTGACGTATTGAGATCGCCTGAGCATTAGTAGCAGTTGCCCTTGTTGTCAGTTACCTTCACTGTCAGCTTTGAGGTCTGAACTCTCTTTTCATAGTGGAAAAAACAGACAGATTTCAGTAGGGTTTCCTAAACAGGCTTTGGGCCACATAATGATCAAGGACAAATGATGTGATATCATTTCCTAGATGAGACTGGATGTGAAATTTTGCAATCAGCTTTTATGAAGTAACAATGTACATTCTGTTTTTACAGACATCTAGATATTTTCATACCAGACCAACAAAGCAATACATGTGGGAAAACCCAGGAAAGGAAGATTAAAATTTGTATTTTTGAAGGACATGATCTTGCTCTGTACTCGATAGCCGCTTGAGATTTGGTTTTCTACCATGACATCTACAAAAGATAATATGTCATGATGTGTTTTCTGCTGCAATATGGTTACTCCTTGTGCATTATCAATAAGTGAGAATAGACAGATCTGTTCTGGTTGTAGTGACAGGCTGGGGGACCAGGCTTTCCATAACACCAGCAGGACTCATTGCTAAGTGTCGGAGGACTCAGTGATGGAGCTTTGGCCAGTAACCACTGGAGGACAGTCCTAAATCACAAGATATTATTTGCTGTTGTTTTTAAAGGATGCAGGTACTGATCAGTTTTGAAAAGCAGCCAAAACACAGTGGGAGGTTAAGAGTTAGAATAACAGACTGGGAAAAATTGCTTATAAACGGATGGAATTTAGTAAGCACAGACATATACTATGGGAAACTCCTGTAGTATAACTGATGGGTAGTAGGGGAGCACAGACAGCACAGATAGAGTGTGTTATGACGTGACACAAGATCTTGCTTTACTCACACTTCCATAGATAATCTCAAAACCATTTTTTGTACTCCTTCAAATAATTTGTCAAGATCCTTGATAATCCTTGTTTTCTGTAAATTTGTAGATTTTATTCAAATATTACAATGGTACTGTACATATTAACCTCATTGGCTAAAATGGGGCATAAAGTAAAGTTTCAGTCTGCATAAGCTTTCTTCACAGAAATGGTTTCACCCACAGAAACGATTATAGCGTTCTGGTTTTGGAAAGGGATAAGGAATTTATATCCTAACAAATCTCCCTTCCCATAATTCTCACTCCCTAATTCATTGGGAGCTTGATCTTCCTTATCATCCCCTGCACAGCACTGCATTTCCCACACAGGTGACAGCAGTTCCTCCCTGAGGAAGTTCTAACAGCATATGTGTCCAAAACACATTACCCTCTAGCCATCCAAAGAAGGGAAAAAGGAGAAGTTAATGCTGCCAGGGATGGAACTATTCGGTAGCTTCCAACAAGAAAGTGCAAAATCTTATTTCTGTGTATGCAAAATTGTTGTCAAAATGGCCTTTCGGGGAATGTGCTGCTGAATGTAATCAAGAGGATATCACACAGAGAAGTAAAGCTTACCATATGGCAAAAATCAGAAGACTCATGTGCTGTCCCCACATAAGAAAACAGCCTTTAGGCACAGGTAACAAAATAAACAGGCAGCAAAACCAATGAGAAGCAGAAAGGAAAACAAGCTGTAAGTTGGAAGCTGCTCCTCAAGTATGCACAGCAAGAAATAAAGAAGGAAAATGAGTTATCAGTCATTACAGAATGGCAGCTTTTAGCCTAGGAAACAAACAAATGAAAAACAAAACAAAACCAAACACACAAACAAAAAACAAAACAACAAACAAACCAGCACCACCACCACAAAACAGATCACAAAGAACAATTCACTATAAAATAGAGGTTTATTGACTTACTAAATTAAAATCCCCTTCTCAGACAGCTCAAGAGATTTAAATGAACCAAAAGGAAACAAATTAAAAAAACACCTCAGGAAAAATTCCATTTGTTTATTTAGTGTGTTTGTGGTAGTTTCTAATTTAAATTTGTTTCTTTGTCAGCTCTGTGGTAGAAATCTTGTCCTGGTATTCATCAAGCTAACAAAGTGAAAAATACTTGGTGATGAAGACCTCTGTTACTACAGTACTGTAAAACTTATGATAATGGTAAAGTCCCTATGCTATCCAATTACAAATGTCCCTGTATCAGTAGATGCCCAGCTCTCTTCCATCAATGCTTTCTGAAAAGTTGCTATCTTTGGAAAATAATCAATTTCATTGGATGCAATCATATACAATACACAGTAGATCTATTACGAAGGATGAAGAAACTGTATCGCAAATAAGATTTATTACAGATGCATCAGGTCATTTCCCAAATGCCACTGATGTGCTACAGCTAAGAATATTAGGCGGTGAATAGAAAAGTTAATGATCCTGTAAGTATGTTCTTCTTCTGGTGAACACGCATATTTGTGCTGTAATATAAATGTCATGGACACCTATACAAATTACCACTATATCTAAAGAATTAGGTTCAAAACTTTATATTATTGCTATAATACTCAGAGGTCTTTTTGTTTAGCTCATGACTCAGTAAGCTTTTATATGGGTAGAAAAAAAATATGAGCTTCACTGCTCATGTCATAAAGTTGCCAACTCAGCTATATGATTCATGCACATTCCTTCCATAATGATGGGAGGCAGACATCTCTAGAAGGTGAGCAACCCCATCTGTCTGTAGATTCTTGAGATGGGTTATATGAATTTCCCTCTGGAGCACCCTGTATCTCTCAATTGCCTGTAGAGCAATCCTAGACTTGCACAGACTACTTTGACACAGCTAATATTGTTTCTATCATCTTTGTTTAGATGGGTCTGCAAGTTTGAGTGCTCATCCCAGTTGCAGTATTTTCTTGATGACCAAAGGTAGTTCTTATGATTATTTTTTTTTAAGAATATCATCTTTGAAATCACAATATCCTCTACTCTTACTAAATGTTTCCTTCTCAAGCCTTACCATTTATACAGTGAGCAAAATTATTTAAATATTTCAAATTCCTTCTTTTACAGAAGCATCTTCAAAATAAGATGGATATCTAACATGTATTGTAGGGACCATATATATAAAAAATAATGTCTTAATGCTTTGTCAGGCTAGGATGCTAATTATGCAACAGTACATTGACGATAATGCAAAATGCCCCAGTGTGCAGGGAGTATAAGTAGGAACCTACTAGTCTGTTCTCAGTAAACAAAAAATATAAAGAACTCTGTCACCTTTGTTTCTGGATGCGTCTGTATGGAGATATAGTTTTGCTTTTTCTAATTACCTTTGCTTTTACTTCTCTCAACCACATGCAGATTATTCACTGATCAGCACAAACAAAAAGTGCAAATCTGGGCAATTAGACATTACTGGTTTCCTGTAAATGCTGTTGAACCAGACAAATAGATGTTTATATCTGTGTGAAAATGCATTACATAAAGTTATGACTTATCTAAAGTTAGATAGAAATGTATATGCTTTCATTTAAAGTTATATAACAAGCTAGAGGAGCAATTGGTGATGGCTTTACTTTACTACAGATATGAGATTGACATTCTGCACGGCTGTGCTTGGACTACGTATCTATAATATCCTGGGCCCATTGCAGCCTGGCAGAGTTATAGATGATATAATCTTCCAGTAATAAATCTCAGGGACTAGGATCCAATTACAGTTGATGCTTTTCCTTTAGTATCATGAGAATCTGAACAAAAATGCTAGAACAGCAGAAAGGGAAATAGCTGGTCATAATTTTTTGAACTATATAGATTGAAGTAGTTTTGTTAGAATATGTATCTGTTTTCTAAAAACAAAACAAAATAGTGTTGGTGCATTTCCATTTTGATAGAACTTGGCATGCTTCAACCTAATCTATTCATCTGTGTGATAAGGTAGAAAAATTTTTCAATACATATAGAAAGTATTGAAAGTACAGATTTAATTTGCTAAATCATAAAGCAACAGTCTTAAAAAAACCCACCTCACTTCTGCCTTCCCTTTTGCCCCATCCCATGAGCTGTGACAGTCATAATTACTACTGAATATACCTACTTCTGTCAGTGTGACTAGTGCTGTGAGGAGGAGACAGTATACAGCTATGAGGATGTATGGGAGTTGGGTTATATGCAGAAGGAACAGAGGATGAGTAGAGGGAGACAGAGAAGCATAATCATGAGAGCTGAAGGACTAGGAATAGGCAAAGGAATTTAAAGGAAAGGATTAAAAAAAAAAAAGGCAGAGAAAATCTAGCATTGTCTTAAAATTAGTGAAAGTGTAAATTATGCTTTAAAAAGGACAAAAATATATGTCATGTAGGAGCCTTTTAAAGTTACAGATCTTATTAGCCTCATGGGAAAACAGTTCCTACAGATCCCACAGGGATGCTTTATTTGTGTTATTAGGAGAGAAGTCCAATTTCATAGTACTGTTTCCTCATAACTGACAGGAACCAAGAACATTTTAACCTTAAATTATTGCCCCAGGCATGAAGGAAGATTAAAAGTATACAAATTTACCACCCTTCCACCTGGGGACAGAATAGGTCACAACTGCGTGAGGCCTTTTCCACACCAGATCTATTACCTCTGTTTCCTATTTTTTTCCTTAGCTATTTCTCCTTAATGGAGAGAAGTCATCCACTGGCTTCAGAGTTCCTGAACACTATCTCAACTTCACAGCCTGTCAACAAGAGCTAAGGTATAGTCCATTTACTCACTGCCCCAGCTCTGCCATGTTTCTTTTCAGATCTGCTCCTAACTCTACTTTCACTTCAGGCTTACCAGAGGTTTGGAGCTCCCGTGGAAAAGGATCTGCACATGAGTAGTTATTTTGACCTCCCATTTCTGTCCAGACATCCAAATACTCAATAATTGTCTCCTTAATGTTGATCAAAAATAATCTCGCTTCTTAAAACTGTTAAAAAATATGATAGCTCCATCTTGGAAGGCTGCACTCTGCATTTTGCTTCAGTCATTCCATCACTATAGGTGCATCCATGCGTGGCACAGTTTTGTGTAGAAATAAAGACAAATATTACAACTTAGACTGCCTTTTCACTCAACCACCACTCACCTCCTCCTGCTAATAAAGACATCATACTGGGACATGCAGGCTCTGGACTGAACAGCAACACAAGCTGTTAACTCACAAATTTTCAAGGTTTGCCCTAATGGTTACTGTTTAATCAGTATGGTTACTGCCAGAGACAGACTCCATTGTCATCACCTGACTCCATCTTTTTTTCTTTTCCTTTATCTGTTCTTCTGAGCTACTGCAAGCTGTCATGCTTTTCTCCATGAAAGGCCACAAAAACAGTCAGCCAACCTACATCTTCCCATATCTGGAGTATTTTCAGGCACTGAAAGTGTTTTCTGATTAAGTACTGTCAGTTTTTTTAAGTGATTCTCCTCGAGAGGATTTTAATTCCATAAAGCATTAAACAGCTGGAATAGTGAATAACTGAAAACATAGATCTATCTTTTTCTGAAAAGGGTTTTAGAAACCTAGCTGGCTATTGCACCTTCAGCAGCACCTTTGTTATTGGGACCGGTGTCTGAGACTACCATCTCTTTCTGCATTCAATAGCAGCTTGCTGTATAAGTCATATGGGCTTCTTGTGCAGTGAGGAATTCTGCCACAGGAATAAACAGATCTGATCACAACTAGTTTTCTAATTGCCTGTATTTCCATACTGCCATTTTATTACTATTGAATATGTTTAAAATTGCACCAAGACCATTTAAAAAGGGAGAAATTGTACTTACCTAGAAAACTGAACTGGCTGTTGAAAAGATTCCTTTTGATGATTTAAAAATAATATAGCTTAGAAAGCAGTATGTCAGCTTAACACTCTCCTGTTCTTTACAAAAACATTTATCTCTAGTTTTAGTGGGGTAAATACAGTTTACCAGAGACTTGAAGCCTCTTCAAAACAAGTACTGGTTTAAGGGCTACAGAACTATAAGGTTTTTGAATTACATCTTCCCTACTCCCTAAATGAAAATACTGATCTAAATTTTATTAAGCAACACTAGCAGTTGTCTGTCCATCAGTTTTTCTCTCCCTGTCTTCCCAAAAAATTCAAGCTTATTTCTACTAGACCGTGCATAATGCCTTCTGCAGAAACAAATTGGAAAGCTAATAGGAATGTGCAAATGTTAAAATGCATGTAGCGATGAGAATAAAAGCTGATAAAATG
This sequence comes from Chloroceryle aenea, assembly GCA_013399075.1. Classification (NCBI taxonomy): domain Eukaryota; kingdom Metazoa; phylum Chordata; class Aves; order Coraciiformes; family Cerylidae; genus Chloroceryle; species Chloroceryle aenea. The sequence goes on along the minus strand of VWZY01009832.1, from coordinate 504,023 downwards.
GTCAGTCTGGAGTTGCCTTTTTGCTGGCTTGAAGAAACCATAACTTCTGTATAATCTTGATAATTTTACTTTATTATGAACTTAGAACAATGGAATTCTTGGCAATGTGCAATTCAGTCAGAATCATGCCATTTCAGAAGCCCAGCAAGGCAGTGTTTGAAGCCTTCCAAGTAAGAAAAGAATTACACATTCACATAGTTCATACTGCTCTGTTTTCATCAATCAAAATAATAAGAAAAGAAACTGTTAGATTCTTAAATATGGCTCATTGCATCTTTCTTTTCATTATGCTTTGAAGTTATCTATTAGAGTGTTTGCCACCCTCCCTGTGAGAAATTAAGAATATATGCATTCATCATGCTCAGAGCTACAAATGAAGATAGAATAAATATAATCTCATGAAGAGAGCATCAAGATGCTAGAACATAAAAGGTGTCTATATTCTTTCATAACAGAGTTGATATTATGCTATTTTGATCCATTATCTTGTACAGTGTAACCACACACATTAGTACTGAAATATCTAGCACTAGAAGTGTCAATAGAAAAACAGAGCTGTAATTAAGGAAGAGGAAAGTGATTATCAGCAGCAAATTAGATACTTATCAGCATGGCAGTAAACTGAGTGCTCCAGAACTGACTTCTACTTCTCCCACAAAAATCAAAACTAATGACATTACCAGGTCTGTATGAAACAGCCTGGTTTGAAGGGCTTTTACTCCAGGTGTCACACCGACAGGGTGCAGTGATCATGCTGCTATTTAGCTTATTGAATTAATCTACTTTAGGAAAAGCTGCTTCCAGGGCTGATGGAGGCTCAGAATCAAACCCGGATCAAATTCAGAAGCTGAAGTCTTCTTATTTCCTAGACACCAGCTGGAGGATTGTTGGAGAGAATGAGGATTTGAAAATGTAAGTTGCATATTTTAATGAAGGTGTTTTGAATGAACTTGTGCTGGTGTGTAAGTTTATGAAGTAATAATAATAAACATTTTCTTTAAGGATGTAGTAAAGTTCATTAGAAATTATGGATAAATAACAGTTTTAATAGCTAATGTTTCTAAGTGTATAACTGTGTTCCTCAAAGAAACACAGGATGGATAATATGGTCTGCAATTATTTTATGAGATTACCCTTTTAGCAAAAAAAACCCAACATATCAAAAATGTCCTTTCCTATTGACATACCAGTTTAAATGTGGTTATTTTTAGTGTCTCCTTCCATCAGCTGCATTTGACATTTGTCTTCTGCATACACAACTAGCTACCATTTATTGAGCAGAATTTGCAGGAGACAGAGATACTAATGTGTCTATAACTTTGACATTTTCTACATGTAGGAGCTATAATAGCATATGTTAACAGACATTTAGAAAAGAGGCGCCAAACACTCTGCCCCAGAGCTGATGTAGAACAGCAAGTAGAAATAAAGTGAGGTACCATCAAATTCTGACCTTAGGCCCTTAAATATACATATTACAGTATAAGCACTATCGTAATTTTAATCCAAATTTAGAAGTAATTGTGTTGAATCAACACTACATTTGACAATAGAGCAAAGCAATTTCTGGAAGAGAAAATATATTAATTGTGTCCCCTTAGAGAGAAATAATGCATGACCCAGTGAACTTCTCAGTCCTTTTCCTCATTATCCAAAGTATTGACACTATTCATTGTTTTAATAATTCCAATTATCCGTTCCAGTATTCTACTAAGTAGAATTATGTTAACTACATGAAAGCAAGAAGAAATCTTCACTTAACAGGTCCGTGCTTTTATGGACTATTCTGGCTCAGTGCTGATTCATTAATCAACTACTAGTTCCTCTTTTTTTTTTTTGTTTTGTAGGTTTATATGTGTTTATTTTCCATCTGCTATTTGCAACTTTGGCAGGAAATACTTTGCATTATAATTTACAATCATATAGGTTATTCTGGACTTAAAGTAGTCCAGTAATGCAAGCACACTGCAAACCCAAAATCCTCTAACTCTTCTCTGTTGCCATCCTACCTTCCCTTCATAAAAATCAAAGTCAAGTCTCCTTGGTAGGAGAACAGAGAGCAGGTAAATTTAGAACTTCACTGTCTTGTTGTGCTAGCGTGGCACATTGCATAAACCTTATATTCTCCTGTGGAAATCATTCAGGTTTTTGGAGTTTTTCCTGGACAGAAAAGACAAACAAAAAAGTAACAGTGACAGTAAAATTGTCCTCATTCTCATTGCAGTACATTGAGATCCCATTGCATAAGCTACTTTTAGATCACCACTGAGATCACTAATACATGTTTCCTAATTTCATGCTGCTTGATGTAACTGAGAGAAAAAATATTTTGGGAATTTTGTAGAAAAATGAGAATGGATGTTTTAATGGGGGGGAAGGGGGAGGAGGTATGTGGTGGTTGTTTGTGGGTTTGTTTGTTTGGTTTTGGGTTTTTTTAAATTAAAAAGATCTGTTAAATGCGTGGGTTTTGCTTTATTTCCAGATATTACTTCTGCACAGCATTTAAGTAAAAAAATAATAATTACACCCACACAAAACATTTGTTCACTCTCACACCTTTTATGTGATTAATTACCATGATCTGGTAATATTTAAAACAAAATTTTAATCACCTTGTTTCCCTTCCCTATTCTCCACTTTTTTAGTTTTTCTGACTTCTGCCATAAAGAACTAACAATATTACAAGGGTATTACAGATTACATTTGTAGTTTTTCTTTAAGCAATAAATAAGTTACTTTAAAACTTGTGTGGAATAAAGAGATTTGTGACCTTATTTCCCTGAATCCCTACTGAAGATAATTTCCATAAGCAACTCAAGTATACTTTGAGTTACCCCTTGCTAAAGTAAACACTGATTTTTTTTTTCCTTACCTTCTTAACTTTATTCCTTTTTTATTTTTTTTTTATAATAAGAAGGAATCTATTTATTACTAACTCAAAAGCATATGACACATATCACAGTTTTTAATACAATTTCTTCCTGAAGCTTGGCACTTTTCAGGATTCATGGCTACATTCACAGATTATCAGTGATTTTTAAGAATATTCAATTTAAAATATTTTTAAGCAATATCACTCAATATCATTCTAATTAATTTTATTTTTTATGTTAGAAGTGCAAAGTAGTTCATGAACCTTCTTTTTGCATTTATGCCAAAATAACAGATTCTCAGTTAAGACTGATTTTTTTGTCAGTTTATATCATGCTGAAAGAACTACTTTAATGGCATTTATATTGTATGAATACAGCTTCTACACACAAAATTAATATACTGCCTATATTGATGGAATTGGGTTATTTTTAGGGAAGATTCAAAACACAATGACTGCACAATGTAGAAGCAGCAACAAACCAGAAGGTTGTCCCCTTTTTCTCAAGTGGGATTCCTGTCATCTTTAATACCAAGGGCAGATACTTTACTGTTCAGAAAAATCCTTTGTGACACGTGAATCTTACCGGCTTATCACACACTCCAAAAGTCTCTATTTTAAGCAAGAAAACCGTGTGTGGCTCAATTCATTTCCATATGCCACATAAACCCTTCTTCTACTTAGTCAATTAGGAGTTCCTAAAATTGCTATATCATTGATGACAGAATAATAATTTAGAGAGATTTGCATAACACGGTTCTATCCTGTAAATGATGTGTCACTAAAATGCCTAGCTCCATAGCTGCAGTCAGGGAAGATTGTTGGTTATGACTGTGAATCTTGGATCCCTTGATACCAAGCATGCTACTACTTCTCTCAAATGGCCTTTCATTTGGCTGGTAATGTTGAAGTATGAAGAATGCTTGAATTTCAGTGCAAAAGAAAGTGGAGTCATGCATTTGATACCACGGGAAGCTTTCATTAAGGGTTCCATGCTATGTCTATCCTTCTTTCTAAACTCTTAATATGTATATAGGCTTAGTCTTTTTCTCCCATAACAGTCACTTGGGAAGACAAACCCTGTAACTCTGAACATCCCTCCTTCCCCCAGCTTTTATTGCTGAGCATAGCACTATGTGGTATGGGATATTTCTTCAGTCAGTCGAGGTCAGTGGTCCTGGCTCTGTTCCCTTCAGTCTTCTTGTGCACCACCAACCCAATTGCTTGCAAGGCAGTCTGACAAATTAAAAAGCCTTTGCTGATGTCTAAGTGCTGCTCAGCAATAGCTAAATCACTCTGCATTATCAACACTTTTTGATCACAAATCCAAAACATAGCACCACACAACAATGGTTGTATCAAACTGTTATCTGAGTTAACATGTTCACAGTGTGTCTATGATACCAAACACATATCTGTTTGCTGCTTAACAAAGATCTGTACATTACAAGATATTTTAATATGACTGATAAACACTACATTAGCGCTACACAGAAAACGGTCCCAGTAAACTGAACTCAATAGTCAAGACATGATGAAGTAAATTACGTTGACAGTTCAGTTGCTCCAAATCAATTAGTGGCAAATTCCAAATTACTTGAAAACATCTTCCAAGTAACAGAGCTGTCATTTCCTACAGACCCACTACTTGTATTTCCAGTTTAGGATTTGTTGAGGGTTTTGGGTTTTTATGTGTTGCCATTTGGTTGGCTTTTAAATTTCAGTAAATGAAGAGATTGAAGTACATTTAAGAAGAAAAAGTCCTCGGCCACACTGGTGTCCTGACCTAGAGAAATTATTCACAACTCGTTGGCACACCCAGCGAGAATAGGAAATTCTGGATTAGCTCTTCTCACATCTATGGCATTTAAAAGATGTCTAGCTGAGGGACATCAATACCACTAGCAAGGAGCCTGGCTGGTGAGCAATGTCAAATACATTTCCCAATTATATTGCCATCTTTGTCAAACATTTGGGAAAAGTAGATGACAGCAAGACCAGTGAGGCAAGGTGATAAACAAACAGAATCAGAATTGAGTAAGCCATCCATGGGGATGTCTGTCTCCCAGAAGCCCAGGATCTTATCTCTCTAGCACTTCTCTGGCTAAAAGACTAAGACCTCTATCAATGCACAGTCAAACGGGAATAAAAATTCTGTACACATCAAAGTTAAGTGATAAGATCTAGGTAAACAATGTCTCCCAGTCATTGACAAGAATGTTCTTGCTCCATGTCCCAACAAATCTGACTTCCCACCGGAAACCCAGGAAAAATATTTTAATCTGTTACTTGGACCTTACTGACTGCTATAGCTAATTTTATAACCCACTAATATACCTTTAATACATTGCTTCTGTTTCGGTACGTGCCTTGTTTCTCCTCAAGTAGATCTGTAGTCTGTGGAATTTTTGCTTGTCAACATAAGGAAGAATTTACTGAAATAATTACCTGTTACTTCTTTTGTCTGTGTAACACAGCCAATACAGAACATTGGAATACATTGACTTAATTTGCACTCCACAAAATACAAATAGGTATGATGATGTTTGACTGTATTATGTTGCTAATCAGTGTATTCAAGATGGCTGCATGCATATTATAAGAAGCTCCCACTTATTATGTATGTGCATGAACTGTATTAAGTCAATACATTGCCTAATTGTGTAGGCAGGAACTAATCTTCCCTGTTATTACACATGTTGCTACAGTTTACTATGATAGAAATAGCTTTTACTTTGAATCTTTCTGTAATATGATAGATTAACAAAGTACTACAATCCCACAAAAGACATCAATGCACAGGGATTAATTTGTTAAACTAATATTTTTCTTCCTCTTATTAGAAAACTACTGTATTAACATGTAAATACCTTATTTCATCTGAGTCTCAGAATGCTGTTAGAGTCACTCATGTTTTCTGCATCTGTCAAATCTGTACTCTTTGCAAATATCAATTCATTTTTAACAAAACCCTAACTGCAGCAATTAGTGTTCTAAAGATAAGAATATTACATTCCTCAGGAGAAGCTGAAGCATATTATGTTAATTTGTTTGTCTGTCTATAGCGGGATACTTGCCTTTAATTAAGTAGATAAGTTTTAATGAACTCTTTCTAAATAGGAAAGTTGTGATTCAGTTTTAAAAAGAGAAAATATGATGCTCAGAGCATTTTCAGCAGTGTTATTTAGTTCAGATGCTGTAATGACTTTTCACTTTAAGTGACAATCTTTATATAATCTGCTTATTTACCCTGAAATATTAGTTCATGAGAGGATTTTAATCCCTTTTCAGAAAATGAATGTAAGCTCCACATGTCAGCCAAGTCTCAAGCCTGTGATCACGGATGTACATAAATTTTGAGTTTGCTTTTGGCAGCAGGAAGAACGTAGCCCATATTCTATTCAGGCAAAAGGCATTGTACTTAGAGGACTGTCATTTCCATCCTAAAAATAGCTACTCAATTCTCAGCACAACTAGTTAGTTTGAATACAGCACTAAACTAGTTCCAGAGCAATGTAATTTATTGATACTTATAGCATTAATTATTCAGCATGTGATTATATATCATAACCTGTGATGTGTCGTACTGCATAGTATGGACATTCCCTCTTCTGCCAAACTAACACCAGAAAAAAAACACTCCAAAAGCTTAGAGAAAAAAGAAAGAAATCTGATGAAAATTGTGACAGGATATGTCTGCAGACATAGACATCCATGGTATAGGATGAGAGATGTTCCTTTAAAAAAGGAACTGAAAATGAAACAAATACTACAACTGCAGTGTGACAGGTATGAGCTGTCTGACACCCGAGTGCAGTCCTGGAGAACTAGGGATGCTCCAAGCAGAAAAAGGACAATTCGTAAAACGCAGGGTCGCACCTCGCGAGTAGACCTGCCAAGAAAAAGGCCTCTCATGAGCATGAACAGAACATGGGCATGCAAACAGAAAAAGGGCTGCTAGCCAGACATTGAGAGATGAAACAAAATGCAGGCACTCCAGTGCCAACAACACAGAGAAGACAAGTAAGATGGAAGGAAAGTACAGTAATGGACAGGATTTGAGCAGGGGACAAACCACACGTCCCAATGCTGCAATGGCCAAAGAAGTAGCAACACACACTATTTAGGTGACAGGGACATCCAGTTAAGAGAAATCTAGTGAGTCAAAGTACATGAACTTCAGGAAAAAGGCACCTATCCCCTTACTATATCATGAGAAGAACAACCAAATTCATTCCAGCTGGATTCCAGCAGCACAAATAAAGTACAACAGAAGAGAAGTACTATAATAATTCCTCATTATCTCCAGCAAAATCAGATGGAAGATTGTAAAAAAAACCCATATTGTTAATGCAAAAATATTCTAAAAAACTCCAAGATACGTCAGTGCTTGTTGTTTCCTATGGCACACTGGAGTGCCATCTATTGTTATGCCATTGGAAAGTACAAACTATAAACAGAGTGTCACACATCAGCTTACTTTTGATGTGACAGAGTGAACAGAGACACTGCTAGCTTTCTGTAGGGTTCCAACTAATTTCAAGGGCAACTTTAAATCCATTGAGATCCACATGTGTAAGCCATAAAACTATTAAAATGCAGTGTTTCAATTTAAAATTTATTCAGACATTTGCACAGTGTACATTTTTGCAAAACTGGAAATTACACATACATTTGTTTTCTCTATTCAAAGCAATAAAGTTGCAACCTTCTTCAATGTGGGAAAAAAACCCACAGATATAAGGATCTGCAAGTGCAGTTTGACTGGTGTATCAGTCAAAATATGTCATCTCTAAAAGAGCTAGAAATAAAGAAGATTGCTCCTATGAAATGTATTTATTTTAATATAACTTTCCTCTAGCAAATTTGAATACAGCTTACAAAACAGACATTAACAATTGCATAGGAGATTCTGATTCATGCATAAATTCTACCAGCTGGACTCAAATGCAAATATTTTGGTTGTATTCAAACTACAGACAACTACAAATGAATTTTCTGTTTCCTTGTAAAAAGTAATCACAAAGTAATGGAGAATTCTTAGGTTACAAGAATGACTTGGCTGCATTTACTAAACATCCCCCAACCTACTCTTTTAATACTATAGCAATTAGAAGACTTTCAAGTTCTCTAAATCTACTTAACTTAGGTGTTTGATGTTAAGCAAAAATTGAAGTACAGTACCCTAGTGAAACCAATAGATTTTTTTATCTACACTCACATTATAATGGTGTTCATAAGTTCCCTAGGAGAAAAGCAGACAGTTATCAGACTATTTGAAGCTTGTCTTCACAGTCTTTCTGCATCTGTAAAAATAAAAAATGAGAGACTATAATTTACATTTTAATTTCTTGGTTTGAATTCAGTAGGACATCTAAGAGAGTAAAGATGACCTCTCTCTTTTTTCCTGCATATTTTATGACAGAACTTATACTGTACATTAATGCAGTTACATAGTTATGAGTCAATTTTTAAAGCAATTTAATGTGGGTTTGGGTTTTTTTTTCTTTTGAAGGCTTTAAAATACAACTAAATCACTTTTGCTTTGAAAATTCAATTAGAAGTTTTAAGTAGCCTTAAAGAAACAGATCTGTCAGAGGAGTTAAATGGTGTCTCTGGGGTACACCTAGAAACTCCATTAGTCCAGTCAAGGAACTTAACCTGTACCAGGTTCTTGCAGGGACTTCCACTTAAAAGAGGATCTTTAAAGCATGGTGTCCTACAGCAGACCAACACAATGCCTCTGCCTTGGTTTAAAGGGACCTGCGAATCTGTAGCTCTCTTCCCTGCTTCTGCCAATGACAAGGAAAGGCGGGTGGGAGGAGAACACCTGGGACATCACTCCTACAAGAACTTGTGCACACAAAACGTTAACACACTTGAGCCACAAAATCAGTCTTCCAAAACATGGAACAACGGGGTGCACTGTATCATCTATAAGGGGCAGAGGAGAGCATCTGCTGTATTTTCACAATACCTGTGGCATTTGAGAAGCTGTAGGAAATTTTATAGCAAATTAGATACATAATGATAGCTTCATTCATTACTGAAATGTCCAGAAACAAGCATTTCCACTGATAATAAAGGGCAAAAGCCTTTTAGCAATGCACAACACAACAGTTTAGGAGAAAAATGAGGAATATCTTTTCTAACAGAAACTAGTGAGGAATTTTTAAGTGGGTAGAATGTAATTATCTGATTGAAATTAAGCCATGACATTGCAGCTTTCACCTCTACTCTTGAAAAAAGTGCCATGGGATCTGCTAAATGACTGCATGTGGTCAGGACCTCAGTTTTATATCTCATTCAGAAGCATGGTGGGAAGGGATGTCAGCTCAGCATTTAAAAACCCCATTTGTTTTACATGCAGCTTGGGAATATTTTTAAGCTCTTACTTTTTATCGATTTGTTCTTAATACTCAGGGAGAAATAAAGAGTTTTCACAAAAAGGAGTGCAGGTACAAAATACATAAATGGTCTCTCTGCACAAGAAAAATATCACTGGCAAGAATGCAAAGATCCCAAATTATTTGTGTGCTAAAAATACATGAAAAATATGCAGGGAATTAAAATAAAAACCTTAAACTGGAAACTTTGATGAATACTCAGTAGGAGATATTTGTTCACACTGGATGTAAATATAACCAGAATATAAATGGAAAGGATTTTCACTAGGGTAAAATAAAACCAGACTTTCTTCAGCCAGAGTAATGAGTTGCAAATAAAACAATTTTTCACACAGCAACTCAAATATACCAGACACAGGGCACACATATATGTGTGTGTCTTACTAAAAAGAAAACTTACAAAATGGTGAGACTTTTCCTCACAGAATAAGCTTCACCACAGTGACCCTACAACTTCAGGTTTTATCTATACTCTACTTAAAAAACTCCTATGTTCCTGTAACAGGAAGGATGAGAAGCCAAGTACTCAGACCACAGAACATTGCAGAGCAAAGCTGAAATCTCCGCATTAACTCTTCTTGCTCCTGCTGTCTTGAAATATGATTTCCATCAGCAGTACAAATAGCCACAAATAGCCATAGCATAGAGCAGAACACCTTCACAAGGTCTATACCCTTCTTGGTAGCAAGGCAGACATAGCCTTCACCTCTGCCTTGATCTTAACAGTGAATCTAAGCTTGGTGTCCTGAAGCACTAGCTGCTCCTGAACCCTGAAAACTGACGCTTCTCCAGCTACCCTGACCTGCCTGTCCAACCCCACTGGTAAGACAGGTCACTCACATCATGCTCTGATACACTTACAGACCAGGATCTGGAACACAAACTAATGTTATCTTACCTGTTTCGAGCATCGTATAGAAAACAAAAAATCCCCAAGAAAAAAATATCCCAATTTGCAGCATCTACAATTAGTGGTCCAAAAACAGGCCAAAGGCCTTTCCCGCCTCTATCACCTGGAGCCTAATCGGTATAAAGTTTGATAGTCAACATATGGATTTGGATTTCCTCCTTGTTCTAAAAGTTTGAACCAACTAAAAATCATCACAGCAGCTTTCTAAACTTTTGCTGAAGAGGCAAGACCATGAAAGTAAAACACAGCAACAGTCTCCATTAATCTTCCACACTACTCCATGCTTCATCCTTTGCTTCTGCTTCGCTAATCCTTCTGTTCCCAGAGGTGATGACTCAGCCAGGTTTACTTTCTTACCAATCAAGCATCAGACTCTTAATCCAATCTTTATACAGGAAATTTCATCCCATTTGCAGCAGAAATAGATACATGGACATAAGAAATACACTTATATCAGCATTATATATGCTTATGTCACCCATCTGATGTATGCTGCATATATGTCTCTTTCAGACAGTTCCAGATTTTAAGAGCCTAACGCTCTTAATAAAAGAACATGGACAGTTACAGCCATTTAAAGATAATTATATTTCAGGACAAAGCATGTTTCCTCACATTTGCCTCACAAAATGTCACTATTTTGTTGCCTGGCTACGCTCCTCTAAATTCAGGCAAAACACTGTTTCTTCCCTTTGAATGTACTAGTTACTTATTGCTGTAATTACAGCACACTAGTTTAAAGGTTCTATTATTACTTTGGACAGCTTAACATGCTGTTGTAGGAGCACTTCAGAGCCTTTTGTTTCAAATTTCCATCATTAATCAGGCCAATGTTTCTGTGAAAAATGAATATTTACATTTCTGATAACAATGTGTGTACTTATGGGCATCTGTGTTCATAAACAGTGTATAAAACACAGGTAAACCAGCGGTCACTGTGTACCTAATACATCTTTCTTATGCACTGGGAGTAGTATACTTGATAAATCTTTTTTTTCCTGTCATGGCATAAAGACAGAGTGGAACAGTAGCATGCAGTCAATGCACTGCTCATCCTGCTCAGACATCTGACTTCACTTTTACCAAACTAGATGTGACGTTACCCAATAGGGCTCTGTATATTTTTCTGCTGTGGCCCCTACCACACAGAGTGATAATTAAAGCTCTGGACATTTGGCATAGGTGGGG
>VWZY01009832.1:425347-490455 GCA_013399075.1 Chloroceryle aenea | reverse complement strand
CTGCCCCCAACGAGTGCGCTCATTAAAGTCTTCCTGTTTGTGAGTATAACTTAAAAATTAACTCAAAAGTTGTAACCCTCAATTCAGCCATTCCTGAAGCTAATCTGCAGTTGGGAAATAACTAACACCTTAAGGGTTTACATATACCCCATTTTTTCCTCCATAAACTATGCTATCTCCTAGAAATTCCTTAAATAAATTCCTTAAATAAAAAACAGTGTTAAAAAATAAATACAAAACCAACTTTCACTTTGCTGTATGACCCGTTTTATGTGTCTGGTAGGGAAGTGCATGCACAAGATATTAATTGATCTTCCTTAGTAAGGAAAGATAGAAATAGAGAAGTAGAAATGCTCTTATTATCTGCTTTCCATTTTTATTATCCGTTTCTCTACCAGTGTACGCTAATAATTTTTACTTATCTCACATGACATGACTTGTAACCACCATAAGCTTTCCCCTTTCATGCTATTAAACCACTTCCGTAGCTGTCACTCTTTCTTTCCTTCCCTCTCAAATCATTGGTAAACTAATTCCTGGGAAGCCCCTGTGGAAAATGTGTATGCAAAAAAAAAAAAAAAAGGAAAAAAACAAGAAATCTCCTCATTGTAATATGTCAGTAAGCTTATAATTTTAGCATTAGCTTCCTTCCGTGCATAAAATTCACTTGCCACCAGATCTGGTGAGAGAAACAATAATATATTAAAATATATATTGTTAAAGAAATGTCCTAGAAAAAATGGCAGACTGTTTCTGGAAATGAACTTCTCAGACTACCCTCAGCGGCACTGTGATATTAGGAAACACTTCAATTATTTTCACAGCAGCACTGGCTGTAGCCATAAAAGGTGCGTATCAACCATAACTGTGTCTATACACTTTCTTTTTCCTACCCTGAACAATTTCTCTTTTTAGCTCCTATTTTTCCAGTTACTTGCCTGTACTCGCTGCAGCTGTGTGCTTTTCGTTCAAATTGCCATTCAATCTGTCAAGCAATGTGCTGATTTCTAGCTCAGATTAAATTTACAGCAAACCTTTGGGTTGCAATAACCTTTAGTAGATGTTATATGACAATCATTGTGAGGATCCTCTCATTCCTAGCCACCTCATTTTATAAGATCACTTCCTTTTATCTTGATTTTACATGAGTTACCACCTTTAGTAACTCCCATTCTCAGAATCTATCAGCATTTCATCTTATTAGCCAAAAAGCACTTTTAAAAATGTTATATTTTTATTAATACTATTCATGTTTGTTCTATATTCATCACAGTTTCATGCAATGGCTATGATCCCTCATCCTTTTCTGCACCATACACTTTATTTCCAAGGTGTGTTACAGCATATAGCCCTGTCCAACTTGAACTGGTGTCTCCATGTGCTCATCTCTGTAAGTGCTGTCCTGGCAAGCTCAGGAATCTCATCTTATTTTACGTAGCAGAACAGTAGAGACATATTCAAGTGATGTCCCTCATCTGCAGAAATATGGCTCCATTCATTTTGCTCAGATCCTGTACATCTTAAAACTTTATAACAGTAGGAAGTATAACAAACACATTTTAACTAGAATGAGTTTAATAACAGATTATTTTCTTTTTCTTTCTCAATAAAGACAATACCAGCTGCATCTATTTCTTGATACATACTTTGTAATAACAGAGAAGATGACTGACTGCAGCAGAAAGAGCTTCAAAAAGCTTTCATATGTGAAGGAGTGTTTCTGTCCCAGGCCTTGGATCTAGCTGTCATCCACACATCCACATGCCTCTGTTGCCTCGAGACTTTTACTGTATGGCATTAGCAATTGTCTCAACTCAAGGTTTGAGGAGCTGGTATGAGAATGGCAGAGCTGCACAGAGTCTGGGTCTCCAGAGACTGGATTCTCAATTTTCACCCCCAGAACTATACCTACACATTATTTTCTGTAAATTGTGTATATCATTAAAAAAACCCCCGAAAAACTGCAGGCATTGTTTTTTCTCTAATCCAGAAAAATGCATGTTTTTCTTCAAATGCTCCTAAGTTATAAGTAAGGAGCAAATGCTAGATTTCTCTCCATCTTATCTCTGTCTCTGCATTTCTGAGCACCTCTTGCACTCTTCTGCCACTTTATCCAGGAGCACTGACCCACACTGGGGTTATACAAACAGATTGCTCTTTCAGAGACACTCTTTTTCTCTGTCTGGCTCTCTGTAACTGGAAACAAAAGCCACCTGCATGTAAAGAAGAATATCTACACTTTGTATATGGAAGAAATAATATCTGTCTTTTTATGTCTAGTTTTGACTTTTCAGTGTTGCTGATGTGTAGAAAATGGTATATGAGCTATACCCTAGGGATCACTGCATGCTTATTCTAACACAGGGTTTGGATATTCAGCTTTTCCAGTGTTCCTGCTTTACATTGTATTTAAATCAAAGCTATTCTAACAATTTTAAAAAAATGCTTCAGAAAAAAAAAGAATAAAATAAAAAACGACAGTTTTGAATTGTTACAAACAGGGAAAAACCTGTCCTGAAATGAAGGTTTGGATTGCCTGGAAATAGGTCTTGGAATGGAAAACTTCATCTCCATCTAGAACTATCTGTTCTATCCACCACAAAGCAGACATCACCTTCAAACTGAACTAATGCACCTAAAATGGCTACACTTTTAATTGTGAATTATACGATAATAATTATGCCTAACAGGGCCACAAAGGTTAATAAATACTTTTTAATAGCCCATGGCAGTTTCTCATCATGTATCTGACAGTAGATATCAGATGTGTCAGGAAGTTTCCTCTGTGTAAAGATCTTTGTTGTGCAGAGCTGCCGAATACATTATTGATCTATTAATTCACTTTCTTTCTCTCGTTCTGAAATATTTTACAGGTCTGAAAACTACTGGCTGATGAACTACAGGTACAACAGGCTGAGAAGCTTTCAGATGTTCAGCTGAAGGGCTGGAGAGGAAATAGCTTAAATGTGTTGATGTTATTTTGGGGAAAAAAAAAAATTGCCAAAATTGCACATCCTGTGCCTTCAGCATCTGTCGAGTAAATAGACAAATCCTCCTCCTCACCACACAGTAGAAGTAGATATAATTCATTTGTTGACCATCGACTGACCTCTACACAACCAGTTAAGCTGGTCATAGAAATTACAGGTGATTGTTACCTCTGGAAGTAAACTGAACAAATTAAGACAGATCTTTTCAAGGGACAGCTACAATTTAGCAGACATTTCCTCAGGAAAATGTTTGCACCTAAGTGGAGGTCTGTGGAGCTCAGTGGGGCTCTGAATGCCTCCAAATATTGAATTGCATGACTGGGTAAAATATCTGCTCAGAGACAACAGATTACTTCAGTGCTCAGTCTGCTATGAATTCAAAGGACTTCCAGCACTGTGAATTTTGTCAGCTTTGATGAAGCAAAGCATAAAACATAGAGCAATAGTATACATTTCTAATTTCAGTAAACCACCATGGGAATGTCGTGCAAGCATGGCTGGTAGATTGTTCTGTTGTGTTTGATGCAGTCCTTAATACTCCTTATTGAGGAGATTCCTTATTGAAGTCAGTTTTAAAAGTTGGCAGAAACATTTGTTTCAGTGAAGTAAAAAAAAGGCCCAACCAAATATTAACTTCAATTTCAAATTTAAATCGAACATTTAAAGCAGCAGATTTTCTAGAGAGAGACAGAATAAACTATAATCAAGCTCTCATCTGAACTCCTTCCCCAGATCAAGTGGAATTTGGGGCTACCAGCATCTCTTCAAAAAAATGTTTCCTCTTGATAAGTTTTTATTTTTCAGACCTGTGTTTTCTGTATTTTTTTCAGAAAATTCTCAGTCTCACCAGAGCACAGTACTAAGGCTGCATGACTTATCTGTATTCAACGTCTTAATCAAAAGGTGTATCACAAATTGAAAACACAAGTATCAAGAGGTTATAAGGCTGAAAGAGACAGTAGGTGAAGAGTGAAAGCAGACAACAGTCACCTTTAAAGCTGCAAATATCATAATCAGTTAATAATATGTATTACCAAGACATGAAAATACAGCACAAGTAATACCTCAGTTTTGACTGATTGGCATTAAGTGCAGTGTCTGGAGCAAGAAAACAAATTCAGGCACGTGTAAACCATTTGAAAAGCTGCTGAGCTGGCAGTAGCATTTCAGATTTCATCATATTGAACAAAATCACTAGAACAAGTGCAACCAGCACACTGTCATGAATTTTCCAGTAACATTTTAAACAAAAATGAGTCTTTATTAGGTTGTTGTGGTGCTTTTGTATGGTTGATAGTTCTGAAAAAATAACACATACCCATATACATGCACAGCATTGTTAGTGATGAAAAATGAAAGCTATTGGTCTTGTACTTTAAAGAGGAAGCTCCGGGGCACCTGCAGCACACAGACTCACATCATGCACCTCAGCGCTTTTGGACACTGTAAGCATGTGGACAGTAGCAGTACTGCTTGATAGCATCTGGCTCCTCACCCAAATTTCTTTGTCAGTACCTGCCATGGAGTCAGCACAAGTCCTGTATGTAGTGTTATGTTATTTTAAATATGTGAGGGATTGGGATGTATGAATATATCAAAAGACAACATTTTAAAGTAACATCTTACTCCTTTTGTGTGGTTTGGGCTTTTTTTGTCTTTGTTTGGGCATTTTGTTTCGGTTTTGGGTTGCAGAATTTTTTTTGGTAGACTTTATTATTCATGACACACAAGCACCAAATAGGACCTACAATCAAAGAGTAGGAATTAAAAGATAGAAGTTCTGAATTTAACATTTATATTTGTTTTGTGAGAGGGCAACACTTAGTTCAGTCTTTGCTACCCTCTGCTTCTCTTTTTACTGTATTTTTTTCATTCAGATTGCTTCATATCAGTGATATCTAATTTTTCCATCTGTCAAGCACGATCTCACTTTTACCTTTTTAATTAAACTCTTTGGTTTTCATGGTTGAGATCACTGATAAATTACTTTACATCATGTCTTATCCATGAATGAAATATAGTCCATAAATATGTACTGGCTTATTTATCTTTAGAAGGTTAAAGAGGCACTCTTAGAAGTACTAAAGAAATGCTCCATTTAGCAAGCTTCCTGATAATATTTAGTATTTTTTAAATATTCAGGAAATATCAAAGTTGTTTTTTAATACTAAAGTAATTTAAACCCCAAGTATTTATAATACATTCAGAATGAACTTTTTTTTTTTTGATAAGTGAATTATCTTTATCTGCTTCCCCCCCTCAGAGACAAGTGTATATAAACTTAAAGAATATTTCTGGGATTATTTTTGAGTGCTTTTTTAAAGGGAGGAGGAGGGGGAGAACTTTATTATGGCCATTAAGAAAACCTTGTAATTTCCAACACAAAATAAAGCACCTGCTTTGTTTACTTCCAGTGCAAGACAACACACACCTGTGCACTGTAACGTTTTTATGGATTGAGAATACACTACTAATTGTAAAAGGAACTTATTTTCCCTTACTGGCATACCTTGACATGCGTGGTCTTACTAGCAATACATTTGTCTCAATTCAGTGGCCTCCTCATGTAAATTGGGGCTTAATGTAGAACTCAAGTTTCACTCACTAACTCACGAAGCATCTTCTCTAGTGCTCACCCTGACATACTTATTTGTATATGCAAATGTGGCCTTCAAAGTGACACTCCAGTAGCTGAAGTTAGTATACTTAGCATTGTTTCATGGCAATCAAAGATGACGTTGAAAGTACAGGATTAGAGTTTCAAGGTGAGACAGAGCAGGTAGCAGCCCTTAACTGGCAATACTCTAAAAAAGAGCAAATAACGAGAAATATAGAAAGAGCAGAAACCTAGGAAGAATGTAAAAAGAGCTGGCTCTGAAGGCAATGCTTTTGAAAGATACCTGGGATACACCAGTCTGGTTTTAATATACCCCTTATCTTGCCAAACCAGGCTGTGGAAAGAACAGACTTCAAAGAGCTTTACAGGGATTATTTTCCCTTGTCTTACTTCACTTCTTTTCTCTAGGCCTTTCTGTTTTGGCTTTTTTTTTTCAAGAGATGCTGCATGTGCGACAAGCTATTTGTCACCCAGAAAGGTAGTATTCCACAGACTATCAGCCCCCAAAATTTCTCCTCCCTGAGAAAATGTAGACAGGAATTAGCATGCCAGGGAGAAGAAAGTGCTGGCAAACACCACTCGGGCTTCCAAGCCCACGGTGGCTCTGCCAGTGCACCTCAGCACTTCCCTGAATAAACCTTTTCAATCATGCTCTCATATAAAGCCACTGTTGGCAACGCCAATGTGGATGCAAGCACAGGGCTGGCACAAACACCCCAGGCTTAGTCATCTGTGGCCTAATTAGAGTTTGCACCTGTATCACCTACAGAAATATTTCTGTGGCAGATTCTTATTCCCCTGCTGTGAACACCCACACTTCAGCCCTCTCAGTTACAGGTTAGAGAAACAATAATAAAATTACACCCTCAAATTGGCCCTTTTTCAGAATTCCACTGATAGCAAATATAGCAGGTGCATGTAGCTCATAAATTGCAGTTTATCTGAACACAGTTTCACCTTTGAATAGCTATCATGCAAATAAAAGAGGGGTGTTCTGTATACCCACATCACCAAGCTCTTGGGCAGGCATAAGTAATTCCAGATAAAATTCTCTGCTGAGGACACACACAGCACTGAAGCTTGCCCCTCTGCCCACAGTGCACTGCATAATTCAGCCTCTACATTTAATCTCTTCACAATGGAAGCAGTTCGGCCAGTTTAAGAGGTGGCTTTCCAGCTGACACTGCAATACCACTATAGTACTTGCTAATAAGCAATTGTTAATCTCTAGCATCAGCAACAGCTCATCTCGTACTGTTCAGTAATGGGAGTCTCATCCCAGGGATGAATTTTTGTCAAGGTTTTTAGGAGTTTAAACTGTATTTAATTATCAGCAGAGATTTTTTATTTTATACAACTCCTTATGGTGCTCCTTGGATAAACCACTCTTTCCACATGTGGGATTTTTTTTTTTTTCTCTAGAACTTTTTCCTCCATTGTCTTCTGGAAATAATTTTCACCCCAAGACCCCTGGATTTTCTCTGGCTTTGATGTATAGCTTAGCATAAAACCAAAATGAGAATCATATTTCACTCCTATAAAAGTTAGTTTAGTGGAAGACAACAGGAGAACTGTGAGAATCCAAACTGCATAAAACAGTCCTTTGGTTTATTAGGGATGTCCCGCTTTTCTACTGCCAGAACATCAAAGATCATGACCATTATCTGTCAACATCCTGAAATATGCATGTAGTATGAAATAACTATAAATGCTGCTACTAATCTTAGTTTGTATAACTTGTCATGAAAATCAATGTGCTGACAAATCTACAAAAAAAATCATAAATAAAAATGCAAATAAGTATCACACAAATCAAAATAAAATCTTATGCCTTGGTACACTGCACAATGACAGTCTGAAGCCAGCATCTGCATCCTCACTCATCGTGACTCAGAAATCCATTTTTTTCTCTTTTTATGCATTCTAAGGTCACAAGTAGCTGCAGAGGTAGTCCAGTCTCACTTCCCACAGAATACAAACCCCTTCCAAATGCAAACTAATGATCACTGTCAAGGCATTTCAGTGAATTTAAGTTAAAATAATTTTTATTTTCCTCAGTTCTGTGCTTCAGGCTTTTAGAATTCTAGAAATTCCTCCAAAACCACCAAAATTAGGCTTTCTAGAGCTTGCAGCTGTGACCAAAGCTCTCCAGTGAAATTTGTTTGCAAACCATCTAATCTTCCCATAGAAAATACCTGTCCATACCTTTCCAAATATGAATCATCTTCTAGGTTTTCTTATGAATAAAGTAAAAGGCATAATCAGTTTCCTTTCAAAACAAGACATTGAGAAGTATTAATTTTTTTGGACCCACCTACAGAAGGCAAATTAAACCATCTCCTTGAACCTCCCATTACTGGCAGAATTTTACACTTGGCAACTTCCAACGCATTTCCTCAGAGGTATTGTCGCAAGAACTTAGGGCTGGAATTTTACTCCTTCAAGAAGAAATTTTAGGGGAATTCCTGCTCCACTCCAGTCCTACAAAATACAGAGTGAGGATGTCTATATTATCACCAAGACTTCTTCCCATTGCCCAAGATATTTCTTTTCCTATCTTACATGCTTTATCCTCCTGTGACTACATTTGCAGTATGGCCAATACCCACAAAGCAGAATCATTAAGTCTTACTGCAACTTATACGTGTTGCTTAAAATACTTTGGTTTTATATATGCAGATAAACACAGGCAGAATGTTTCTCTTATGAAAAAAGAAACAAAAAGGTGTATTTAATTGTCTAACTTCTATCAGACACCAAAAAGGGCAGAAACGTCCTTGTTATGAAAACCAAATTAACCATGAGCCTAACCTGAATTTCAGCAAGATGAATTGCTAGCCTGACCAGAAAAAGCAGCATCAGGAATCTCACAAGGAAATTGTTTTCAAATTTAGGTTTTTTTCAAAGAGTTGAAGCTTTGTGATACCATAGGTCAAAGTGAAAATTTCCAAGTCTTCATTAAAAACAACAATTATTACAATCATTATTTTATTTTTCGATATTCATAAAGGAGAAAAAAATATTCTGGAAACCTTCAAGTCAAATTATTTTCAAGGCATGCACTGGCATCCATTAGCTTCTTACTGCTCCCTTCAGAGATACTGTTTAAATGTTGTTTGGCACTTCTAACTGCGTAAACAATTCTTTCATGGTGACAGTTACCTACAATTATCCTTAATCATGCTTTTTTTTGCTTTGTTAAAGTACAAATAATGTTCATTGCTTATGTTTTCCAAGCCCTGCAGTTTAATGTACATCCTCATTTATACGGTTGTAAACATATTTGTGAACTGCAGCTTTCATTCCCACAGTTAATAGGCTTTATAATGCAAAAAATATAAGGTCACAATGACCTACAAGAAATCTTCAATTTAATTTAAAAGCTTTCCCTACAATCAGAAGAAAAATGCTGTAGCACCTTAAGATACTAAAGCTTAAGCTTCACACAAAATACAATAAAAGCAAGACCCTCATGGGATAAAAACACATGTACAAACCCAGAAAGTAACTAGAAAGATTATGACTCTGTATTTGATATTTTGATTTTAAACTAGGCTTTTGATCCTAGGGATAGCTGAGCTAATTTCCTGTCTTATTTTCTTGTAGCATGGACCGAACAACTGCAAGAAACATGGAACAGGAGAAAGCCTGACAGCTTTATGTAAATGCTTTGTAGCTGAATGACTGAGGAAGTGGCAATGGCACTTTATGTCCTACTTTCAAGGAAGAAAAAAACAAACAAACACCAAAACCAACAAACATATGGGACATATTTATTTTTTTTTAGTGCTCAGTTTGCAAACAAACTAATGAAGGTAATAAAACACAAATTCAGACTCAGAGGGAAAACACATTTTGTTTATCAGCATTTTCAAGGACAAGATGACAATGTTTACACTTTTGCAGCATCTGGATGACACAGCAACTAGGATGCTGCACCAAAATTGTAATCGGGTTGGAGACTCACTTTCTTCTGCTTGTCATGGTATTATGTTAAATTCTCTACTGCCCTCTTGGCTTTGTGTTGTGGGACATAACTGACACAGATTTAAGGAAAACAAAGGACAAAACAAGTGAAAACTGCATGTTAAGGACTTTGCTGGAGGTGTTTATTTCTATTTAGGTGGTAGAGAAGGGGTGGGACATGATTGTTTTCTGTCTGTCTGATTGCCCCTTCAGGAGGATGACACTGATGAAATGGTACAAGAACTCCCCAGTACCAAGAGTTTCCTTTCTGCTTTTGTGTAAGCATTTCTGAATTCAACTCCTTCAAGCAAGAAGTGCAATATCAATAATCCCCTTTCCCTTCTCCTAAGATAGGAACAGATCACATCAGCAGTGCTTTCTGAGCACTGATTAGCCCTCACAAGTCTCATATACTGCCTCTACAACTCTCAAAAAGATATCTGAGAACCATCTGGTTTTCCCTCTTGTATTTAACTTATTTTTAGGATTAATTCCTTCATCTATTTCTGTCAACAGGGCTGTTTCATTAATATAACTTGAAGAGTTTAACTTCTAACTCAAAGACTGCAAACGTTGTCAGAGTATCCCAAGATCAACTGCCTCTACAGAGGGGTACAAAATACCTTGGCATCCTTGCTAAATTACACTGTGGCAACTCTGCAGAAAAGCTGATTTTTCCAGTGAAATATATTCTGTGCCTCTTGGTCACCCCTACATGTCTGTCCCCCCAAAAAGAAAACCAGTCTATTTTGAAAGTCTCTCTATTTTTGAAAGTTCTCCCCCACGAAGGGACATTTTTGGCATATGCAGCAAAAATTTCACATGACCTGACACACCACAGATAGATACCTCTGGTAGCTAAAGAAATAACAAGTCTTCAGTTGTATCCTGCTGCTTCCAAGGCTGTTTATACCATGGCACGAACAATTGGAGAGGTTTCATGCAGACACAAGTGAAGCCTTGGCAAGGGCACCACACCAGCAAGGATACTCACAGCAGCACAGTGAGAATCAGTTCCCACCACACCACCATGCCCTGCAATCCCCTTCACTCCCTGATGAGGGAAGTAGTATTTGGTTTATTTGGTTTGGTTTTTTTTTAATCTTTTACCCTTCCAATTCATAAATAACTTTTATGAATACAGTTTTATGTAAATAAACACCCACAAATCTTACTCCAAGTAATGCTTCAACCCATGAGAAAAGAAACACAGTTAAGACCAAAAGTATTTCAACACCCTGCAGAGCCCGTTTTAAAAGGATTTATATATGACACCAGCAATGAGACACATCCAGTGTTGAAATACAGCAGAATAAATGTGCCTTGTGTTAGTGTTTAGGAGTGCCAGGGTGTGTCAATGTCACCAATTCATCATGACTCTAGAACAAGAATACAGTTTCTAATTCAAAGGGCTTAAATTTAAAAAATAAGACATTGGACGGTAACTGAACATAAAGAAACAGGTAGGGAACAAGAACAAGACAGTAACATTTTAATCAGATGCAATAGATTTTTTTGGGGGTGACAGTCTCTATTAAATAAACCTCTTTGCACCTTGAATGTTTCAATATAATTCTGCATGAGTTTTCTTTTTATCCTTCCTGCCATCTAGAAGCCATCTGCAATCAGTTACTAAATATAACTGTAGGAAAAGCAGTTAGCCCCCATGTGGACTCACGTAGGTGTATAGAAAAGGTATCACAGTTGTGAATCTGCAAGTCTTTACCTCCAATCAAAATTTTCTGGCTGGATTCCAGGCAATGGATTTAGCATCACTGAAGGCTGTTAGTGTGTCTTGAAAGCACATTTTAATTTGTCTTTGTTGTCTTATGTAAGCATATAATTCTAGGGAAAAAGCTCTCTAAATGCAGAAATGGGCTAAGCATAATTCTAATAATGGGTGTTAAGATTTGTAGAATCATTAGTGGCATAACATAAAAATGCAAATTGAAATAAAGGAAAAAAAGCCTGTGTTTTCTCTATAGCAACTCAGTGCTCACATCACAGATACACACCAGTGAATGTACCACCTCGATTTGAGAGCACCTGATGCATCAACACCTGACTACTAATAGAATTAAATACCCTCTCCATTTCAAAAGCGACTGCATGAGACACGTTTATTTGCCAAAACAACAAAGAATTACTGATCCATTGCAATTCAGCTGGTGTCTCCAGAGCCACTGAGTACTCAAAGCATCCTTCTGAGGAACAGCATCCCCAAGACATTGTGAAAGAGCTCCACACACTTTAATGCATGTGCAATGAGGCCATGGTATTTTTGAATATAAAATATCTTTTTTTTCCCCCCTGAATTGAACAGTAACTTTTCATACATGAATTTCAAACATGCCAATAACATTTTGCAGGAAAACCTAAAAATACATAAGTTTAGAAAGGAGACATAGCAGTTATTATTGATGGCATCTGTGAAGACTGAAGTCTTGCACTTTTCGCCATTAATAAAAATTTCCCTTAGCACAGTGCCAATACATTTTATATATATATAAAAGACAGACTGAAAACATCTTAATCACTGTGCAGAAGATGCAAGCTACTTAGTTCAGTAACTAATATACAGATTTATATTGCATATACCTGCATTGCATAACCTGGCTGCTAAGTGCTAAACGTTCTTTTATGTGTGTCACTGTTTAGGGTCAGGGNGGTCACCTGCCCTGCCCTCTCCTCCCTGCAGGTGCAGCCTTCACTTTCCTGCCCACCCCCCTGCCCTCCGTCTGGTACACACCGTCCAGCAGTGGCCATGGTCTGCACACCAACCCTTGGTAGTATCTCTAAACATGGGGTGTTCTCACTGCCAGCAGCAGACACTGCCTGTGAAAACAGGCTGCTGACTTCAGACAGTGCAGTTAGTTAGAAGAACTGAGCTGAAGAGTAAAGAACCAGCTCTGTTCTCACCCAAACCACGACAACATGAAAACCTAAACATATTACAAAGAAAAAGTTCTCACAATTGCAGGAATCATCTAGAAAGCGAGGTTGAAAGAATAGATCTAATGCACCTAATTTTGAAAATATATTCAAAGGAGGAAAACCTGTCCTGTATTCATCTCTTCTTTGCTTTCCTCCTCCTCTCTCATCAGAATTTAAATCTCATTGAGGACACTACTGTAAACTTGGAATTTATACATAGCAGTATATGGTAATATCACTCACTGCTACACTTGATGAAAATTAAAGCTGAATGCAATTTTTCACTGAAGAATTCAGATTTAGGTCTGCTGCATTTTTGAATTTGTGTGTGATTTAACTGAATTGACTGAATATGAAGTACAAGCTATACTGACTTTAAGACACAGAACTTTCATCACTTCAGCATTTTTATGATGAAACTTCAAGTCAAGTTGTAATTTAAGAAAAAACCAATTTTGTTTGGAATATCCAAATAGAATTAAAAAAATATTTTGGAGTTGAACAAAATATTTCCTCAAAATTGTAGGATTTTTTTTCTAAAAATATAATAAAAATTTACAAAATGGTTATATATGGGAAATACAAAGCTCTTTTTCCCCATTTTTTCCTCTTCAAATCAAGAACAATCCAACTCCTATCTGCCTAACTGGATCCTGATTTTTTTTTGGAAGTTAACAATGCATTAGCCATATAAGCTTTGCTGACCTCTCCTTCCTGAGGTGATGGTGCTCCTTTCATCCCTTTCACTGGAAAAGGAAAGAGAAGAGGTTTTCCACAGTCATCAAGTATAACATTGAAAAATGACTGAAAGCCCAGGTCTGGTGGCAGATCCCAGCTAGCTGTAATTACTACCCAAAGTCATGTAAACATGCTTCTCGGTGTAAATACATACATCTATCCTTAGTTTCAATGTCAGCAAGATCCTTTGAAATCCCAGCACACTTACTGCAGAGAAATACTAAATAGCTGTGTAAGCATTCATTCATATCTACCTTTAAGCCAAAAAAAAACAAACAAACAAACAAAAACACCCATCAGTTTTCCCTGCTACCATCAAAAACTCTAAATTCCTACACATTACAGGTTGGTTTATCTCAGAAGTTCAACTTTGAGGAATAATATTCTACATGACAGTGTAGCAGATGGGGCATCACTCACGAATCTGTCATCATTTCATTCAAGTCCCTATTGCCTTCATTATAGCAGAGAAATAAAATCAAACCTGAAACCTTCCATAATAATTTTTAAAAGTGTTTTCAGGTGGGACATTCGTCTAAAAGATTAAAAAGCAAGAGAAATGTCCAATGAACTCACACCATATGTTTGTTAATAAACACATTTCTGGGAAAATACCCTTAAATACTTGCTCAACCCAGCAAAATGAAGAAAAGCAACAATAATCTTCTTTGCAGGTGACAGACGGTGTCATGGGCTATTACATTTCGTAATTCTTCCAAGTAATTTAATGCAGCTTCATTAAGCTACGGGCATGTGTAATTATAAATTTTCCAGGTAAAACCTAAATTCTGAATCTCAATTTCAGAATCATGTCTGCACATGTCAGGAAATCTTAAAGTTATGCACAATCAGAAGATGTTAAGTAATGTCACTCAGTACTTCTTATATGATGGGTTATGAGAATAAGTTAATCTTAAACAAAAAAAAGCACACACACACACAAACAAAACAAAACCCAAACAAACAAACAAAAACATCCAAAAAACCCAAACAACCAACCAAAGACCGACCAACATTTTGTGCAATGTTTACAAACCCAGCTAAGAGTCTGAACAACATCCCTTCAAGGGACCATCATAACACAGATTAAGTAGGCCAAAAAATAATGGTGCTGTCTTGTCTCTATATCCTGATTATTCTCTTATATTTCTCTTTCACATCCTATACTGACACAGATGCTGTGAATTAAAGCCAACAAGACTGGCTGGACTGGCTGGTCCTAGAGCATTTTTAACACGGTTGGTTTTGCCCACCATGAAATGTACTTTCCACTTCATGCTTTACCTTTGGGTGTTTTCCTGTTGTATGGGACTCCTTGAGGAGGAATATTTGCTAATGCAAATGGAGAGCGTAGCATCAGGTCCTATGCTCTCAGCACAATATTAGAGATCATGTCGCTACAACTCCTCTTCCACTGACATCAGTAGCAGTTTTCAATCAACTGTTGTAGAAGCACATTTTAGTAGGGCCTGGACAAGGAATAATGGTTTTAAACTGAAAAAAAAAAAAAAAAAAGAGCAGATTTAGACTAGATCTAAGGAAAATTCTTTTTTACAATGAGAATGGTTAAACAATGACATAAATTTCCCAGAGGTGGTAGATGCCTCATCCCTGAAAACATTCAAGGTAAGGTTGGACAGGACTCTCAGCAACATGATCTAGCTGAAGATGTCTATGAATTCTTTGATTCTAAAATTAAAATAGAAACCTCATCTGACAAAAATAGGAATCTGAACAAATAAGTAAATGCTGTGCACATTTCAACTTCCGAAGAAAAGTCTCCCAACTAAAACTTTCCACATGGAAACAATACATAGTCAATCTTAAACATGCTTCATTAACTGGATTTTTTATTTTTCCTTTCCCCAATTTCCTCCTCCTAAACACTGAATCACAGGACCCTAAAATTATTCATTTTTCTCTTTGCCTCAATCACATTACACAGTAATATCACCTAAGCCATTACTGTAATTCTGAAGTGAATGCTTGAGTTTCCCTGTCATACAGATAAGCTGAATGTTTAAAAATCCTTTTAAATTCCAAAATGAAACAGTGTCAAATATGAACACATTTTATATACATGTCATTCAGAATAACCCATTTCAATAGGCTTTCAGCTTTAAGTCCATTTATTTGCATCTCTTACCTATCTTTATTCCACATAAAAAAAACCCAGCAGTTTCAAAAATTTTCAAACTAAATGATAGAAGTATTCAATACTTCAAATTATTATTTTAAATTAGAAAAAAAAAAATAAAAGAAACTCTTCCCTGATGAAATTTTCTTTTTCAGCAAGTTGCAGTTTCAGAAAAAAAAGTTTCAGCTAAATCTGCTGCCCAGTGCAGTCCAGCAGTACTGTGTCCCTGTCTCCCAGGATAAAAGCAAGAACCTAATTATCACAGCTCACTCTACCTCAAGGCAGCTTCCAAGCACCCCAAATTATACAAAGCTTTTAAATGGTAAGAACATGCAGGAACTGAGCAGTGCATTGAAAATCCATGTTGAAAAGCAGCTTAAAAATTAATTCCCCCCAAACCAGCAGCTTCTGTCACAGGCAAGGTCCCCTATTGTCACAGAACAGATAGCTCTGTGTTTGATTTGCTTCTACAGAGGTCCACAGATTTTAAGATGCTTGATAGCTCATCAAAAATACGTTCATTTAACACCCTTCTGAGAAGCTGCTACGTGGACACTCCCTTCTGCCTGAACTCTTTGTAGAATAAATGGCTGCTCTGCTAATGAGCTCGCAAACAGAGGCAATATTACTAAGGTAAGGAAAAATGTCTGACCCGCAAGACTAGCCACCATTTTCATCCCTGCTGATTCTGGAAATCTATAAAAATAACTTCACACCATGTATCAAGACTGCATTTCTGCTTTTATTAGAAAAGCAGCATTGCTGAGGACTCATCCTTCTCTCACCTCAAGTCAATTGAAGCTTTGCCATGGAGGTCAGCTGGAACAGATTCAGACAGAACTTGAAAACACCTTACTGGGTGTAGGTAGGTAAAGGGGGTGAGCTGTGGCAGGTCTCCTCCAACAATTCCCACTTACAGTATTGATATGGAAAATTCCTCACCTCTTCTGCAACTCTGTAAGAGCCTTTCTCATTTAGTCCATCTGATGTCAAAGCAAGCAAATTGAACTCTTAGGCATATGTTTATATTTTTGTAAGGGAATAGAGGAATTCTTTCCGAAAACTAATTAAAAATGCACTTAACATGGAAAGTAATTATGTCAAAAACACCATGAGAATTTCTGTGATATATGATACGGGTCTAACTGTTAAAACAGAGACCTTGGTAAGCAAGCTTTTTTTGTCCTTTTTTTTTTTTTCCTTTTAAACAAGTATTAGGCATATGAAAATTGAAGGACTCTTCAGTACATCACTCAAGTATTTCTAGTGCACTAGCCTAACACCTGAAAATCTCTAGTTTCCATTCACATATTCTTGCTGTCTTCTCCTAAGCAAAATTGACTGGCTGAAAACTTTTAACGTAGATTATAGACTTCCTTAGAGATGTTCAACTTCTAGGTATCAACAACGCCAACCTCCAGGCTCCCAAGAAGAACCTCCTCTACTCTCCCTGATTTGTATTTTTCCTTTGGAAATGCAAGGACTATATAGCTTTTTGATAAACAGGGACAGCTGCATGTTCCCTTTTTAATGTTTTCTATACCCACATTTCCTGAAATTTCAAAGCAAAACCTTCTTTTGAATTAAGAAGACAAAGTGGGTCTAGAGTGATTTCTTATTAGAACAGATCAGCAGCTTTAACAAGAATTTTTAAATAAAATTTCAACCGGTTTATTTCCTTTTCTTAAATACAGTGAAATCTGCATTAGGTTAAACCCAGGCTTGTGCTTTGCAAAAAACAATACACAACAATGCCAGTCATGACTATTTGTAATGAACTTGTATTACATTGCTGGAACGTTGTGTCCGAAGATGATAAAAATAAAGCTCTTGAGCATTTGAATACTGAAAGCTTAGAATATGAGCCTTGATCTGAAAAAATGGTCTAATCTAATGTTGACATGAGTGGAAAGACTGGAATAGTTTTCAGTGAGATTGGGATCGGGTCCCTTAGAATGAAGTCTGCCCCTGCTAGAGCTGGCTTCAGCAGTCACTTCCCCTGACTGTCCCACATGTAACAGTTTAAAGGATGTGACATGCCCCAACAAGCCGGGGGAAACAGGATTTAGACTATCTTCTTCTGACATGCAGCTTCTCAGTTGCAGCAGGTATCACAGGCAGCTTTAAAAGATTAATGTCAGTGTAGGGCAGAACAATAATAAAGCTGGTAATGGCCAAGTTCACATAATGTTATTGTCCGCACACCACAGCTGCTGAGCAACCCTCTGCTAAACAGCCCAGAACATACAGAAACTAGCAAGCTCACCTGAAATGAGTGAAGTAGTAAACTGCTAAGACATTATTATTGATACCCAATTTCAATGGACTACATGGAAAATAGTACTGTCTAACACTATTAAATTCAGAAACACTGAAACTAAAGCCCAGACCTTTGAAGGCATTTAGATGATGGTCAGCTCTCAAGTGAAGCTTCACTCTTCCCACATGGCTTCTTGCAAAACTTAAAAGTGCTTAAAACAAAAAGTCTTGACATAATTGAATCATTGCCTTGTCATCCACATGACCCAGAAGTTAGAAGTAAATGCCAAAGGTTCTGGATCTGTGCTAGTGTGACTGCAGCATTATGCAATTCAATTTCAGCTGACTACTCTCATTCTCATTCTTCTCTAGTATCTAATATTAAATGAAACATCATCTCTATTATTTGCACCCTTTTCAAGAAAGGCTTAAATTTTACCTACACAGTTCTTTTCACTTTCTTGAAATATCACTACTTTACTGAATAGAAGGTTTTGTGCCTGCAGATCTGAGCCCAGTCAGAAAATGTTGATATTAAGTAGTCTATTCCCTGGACAAAGTCTATTTACCTGGACAATAAACAGTAAGTTTCTAACACCTGGGTTTAAAAAAAACACCCATAGGATATATATAGGCACCTATATAAACACATGCAATTGAACGGAATAAGGTAAATAACTATCTGCCTTTGCTTTATTTCTGTTTTCTCCCCCCTCTGTAACCCTGCCCCTTCTCTTTGTTATCCACCTAATTTACAACAGTCTAGACGTGCTGTTTGTCAGGTTATACAGCATTATTTCTCCCGTTTTGGAAGCTTCCAGAGAAGAAGTGTGCTTGGGCTACCTTGCTGTGGCTAAGGGGGTACATTGTGCAAAAGAAATTATCTTCTCTCATCTCTGGTCCAAAGCAACATAGATGTGTGAGTACAGGCTGCTGTGCTGGGAAAGGCCCTCAGTTAGTATTGTATCAAAATATCATCGTGTCATTTACAAGGCAGCTGACAAGAATGCAGCATGAATTCTTATATTGATTCAGGATGTACACACTATTCCCCTCCAGCAACAAAACAATAAACATTTATGCTCTTCTGCATGAAAATACCCACATGACTTATTTCAGAAGTCTGTCTGCTTGTGAGCATGGAGGAAGTGCCAGGCTGCAAGGGGATTTGTACCACCTGCAGGGAACCAGAGGCTGCAGTCCAGGGTCCTCCTAGGGCAGGGACCACTGTGGCACCCAGCTTAGACACTATTTCTCAACGCTGACTCGCAGTCATCGCACAAGAGCTACACACAAATTACTTCCAGGTTGCAAACCAAAAAAGAATAATAACAAAAATATTTTAAGACAGCTGCTAATGTGCGACAGGGGAAAGGCAAGGACAAATGCAATGAGACAACCCACTCCCCTCCAGAGAAACACCCTGCTAAGAGGGAGCCACCAGCAGCCAGCCCGTGGAGAAAGTTAGAAGACATTTCTGGTGGGATCAAAGCAGCTTGAGAAGACCATTCTAGGACACCATGTGCTTCCAGTGTGGGATGGCTAAATAGCAGCCTCTCAAACTTCTGCCCTGCCACTGGGATTGCTCACTGCTCTGCCAGGAGCATCCCTGGGGAACAGAGTAGGGAATTCAAAAAGCAAAGGAATTTTAATAAACAAAACTCGAGTTCCTAATGGGCAAAGCAGGGAGAGCTTCTGAGCAGAAGTACAGCCTTCAGTTTATTATGAAAATCCTCCACAGCTCTGTGGATCTGCAATAAATTATGCTATACTGCACATATAGACTCAGTCCTCTTTTTTCCCTTTGTTTCTCTTGCTCTAATTAATACATTTTTAATTCCTATAATTTTAAGAAACAGTTTTGCCCTGTAGAGGATTTTACCCCACAACTGTTATTTACATTTTGAGGGAAGAAGAAAAAAAAAAGAAAAGAAAGTTGTAAAAGTAGAATTCCAGAGCTGAAAGCATGAAGGAAAAAGCAGCTTACATCAGTTTAGTTAGTCATAACAGCAATCATTTTAAGACATGCTACCCAGAACTGAGAAACATAATCCAGATTTAGTCACTTAAATAGAAAGGATATTAACTGTCAGAGGTGTTAAGCAGGACAGCTTCACTTCTGGGCTAAATTTGCTTGTAGTGTCCTATATAAACTAAACTAACTTTCACCACTGCTTGAATCTCTCTGGTCTGCTCCTCACAGCACAGTCACATTGCACCTCCTCTGAGAAGTGTTTACACAGAGATAACAAAAGCCCTCTGCTGAGATAAGCTGTGATTTCCTAAACTGTGTATTTCCATGAGCTGGTGCACTTTAGCTCAGCCAGAGAGATCTTTTCAAACTTTCTAAATTTTGTCATCTTGAACAGCAGAATAAAGAGCTGGGTGACCCAGATGCCACTTCTGAATTAGATACAGAATGGACTGCTGTAGCAGCTTCGGTAATAGTAACTCCTTGACTCTGAAAGTAATTGTTTAGACACAAAACACGTGAAGCCTGGAAGCACCAGGAAAGGAAGACATGTAGTAGGAATTGCATACAATCTACAGCACTGAGTTTGACTTCTATCAACAGCCTGGAAATGCAAGATCTGTAAATAAATCTGCTTGACCAGATAAGAGGAGGCTATTGGCATCAACCCTATTCCACAGTGTCTTCTGCACCGCAAAGGTGAACCCCTGCTTCCCCCTTTCATGGCTTTAGTTGTCTGAAATAAAAGAAACCGAAGTGCTCTGAGGCTGCTCGCTGCCAACTGTCAATTTAAGAAAAAAATGCTAAGATCTGGCAAGGCAGCAGCACCAGGGCATCCAGAATTCTTGTGCGTTGGGCAAAACTATTTCTCTAATTGCAGTCAGGATATTATATAAGGTTTTTAAATTGTTTCACGGGTCACCTTTGTGAATGCTGTGACGCTCAGCAGGGGGTTGAGCATGCCCTTAACTAATAGAATAGCAGGGATGGGATCTGTTATTTTAACAGAGTGAAAGCAATGAAAGGAATGCACACAACGGTGTGGCAAATACAATAACCTCCATTCTTCCACATGATAGAAAAGTCTTTGATTAAATTTCTCAAGTTCTTTTATGAAGTCCTATCGGTAAATTAATTTTGATTTTGGGGTTGTTTAGAGATTATATTAAGGAGAAAAGGGATATACTATGAGGACTGCACTGTGCTTTTAAAATTTCCCATTTCTAACCTTCATCTTGATTTTTTCTTTTTTCCTTAAGCGCAATATCTGCAAAAGCCTTTGTTTACAGGCAAATCCACCACATTTCATCTTTGTTATTATACATTAGGCTAATTTTTTCCTCAGGAGTGGACAGTGAGTATCTCTATTGACATTTATTTAAATATTTACTGGAGATCAAAGCATCATCAAGTAGGGATTTAAAGCCTAAACTAGTTGCCTGATGATTAATTTACACTCCATGCATTGCTGATTAAGGACTCATTTTACTTATGAAGTGTTCTCTGAAGTTAAGTAGAGGCAGACCTCCTCAGAGAAGAGTATTTTACACATCTTTATCTAATTAAAATAAGCTAAGTTTCATTTACTATTTTTAAGAATTTATCTACGCCTTATTTTATTTAGAGCAAAGAAAACTGTCAGACTGGTCCTTTGTGATCTCAAGAGCATCAGTATCAATCACAAAAAAATCTTACCGCTTTGGTGTTTGTTCTTTGTTTTGTTGTCTAGGGGGTGGGGGGAAGGGGTGGTGCTAGTGCTGTGAATATTTAAAATATTTAATCAAGAACACTAACTCCAGAAAATTTTGCTTTTTAAAAGAGTTTATTTTGCATTTCAACTGATACAAGACATTGATACTCGTGTTCCCAAACAGAAACATCACATTTTCTTTTAGAGCAGTATTGGAGTACTTTTTCTATTTTATAAAAGGCACAATCTACGTAAGTAACCTGGCATGGATCATTTTTCCTATGTATCATATTTCCTGGTGGGAAATAGGTCATCCGTTTGGCAAGCTGGGGCTGTGACTGCATACTAAGAGATGTCACTCTTGAGCAAGCCCGACCAATGAGAGGACTGGGCACCTGAAATGCAACCTTGATAGATCAGGAACAGAACCAAAGCCTGAGCATCAGCAAAGGGGGTGCTGCCACTTATTCAAAACAGCTTCTGATTCCAGTGACCACCTCCAGATCTTCTAATGCAAAGGCCACAGGTTTAGCCATGCAAACAAAACCACACTTCACATTTAGAAGGCATTATAGCTAAGAAAGCTTGATCTGATGTACCTCAGGATATTATTGAGGTTATGCCTCCGTGTCAGGATGCACTGCTGCAAAAACCAGACAACAACAAAACCAGGATCATCCAGCATCATGATGATTAAAACCACATCTACATAAAAAAAAGGGCACATGTGTCAGCTAACGTAGAGGGCTCAATGTCCACAGTATCTGCATTTTAGGGAGCTACCTCAAATGATCTCCAGACTGCTACCCTCGACGGATGGCCCATTTGTGGCTGGGATGCATGAGGTATGCTTGGAGACACAGACCACAGCACAGCAACAGGGAGAATTGGGAGAGGCACTTGAAAAGCAAATTCCTGGTGGTGGTGGATCTACCAAACCTTTTCAAGCCTGGTGTTGGAGGCAGGCTCACCCTTCCCTGTGGCATTTGTCCATCCTGCACTCATGTTAACACCGGCACTACTTCCTCACTGGTGAGCTGCTCTCCCTTCCTTATTGATATCTTTGTTTCAGTATTAACCTGACAGCTCTCGGAACTATTGCCACTGTTTTGCTGTGCAAACCAACCCGAATCCATAAGACCCTTCAATATTCTTTTGTCTAGCATGGATTTAACACCTGAGGAAATTTCCTTCAATATGACTTTATTTTTTTCTTCCATCTCTGAGGTGGTTATTCCCAGTGGGTTCTAACAGGTACCCAGGTATTCATAAAATCAGACTAGTTAAGTGGCTATACAAATAGTCACTGCCTAAGGAACTCAGTTCTCCTTGTACTGAAAAAAAAATACTTAAAAAGATAAAAAGAAAAAAAGCCTATTCATTTTAACTGCAGGCAAACTCAGAAACAAAACAAGGTGAAGTGACAAAGCTAAAAAGAGGGCAAAACATCATGGCAAAGTACAATAGAGCAATTTACTCAAATCCTTGAAGGAGCCCATTGCAGTGAGGCTGTGCTCCACCATCAGTACCATTTGAGGTTTTTTCCAGTCAAACTACTTGGCTAACACAAGTGAATGAAAGCTTACCTTGTAGTCAGATACCTCAAGAGACAGGAACTGAACTTCTGTCTATGGATTTTGCTAAAACCAGTGATAAAACCTGATCCTAATTCTGATAGATCTAACAGAAAAATTCTACCTGCTTTCAGACCCCTGAAGCATGTCAGAAAATCACTTTTTGTTCTCTGTACATCCATCTGGCCTTCTGCAGTGCCAAGAAAAGGTTATGGCTGCGTTTGATGGCTGTGGATATCGCATATCTTACTAGTTCTAAAATTTTGGGAAAAATATTTTAAGGACATGCATTGTAGTTTTCTTAAGACACTGTAGCTTCTGCATAGTAGTCTAGCAGTTATAACTCACAAGCACTTATCAATGACTTTTCATCAATAGGTGTCTAAATGGTTCACAGAGAATGATCTTTGTTTTCAGGAAAAAGGAACTGAATGAGAGCACCAGAAAGAAAAGAACTCAATTCTCCTGAGCCCCAGCCTAGTACTTTTAACAATCATACAGGTTTTTCCCTTTTATCACTGCTTTTTGGAACAAGCTACTGCTTCCAAATAGTAGCAATGTGCAGTCATCTGTTGACTAATACCTGCAAAGCATTATCCAGTACATTAGACAGTGCTGACTTAAATAGTTCATTAGTGATTCCAAACTGATACCCACATATCTATTTTCCATACTATGTGATAACTTCCCCACAACTTCAAATAGTATCATAAACCATTCTCACATATCTTTATTCAACAAAGTAACTGATTTCAGCTCCAAATCAAAAGTATGAGTACCAGCAGCAGTTGAGTTACAGAGGCAGTCTCCTCTGCTTTTCTGCATCAGGATCATCTCAGCTACTCCTCCAGAACATTTCATAACAAACTGTAATGCATATGCTTGCAAAAAGGACATCTTAAGTAGGGCAGAGGAATTTTCTCTGGGCAAAATCCTCATTCCACAATCAAAGAATCAGTCAAATTATTTTGCAAGTAATCTGAGAAAAAAATACCCACACAAAGTAACCAACCCACCCCAAAGCATACATACTGCAAACAACTGGTGAACAGAAAGAGTACAGAAATGCATACCTGAATCTATTATTCACTACAGGTTATCACTCTGCTCCTGCTGAAATTCTTTTATTTATAGAAAACAACAAATGGGTTCTTTCTGCTGTCTGCTCTGCAGAGTCACACTGGCCAAAAGAGAAGGAGCTATTCTACTTTCTTTTTAATGTAATCAGAATTACCGGTGCTTCTGCCACAGTCCTTACCATCATCGTTAACCCATAATGCCAAAAGTCGGGGGATTGATTCCTAGATTCAGGTGAAGCTCAAAGTTAAAATACATCATATTTTTTGTACTGTAATTCAATAGTTTTTTACTGTGAATCAGAGAGGGAGAATAAATGTGAAACACTGAAGTTATACTTTTCTTTAGAGACTCACTCTTCAGATGAGCTCTACATGCAGAGAGTTTTCATTTATCATAATGAAAAATGGCAGATCATTAACATTAACATGTCTCTAAAAACTCAAGGTGCACACTCCAGTAACGATGTGATGAATTAATAGGCCAGCTACTCGCCTTACACTGGCTTCTTCACTGATCAGCTAGCAAACCAAATGAAAAGCTCATTTAACCAGCTGGCTGTGCTTAGATCAAGCTCTGGATAGTTTGAAGGGTACTTCAATGATCCCAAACCCTGAGCAGTTGGAAACAAAAAGATCTCAAACCAGAAACTGCTTATTTTTGATGATTCTCTATAGCAAACAGGCCAAGGACTGGCACTCATATGGAAGATCCTTCAGCTTCACCACCCCNCCCTGAGCAGTTGGAAACAAAAAGATCTCAAACCAGAAACTGCTTATTTTTTATGATTCTCTATAGCAAACAGGCCAAGGACTGGCACTCATATGGAAGATCCTTCAGCTTCCCCCCCCCCCAGCCCCCTTTTTTTTTTTTTTGATAACCCATTTCAGGCACAGCCAAGATTTCATCCCACTCAGTCTACTTCACTGTGATTTGGTGGGGTTTTTTTGGAAGCAGTATACCACAGGAGGTATTTTGCAATTCCCTCATAAAATTTAATCAAACATGTAATGCCCTTTTTCTGGAAGCATAGTCATAAATAGTGTCCATTAAACTAATACAGGAAGAAACATTTCAAAGGCTGTTCTCAATCCCCAGAAGTGTTTATTCAAAATAAACAAGGGTGTTGCTTTCAATAGAAGTTTGAAGCAGTAACTTGGAAATAGAGGGCTGAGTCTTAGAGCCTTAGGAAGGGTAGTGGAATACAAGATTACCTTCTAAATTTGTTACATTTCAGCCCTATCA
This sequence comes from Chloroceryle aenea, assembly GCA_013399075.1. Classification (NCBI taxonomy): domain Eukaryota; kingdom Metazoa; phylum Chordata; class Aves; order Coraciiformes; family Cerylidae; genus Chloroceryle; species Chloroceryle aenea. The sequence continues at coordinate 465,256 of VWZY01009832.1, read as the reverse complement.
GCCTGATGCATTGTTTGAATGTTTGACTGCAAATCAGCAGATTAATTTAACTGTCAGTCATATTAGTTTGTAATGCTCCCATGTGTGCACTGATGTTTCAAATGCCACAAAGATCTGTGGGCAAATATGGATACATTTTATTCCCAGTTCTGCTAGAAACCTTCTGTCTGTGCAACACCACACGGGATGCTTCACCTGCCTCTGCCTTGCTCTTCCCAACAGCTAAACAGCACTCCTAACCATCCTCCTGCTCCCTGGAGAGTGACCCAGAGAACACAAACTGTTTGCAAAGATGTCAGAAAAGCACAAATAAATAAACAGCTATGGGGCACAAATGTGTCTTTTACATTTCAGAGCAGACATTGGGGGTGGGTTGGCAGGCTGTTTTCTTCTGATGGATGAATATAAGAGATACAGAGAAAATTAAAGTGCATATTGAGTTCATGTCTTACATGTCTGAAAGGGATTACATAAATAGAAATGTTTTTCTGAAGACGCCAACCCATTTAGACACATTTTTGAGATCCTGGTTATTTATAAACAGTAGCTCCCAAATGTTGTCAAGATGCTAATGCCAAATTAGAGAAAGCTGTTACAGGTATTCTGAAACATCCAGCTTGTCCCATTATCTCCCCTTTTTATAAAACTGGCATTTCAAAACCTGCATAGCTGAATTATTCTCTATAAAGCATTCAAGATTTAAGTTTCAAATGCTAGCTGTCTGTCTTGAGTAATTTCATGTTTGCTGCAACTGCTGCAGACATTTAATTGTACCAAGACTGGCCTAGGACTTATTGCAGTAGTTGGAAAAAGTTGGTCTTTTGCTTCATGGACCTCACTCCAGACCCTGCACAGTGTAGTGTGGGTGCATCTCTACCTCTGCCCCACACCCCTCCACTCTCTGTGGGCAAGGGTTCCAGCAAGACCCCAGGCTACTTGGAATTTTAACTGCTGCAGGTTCAGTTGAGTTTGGGGTTTTTTGGTGTTTTATCTTTTGTTTTGGTTTTGGTTGGTTGTTTGGTTTGGGTTTTTGTTTGTTTTGTTTTGGGATTTTTTTGTTTGGTTCGTTTGGAGTTTGGATTTTTTTTTTTTCCTTTTCTCCTTCGTATTCTGCACTTCATCCTGCTGCAGTGGTGGAAGGAGGGCAGCAATCCAAAATCCACTGTTGTCTTCTCTGCCTCTCTCAGCTCTCACACCAGAGCACCGAGACAAGCATTAGTGGCTTCAAGTGCAGAACACTTCGGCTCTCCTTCTGCAGAGAGGTTAATACTGAGTAGCTGATTGCTGCTCCCAGGAGTGCCTCTCTGGTGTTCTCAGAATGCCCTGTACAATCTTTGCATTAATTTCGCAGCAGTTCTCAGTGTACTGTAAATGTAGCTGCACTTTAGTTTTTATTAGGCCTACACAGCTGTTGCTCCAGTTCTTGTCTGCCTGCTTGTCACAAGGGAGAAAACTTTTTCAAGCCAAAGTGTTTGAAGATTAAAGTCTCAAGACAAGAAGAAACTGCTCTTCTACTTGTGTTTTTCCACAGTTCTCCAAACTTTTTTCTTCTTTTTTTTTTTCTTTTTTTTTTCCTCCTTTTTAACCAGGCATAGAAATGTCTCCATTTTCTTTAGTTGCCAGAGTAATAAAGAATTCTGATCATTCCCTATTTTGCATACATGATGTTCAACTTCTCTTCCATACTTAGTTCAGAGCACTTCTTTATTTTATGTTAAAATTTAAGCAGTGCAACCTCATTTATTAAGGACAAATGTTTACATAAAAAAAAACCCAAAAAGCTATTTAATGACCAAGAGACCAGAAGAAAATATGAAATATTACTTATCCTCAGGGAAAAGCTCTTGAATTTTTTCTTCCTCCCTGTGTTGTAAAAATTCATCTATTCTAAAGCTGGTATTCTGTCTTTACAACTGGAACAGGCATTATAAAGCAGTTTGGGATTGCTGCCTTGGTCCAGATATTAATTTTTCTATCTTAATTTTTATTCAGAGTAGAAGGACATTGTTACTACACATCTATTACTACTGCCACCTCTTTTACTGAAGCCAGATACTGGACTGAAAAATTTTACTTATGCTTGGTAATCTAGATTGTATTCTATCCCATAGGGTAATTCCAAAGTTATTCCAGGGAAGGTCTCCTCTGGAAATAAAAGGACTCTTTCTGCATGGGCTTATAGTTTTTCAGTATTAACAATTCTAGCTTCTTTAACTAGTTTTACCTCATCATCATAAATTATACTTAAAATAAGAATGCTGAGTGACAAAATAGAGGAGCATTTGAGATGGAATAGGGATATCATTCACAAAGGAGATATGAATCACTGCAGTGTTTGGAAGCCATTTTTACAGAAGTTTTTCCAACAGCAGCTACTTTTCTGATATTCGTTCAGAACAGAAAATTCAATGAAAAATAATATAGTCCAGATCAGGCCTATTCTCATCAAAATGATTACTAATTTTCCCAAAGACCAAGACTTTCTCTTCTCCCCTACCACCCTAAATTACCATAGCTGCAGATGGTATCTGAAGTAAATGTACTTAAATAAAAAGACCAAAAAAACCCCAACTTTTATTAGTCCTGTTCCTGATACTGTGTATAAATTAATGCAGCACTATACATGGACACTAATTGGATGTCTCCTCTGACAAAATTGCTATGTCTACCATAAATCTGTATAGTCCTGTAAATAACAAATCTAATAATTTGCTTTAACATTATTTACAAAGTCACTAGTATTAGTAAAGTTATTATGTGATATTTGAATATTCCTAAGTAATTCTGCAATATATTGCCAGAAACAGTGCTGGCCTTGTCTCTATTTATCAGAGCACTCCAATTAATAAAAGGTTTTCAGATTCTGTAATTCAGGTTTTCAAGAATGTCTAAACATAATCATGTGTGCCTAATTCATACTTTAGAAGTCAGCAAAATTACAAAAATATTACTTCATTTAGATAGTACTGGGACAGAAATTACATCTCAAATCTTGGATCCCTCTATTTGGTTCTTAAAAATTACCAGATGCTCATAATTTCTCACAGGAAAACATTTTTATTCTTAAAATATACTTTCACAGCAGTTTCTCTGCCAAGATGCTTTCTTTGTTGAACTGCTTTGGCTTGCTTACAACTATTTTCTCTCACAATAATAATAGAAAAGTTTGCTTATAAGCCAAGACAGCACATCCCAGATCTATTGTACAAGGGACTAGTCCAGCTACGTTCACCTGCAGTGGTCCCACTCACTCAGTATTTCTTCTTCAAATCTCAGAAATCAAACATCTTGATATTTTTTTTTTCAATTACATATATACCATGCTCATTCATATTTTTCTTTAAATACTGCAGAAAATATCCTTAAATAAAAGTCTAAAACAAATTGTGCCTACGCTTTATACTGAGTTGTCTCCTGATAGGAATGGTCCATCCCTCCTAGCTAGACAAACAGATGGTGACACATAAGAACAAAGAGGTTTTACTAAGCAAAGGTGATCTTGTTCCTTCTTAAATAAGTTTGGTTGATGAAATTTTTGTGATGAGTTAGTTACCTAAATGGGAGAATATTCAAGAGAAAAATATTATTTCTACTAATTAATATTAGTGTAATTAAAGCCATAAATGAAGTTTGATTCTGAGTGAAGCTAATTCAGAATGGGGTATTCTAATTTACTTTTACCTTCAATCAGTGGAAATTTCACTGTTGTCATTCTGGAAGAAATAAGCTTTGAAGAAAATAATGTAGCTTCCAAAAATTGTTTTAATCAGTAAAAAATACCCAGCCAGCCTTCATTTCAGAGCTTTTCTGATTCAGAATTAGCTTTTATTGTGGAGATAAGTATCTTTGTTCATAAATCTGGTCTTGTGCAATAACAATTCTTGCACTGTAATAAATGCTGACTGAAATTCTTACTATTACATTAATTAATATGCAGTTATTTGGTAGATAACAAAAAAACAGGAATGGAAAATTTCAAAGTATAGTAGAATCAGGGCTGTTCTAAAGAAGGTCCCTCCAAAATCTACTCTTACATTATCTTTATGAATCCTATGGAAAAGGATAGAAATGTGGTAGTTGTGTGCCTTGTAGGTGATGCAGGAGTAAGTAGACAGTTCTTTCCCAAGAAATCTCACATCTCACAGTATATTCAGCTTTGGTAAAAAATGGTGTGGAATACAGTTTATTGCAAATTGACATTAGGAACCAAGAATATCTATTACAGGTAAGCTTAAAATTTCAAAAAACCTAATATAAAGAACAGCCAAGTACAAATAAGGTGCTAGGACAAAGCAAACAAGAATAAATGCGATCCTTCAATGAGTTCACAGCAGAATATCAAACAAACCCTGGTATTGCCATGACATATCATTGAGACATTTCTAGAGCACTGGATCAAATAATGTGTCCAGCTGTCTAAAAATTTTTTAGTGCTCAACAGATATGACAAGAAATGGGTTATTTTTTAAAAGCGTGTGGTAAATCAAACAAAATAATATGCACAGTGAGTTAGATCTCATGTAATCCTCAGCTCAGCCCTTCTCAGCTGTTTTTCTTCACCAGCAGTACAACGCGTCAACGTCTCTGAGAATTTCAGTTCACCATGTTTATTAGGGACCACAGGTTATTAAGGGCTTGATTATATCAACTGAGCTTCATGGTTGAAGCCTCATGTTAATTATTTATCTTCATGAGTACTGGTACCCAGAAACTGTTTTGTTGGATATACCAAAAAAAACCCCAAACCAAACCAGAGCACTTTCTCCAAGCTACATAGTCAGCCCCTCAGTCACTATGCTATGCCAGTAAAAGAACAAGATGACACAAAATATGCCACAGTCCCCCTCTTGAAGATGGAAGGGGCAGGGTTACTTCTCTCACTTACTTAAGGAAGGTAATACATCTACACCTGCCATATCATTTGAAGCTAGATGTGGTACAAAACATTAAGGCCCACTGAGATCAAAATAGTGATATCCAGGTTCTTATGTACATAGTTATCACAGTTTGCCTTTTTACAGACTATCTTAAAGGCTCTCATAGACATGGAAATTTGATTAAATGGAGAGTTTAGCAGGATGAGGTGGTGTATTTTAGGCTGATCAATAGATGGAGACATATTTTATTGCCTCACTGTTATAAAATTCAGCCTCATACAGGCAAAACTTTGGTTTTTGAATCATATCTGACATTACTTCTCTTGCAGATCTTGTCTCATTCATATACATAATCTTTTAGAGAATGACAATATAGGTACACTATGAAAAATATGCAAGGCACAAGGAGAACTGCAGGAACACATAGAAAAGAATAGTCCAACCCCAGCTCTTCCAACACAGTTAGATAGCAGAATGTTGGTCAGTCTTAGATTTATGGCACAGTTTTGCCATCCCCTAAAACATGCCTATGCATTTGGGGTTTTTTATATACTTATCTGAAAGACAGCTTTCTTCACATGACAAATTATGTGTGCCTTCATTGATTTAGACAAATGATACTAAAGTTCCCAGGGTATTTGTCACAGCAGCATCTTCAAACTCAAATAGTTTATATTCACAAATAACCAAGTTCAGCATCACTACTAATGTCACTACTTTAATTCAGCTCTTTGATAAATCTTGTGCTATTTCAGGAAAACATTAAAAAAAAAAAAGGTAGAAGAAAGAAGCCATTGTGTTAAACAAGGTAGCACTGTTTAGCAAATAAAAATTAATCATACAGATCTGGTGATCTACAGTAAAACACAGTGGCTGAAAACTTCTCCTCCTCCTTTTGCCAAAAATGACAGGTTGTTTTAAATGCCACACTGTTGAACACAATGGTAAGGTTTCCAACCCCACCTATGGTGCAGCTAAACACATAGCATTTGCGGGGAATTTTCTTGAGTGTCTCACAAATTAGGAAGTTCGAAGTGCACAAAAGACCTATTTATATTATACCCTCATCCACTCACAAAAACAGGAGTCTGTATACATTGCTCTGACTTGTTCTGAACCTAAGTCTTTCCTCTTAGGTACTGCCATTATTTGTATCTAAGGGCTTTTCCCTAAAATAAGATATGAAAATATTCATATCACACTCAGACATGATCACTTTAACTAGAATTTTAGGTAACACTCACTGTACTGATTCATTATTCTGCTGCCCTAATCTCACCAAGCAAGAACAAAAGGAAGATGCTTTCACCCAAATGTAGCAGACCTCTCAAAATAGTTCCTGCTATGGCAAAGTGGTTTGCATATCAGACACACTGCTGCATTTTGTTTAACAAAAACAGATTCCTACAGCATTTGTATATCAGGCCTGGTGTAGCCACAGCTGCCTTCCTTCCAATTTCATTGCTTCCTTTCCCACCAGCCAGCTGATTAACCAGACCTACTTCTGATAGTGCAACAGTGGGGAGGGAGTGGACAGTGCTCTACTGTTGAAGTGTGTTACAGTCACTTCTCTTCCAAAGGTATCTGAACACAGAAATGGTTCAGGGGACAGGAAAGCCGGGCTGCAATTGTTCTTTTCTGCTTTGAATAATGCATGTGAATAAATATCCCCTCTTCTCTGTTGGCCTTTCAAATCCTAAACTCCCGTGTTACCTATTCCTCTGAAGAATGTCAGACCAGAAGCTTCTCAGCTTGCTGTGATAGGTGTAGGAAAACATTCTCCACAGAATATCCACATTGTTGTGTAAATTATCCTTGAAATCCTTGTAGAGTGTGAATAATCAAAAAGCACCTTAATTTTGTTTCCAGTTATTCATATTTATAAAAAAACAGACTTTATATTGCAACTAAAAAAAAAATGCATGTACCATGCATGGAATAGTAGTTGAAAAAAAGCAGCCAGTCAAACTTTACCAACTCCTGCAATGCTACGCTGCTTCAAGCAGATCAGCTGGACACACAGATTCTAATATTAAACAGGTTTTTTTAATGTAACCTGTGCTGATAAAGCCCTGGCAAGATCATATTTAAAGGAAGCTTTTTGATATGAAAAATTGTCTGCATCTTCCATATGCGTGTAGACAGACTAGTAATTGAAAGAGTGAGCAATATCTGCATTATCAAGAAATCCCAGGATATTATTTACAGAATGGACAGCTGTGCAATTGCAACCACTTAAATTTCAGTTGCTACAGTTTTCAGGCATGCCCACACAATCATTAATTTAATATATAGCCCACCCAAACCCAGATACATCAGACTGGCTTCTTCTCAGAAATAAGCATTTTCTTAACATGACTTTACACAGTTTTCTTAATTTATGCCTTTCAAGCATAGGCTGTCTTAGATAAAAGGTGTATTAGATATTTTGAGTCCCAGCAAAACACATGAATCTTAGACCTTCACACAATATTTTTTGCATCATGCCATAATTCCTGACTGAACGAAAGCATATAATTATTTAATTGCTTTAGATCTTGATGTAAAAAGAACTGGACAGCTCAGGATTCCAGCAGTCTCCACATAAGCCATAATTTATATAAAATCCAGCAATGTTTCCTCAGATGATCTTTCAAGAAGAAAATCATTTGTCATGTTAGTACAGGAATCAATAAATTTAGGAGTCCATGCACAACACAAACCCCATTTCTTAGTGTTTTCATTTGATAAAAATTTCTGATAAACCAATTAAGAACTTATTTAACAGGCATTATTTCTCTGTACAGTATATTTCCCCACCTCATTATGACAGCTGTCTTCTATTCTTGTTATTTAGAAAAAAACTGTCATTGTAATTGAATGCACAAAATTCTCAGCTCTTTCAGCCATGATCCATGTGAAAAGAAAGGAGAAGATGCTGGAAAACTGTGTTCTTTCAGAGCCAAGCTGTAGAGATAAATGTGCTGCAGCCTGTTTCAAAAATCTTTTTATGGCTGTGATACCTCTGGGTCAGGGTCTGTTTTTGTAGAGCAAAGCAGATTTTGACAGAATTGTATCTCTTTGTGGCTGTAATAGAGTAATGTATCAAACTGGTGAACAAGACAAAATAGAATGCCATTTTTTCCAAGTTCACAGAAAACCATAGAGGTGAGCCTTTACAAAAATGAAAAACACAGAACTAAAGAACTCAAATCGGGGAAAAACCACTCTAATGTAACCTTGAAACATCCTCTGCTGGAATATACACTGGTTTACAACAGACAAACACACAAAGGGAAGCTTTAAATATTGAGCATGACTTGACTCACTATGAGATCTGACTGAATTTCTCATCTCTTAGGTAATAAGGAGTTTGGTCATTACTATTTCATTTAAATGTAGGAGATTTTGCAAACATCAGAAGGTCAGAAAGATGTTTGCAAAAAACACAGCAGTAAAATAAGGGCGTTTGTGTTCTGCAAGAATAAAGTAAATAAAATATAAGGAAGACTGGGGACCTGGCTAGGGTCATCTTCACAAGCCTGAAGAAAACAGAGAAGTGATTCGCTGTGACGTTTTGCTAATGGACTCTAGCCAATGTTATTATTGTTATTCACTTTCAAGAACTCTTGACTTCCAAAAAAGTGATGTGGCATTGGTATTTAATATACATAAATCTGCATGACTAAGGAGCCCTCAGTACTTGTGTTGGTTGGTTTGGTTGGTTTTTGTTGTTTGGTTTTGTTTAAGCCACAAGAAATAGAATTTTTATTTCAGGTGGGCTTCAAGGAAATATTGACCTGTTTCTATTATTTCAAAAAATAATTAAAAATTGCTGATCATCCCCAAGTAGAGCACTGTGTGTTTAACAGAAACTTTGTGCAGTTGATACTATGCATTTCTAATACTTTTTAAAACACGTATGAAATATTTTCCAGAGAGAACTTGCTAAGCTTTCTTGGTTAGGCAAATGCACACAACATGAGAAGTAGTATTCTCCTGTAGGAAAGGCCATGTGGATCACATCAACCCAGCTTCACATAAATAATTGAATATTTATATAGTACGTGTTCTTATGCAAGCATACCTATGTTTATTATAAAAATAGTACTCCTCGGGCTTTTAAAGCATTACTTTATAAAATGTCTAATGCAACACTGCACCAGGGACAAAAAGACAACCCAGAAAGCCTAATGAGCTGGTAACAGAAGTCAAGCATACACAATGTAGGAATATCACAAACTGAAAGACCTACCAGTGAGACTTGCTAACATCTCACAGTTAAAATCCTGGGCTGTAGTGCTGTTCATTTTCTTGCCTTGAGTAGGGAAATTACAGTACTGAAAACACCAGGAATGAATGTTTATCTCTGGTCTGATTGACTGCTGAGTCAAAACTCTCTGTGAACCAGCCTGGAGAAGTGTGTTTAACTGATAACATGCATCAGGAGATACAAGTGGTCACTTCTTATAACAGGCTTACACGCACAAATACATGTGAATTTGAGCTCTATAGACTGCTTATGGCAGTATTTGAGGATAAGGCTTCTACTTTATTTTCCTATATCCAAATTATGTATTGCATATTCCCTACTGTCTGTGTTGTCCACTTGCATGGTTAAATAACATTAGGTCTACACTGACCCCGGAGAAACCTTAAACCAGCTATTTAAGTGCTAGACAAAAGAATACCAGAAGAGAAGTAAAGTGATTTGTATGTGATCTCTCACAGACAGAGAGTAGCACTACTCAAAATCTCCCCACTCTGCTGCTGCTTACAGTGCCTTTTGAGTGGTGGGATGGAATACATGTCACATTATTTTCTGCAAACATGGACTGCTGTGGAATCAGGCAGAAATGACTTGAGATGCCTGGCACTCTGAATTTCTAAACAACACTCTGCTACAAAGTGAGGCTATATTTTCCTTCTCTGCAGCTCACATATACCACATGTAATGCAGTAATTCAAATTATTTTTTCATAATTTAAAAATAAATCATCACATCCCAGCCAGCTGGATACTAAACCTAGCTAGGAATAATAAAGTTTCAGAGAAACAATTCCACTTTTTATTTCCAAGTTTTTTCTTATATAAACAAACAGCATCTTCTTTTCTACTTGATGGTAGAGATGTATACAAGTCTTTAATGAAATAATTACAATAAAAACAATATTTAGTATGAGAATTTTCCAATGCCTTTCCTCTTTTTTATATCCCAAATCAGAAAATGTAGATGTGTTATGTCCTATAACTTTACAGCTACAAAACCAGAATCTAAATTATAATCCTTTTCCCATCTGGGAAAAAATAAAAACTGTATTACTTCTTCTCAGCTCTGACAGTGATACTGGTACAGCTACAAAACAAATACTGAAGGATAACATACTGAATACTATTCCCACTGAGATTAATGAATGTTGCCAGAATAATGCAGATTACACAGTAGTACAAGGCAGTAGTGTTATGGAAGCAGAAAAAAATCTAAGGGGAATTCCCGGTGAGCAAAATTCCAGCTTGTCCTTTCTGGCTTCTCTTCTTTAAAACTGCACCTCTAAGTCAGTAAAGGTTTTGCTCTTAAATTCTACAGAAGCAAGAACATCTTTTCACTGTTTGTGCACTCTGGGCTCATGCCTGTGTTGCAGTCAAACAGCCTTACTGAAATCCTCATTGTCCATACACACCATCTGCTTTCAGTCTTCCTTTCAAAGTGACTCTATCCCAGACACCCTTCTCTGATCAATTAATAACTAAGCTCATGTGGGAAAAGTTCTATGACAAGTCTGAGATTTTTTAAAAAAAAATAAAAATTCTCCCTTCCCACAGCTAAGAAAAACCAATGCAATTTGCAAATGACTTTAAAACACCTTTAACTGTAATGAAGTATGACATAGTTCTTTTAGCGTACACAGCCACCCCAGACTAGAGCCCCGTTTGTTCTGTGCTGTAGAAGCAAAGCGGGTCTCAATGTTCCTGTCATGTTGTTGTCTTCTCTCTAGAGTAGGCACAGATAGGGCTTCCTTGGCACAGAAATAAGGTTCAACCACCACAAACTGAAGGTGAAGTTCCTCCTCACCTTAGCTACTACTCAATTGCCATGTCAGTTCAAAATCCATAGGAACTAAATTTTTGATATTAAGACTCTTCATGCATGCAAAACTCTGCCTGAAGCATTTCCAAGAGCTACACAAGTCCTGACAGTGCCCATCAGTAAGTGCCTGGGTTTTGCAAAGCTGTGCTCTCTGGCATTCACTGCCTTTGCAGCCTCACATTTGGCACCCGTACATCTAGTGGATGAGGTGCCAGAAAAAGATATGATGGTGATGCTGTTCTGTCTTCTCATGTCTCTTACTGCCAGTCATAAAGCAGTGACAGAAGATATGGCAGATGAGCTCTGGTCCATCCTTCATGTTATCTGAGCTGCCACCTGCCACAGAAAATGTTTAAACTGTGAGATACAGGACAGGCTGAGGTAGGAAAGGTATCACAATTTTCTACTGAAGCTCAACAGCTTCACTGGGATGAATTAAATATTCATTGAGCCAAGAAAGGAGAAAAAGCATTCAAAAATCACTGGTTCGGGTGTCTGATTAGTCACCGGGGAAACACAGCTTCCTATGCTGCTCTACTGAGTGCTTAATGTAAAGAAAGTGTTGAACAGCACAGAGACAAGGATGGGTGTCTCCTTATCTCCCAGCTAACCACCAGAGCCACTAGGCTTTAGTATCATGTCATCTTTATTTGCTACATCAACAAATATTTAATCCTTCTGCACAATGGGAATCAGGTTAAGGAGACAAGTTCCTTCTATCTACGAGGGTTTAGCAAAGTTTCAGAGCATAGTATCCCTATTTCCAACAAAGCCCCCAAAAAATTCAAAACCAAACCAAAACAAGCAGAAACCCCACAGACACACTGAGTGGGTTTGTTTATGAAAAGCTGATATATCTGGTCACAGTGCAAATTAATAGAGAAGTATCTAGTTATTTGTTACCCCAAATTAAAACCCAGTGTTATCTGCAATTCTGATGTGTGATTGGTAATTACTATATTATAATATTTATAAGCAATGAATGATACAGACCCTGACATAATATTTTTGTGAAGCAGCATATAGAAATAAGAGTTTCCTACAAATCTCAGAAAATAGTCTCTACAACTCTCAAGTTATCTTGAATATACGTACATATGGAAAACTCTCTTGAAGTAATGAGCCTCTAGCCATATAGTGACAGGAGGAATAGCCACATTTAAATTTCCTCACTAGACTAACGAGAAGAAACAGAGAAAGATCTCACTTTATGCTACAACCAGAAGCCATTGTAATTATTTTCCTAGAGCTAGGTAAAAAATGTCTCCTACGATGGATGTACACTGGCTTTGTCAGATGTTAGAAGTTATTTCTGGTTTGGTGGTGAAATTCAGCAAGTTTGATGCCCAAGGATTTTCTCAGAAAATAGTAATTTGGGAATGATTTCTAGCAATGCATACAATGAAAATTAAGTTCTAAAGAAAAAAAAGTTTTGCCAATGGGCAGATTGCTGAATAAAAAGCTGGAGTTGCCTTAGCTCCCATTATCCGTATTTGCAAGCTGTTCACAAATAGCTAGCTGAATGATAGGAAATTTTCCATAAATATTCACTCTGTGTTTATGGAAAAAAAACAGTAGTTTGCTATCCAAATTTATAGTAACTACTTTTTCTATAAATTTTATTTTCAATATAAAACACAAGCTTAGAAAAGGTGCTTCTTTTTTTTGGTAGAAAATAGCAGAACTCATGCCAAACTGTCAACTTTGTGCACAGACCAGAAAATGCTCCAGTGCATTGGAATTCAAATTTTATCAAGTCAACACATTTCAATAAATGTCATTTTCATGCCCCTTTTTTGCATACTTAAGCAAGCTAGGACCAAACAAGAAATACAATACCAGTGAAACAGAACTAATAAACTAGAAATTATATGCCTTTTTTTTCCCTGCAATATATCTCCAGGGTGTTAGAAATTCAGTCATGGTGATTAAGGACTCAAACCCATTAGAGTTGTTTATGTCTCTGCTCTTATGTGGCACAGATTGTGATACATAGTTCAGTGAGGAAAGCAATTTGGAAGGACACAAAGGACTCCTTCTGCCATATATATTTAAGAACAACTTCAGTGATCAACCAGATCACTGGGCCACTCAGTTTAAGCATGTAGTAGTTGGGAAGTAGTTCACGGCAGCGCTTCAGAACAGCTACATTAAACAGGTAGATACAATTCAATCTTTTTTTTCAGACAGATAACCATATAAAATTATATTATAAAATATTATATTACAAAATAATCAGGGTCTGGGATTTACAGAGAGAGGTTGGATCCTTAGCTATTACAAAGCATCACAGTTTCATTCAGATCAATGATGCAGTAAGCGTGAAAGCCACTGACACTCGACAAGGATCTTGTCTACAGCACCTGGCTTGTGGCCACCAAAGAGTTGACAAATCTTTGAGTGAACTGCCCAGTAACAAAGAAGAAATTCACTGCTGTCCTTGACACTTGTTGGTATAATAGCAATTGTTGTTTAAGATTAATATGGAAATCCAAAACAGTGTCAGAGACCACTGGTAGATAAAAACAACTGAAATAAAAGAACTGAAACTATGATTTTTATTACATGCCCCACATGCCTCACTCAAAACCTGGTTTTAAAGATAAAATGACCAATATCTGGTGTTCAGAGGAACATAAGACCTCCAAGAGCAGAGAACAGAACAGCAGGAATTAGGAAATTGTACTTGCCACTGAGAGAAGTGGCACCTATAGCAATGCTTTAGATGTGTAAAAAGGATTGTTAGTTAATATAATCTAGATCTCAATTTTGTAGTCAGAGTAAAAGTTAGGTAAATGGTTTAATAATCGTCTTTCCCCCTTCAGTCTACCAATACTTATTTTGTGTTTTGTTTTTTTTTTAAAAAAAAAAACACACAACACCCCTTCCTATGTTTTCATATATATTTTTAATATGCATACACGTGTGTGTTTGTGTGCATGCAAGCTATGCAAAAACTCAAGAAGTATCCATTACATGAAGTTATTATCCACCATAGTGAGCAAGGTAGTCCTGTTTAATCATGAGAACATCTGTTGCCCAGTCAATTAAACAGGGAAATGGAAAATATATATAGTTAATTTTATCTCTAGTCACCTACTACAACCAAAAAGGTAGCAAAAAAAACCCAAAAACCTAGAGTTGATAGATTCCTTTAATCAGCCCGTGCTCTAAAAAAACACCTGAACCATGAGTGGTGGCACAAAGCTGTCTTGACAGAAAAGGTCATGCAAGCCCTGAAAGCACAGATCAATTGAGAAGCAATATTAGTTCGTTACCCTGAGCTCCCGTAAAACCAAAGGTTTTAGTTTTTCACACAGTTGCTCCTGTACCGAATCCAGAAATGTGCATTTGCTAAACCGCGTTTTCCATGGATGTGGTCAGTCTTGATTCAAAACAACAGTGAGATTATAGAAAGCATTACAACTTCCTTGGTAATTAGCTCCCATGGCTGATTACCACATTCAATGGAGAGGGGAAGAAAACCCCAAAAAATCTGATTCCAGGACAGACTTGTCAGGCTTCAGCTTCCAGCTGCTGAGCACGACCAGACTCAAGTGCTTTGGCTATCAGTGGGTGGGCTTTTATTTTTTACTGTTTTTCCTCCTGTTAGATTTCAATATATTCTGTCACTTCTCACTTCCTCTTTCCTTTCTTATTTAACTTTAAAGTACTAAATAGCCTGAGCCTTCTCTCAGTACACTGAATTTTGATCTGCCTTCAAAAGCGTCAGACCTTTTCTTTCCTTCTAGATCATTAATTGCATGCTACAGCACTAAAATGTTAGTGAAAAGTTAGTGCCATATCACCATTCTCACTAGTGTTGTAAAGAGACAAACCATTTCCTTGCTCCTACTTACTACGCCCTTATTCATCCCCCTGCAGAGCATCTCACCTTATTCAGTTACAGCATCACACAGAGTATATATTCTGTTGCTTGAATACTGTTACCCTCAGCTCCTTTTAGTTGCTGCATACGAGGGTAATTTCTCATCTAAGTAAGCTCACACTCCTTATTTGTATCAGAATTGCTTTATATTTGGTGTATTTAAAGCTTATTGCTGTTTGAATGAACCTGTATTTATCATTCTTTCATCTGTTGATTTATCTGAAGGTTTTCTCCATATTGATTTTATAGTTACTGTCGCAAAAACTGTACAGCTGAGCTGTGGTAAGCTTAATGGGATGGTTCCGTATAATCTATCCCGCAGTCCTGGGGACTGCTAACATCCATCAGAACAGAAGCTTATAGCACTTCTGGAAAAGAAAGACCATTGTGGCATGCTCACAAATTTACTTGGGTGGAAGTTTGAGACAAAAAAAAAAAGCAACAATAAAACTTTCTCCAGTAAGGAAGTCCTTGATCTTTACTGTAAAATAAAGTAACGACAAGAGAGCTCTCTACTGTACAGTAACAAATGTACATCAAAAAAAAAAAAAGAAGAGAGCTCACAAACCATGAGAAGTTAGGCTACCAAAACCACACTTGGCAATGGCAAAGGGCCCATCAAACCCTCAACTGCCACACTGACACTAGTCTTACACAACAAATAGCAAGAAGCATTTGAGTTAGCTTTCTTCAAACAACTGCAGAAGATTTCAGGCCAGATGGACACACTTTGTCAGCAGAGGAATCCATAAAATGGGTCAAGAGGAAATCGAGGAAGATATTTTCACACTACTCCACAACCCACCTTGAAGGAGAGGGAATGACTGACATCCCAGATCCAGTGGGTACACAAAATAGTCACCTACAGGGCAAGTTGAGCACTGCGCTGGGAGAGCATCAGGCACAACATGACACGTCCTAGAGAAGTTAGCAAGGAGCAGCATCTCAGTAGTTCTCCTAACAACAAATACAAATTACTTTCTTACTATAGAGAAACTAATCATCTAGCATGCTAAGTATGGGATAACCTAACAGGGTCATGAAAAGGGGGCCCATCACACACTCATCTCACAGATGGCCACCTTCTCCCTACCAGTGTTCCACTGCTGTATTTGGGCCAGTAACAGTCTAATTCCAACAAGAACTGGTGACAGCCCAACACTGATGATCAAGTTTTCTAGCTACCCTTCTGACCTCCCCCACACAATGATTGATCAAAGCTATTTATAGTTATCACTGTAGCATCTTAAGGATTCATTGGCACCACCACAGAACTGACTACTCAAGGCTATCATAGTGTTTGATAAGCAGAAGGAAAACAAGCCTCAAAGAAAACAGTGCAGATGATTAAATCCATTTTACAGCTAGGAAAAGCAGAAGCTCAGTAAATGCACCTCATACAGCAAATCCACAGGCAGAGCCGCTAACAAAAGCTCAGCTCAGCCCTTGACACGTTGTTCCTGACTTTCTTCCTTTCTTAAAGTCATTTTGAAACAAAGCAAGCAATAAAGGATTTAAGTGCTTTGAAGTGACAAGAGATAATATTAATGCTTGCTAATCAAGTGCTTAAGGAAACTAAATAGTGCAGGAAGTCTCCTGTACAGAGTTTATTTTATTTGAATTGACTTAATCTATTTTGCTTTATGAAACAGTTGTCTGTATTAGAATAAACAAAGGAATTAATGTAGTACCTAAATACTCTGGTAATCTCAAACTACTTTTGACTTCATAAAAAAAAAAAAAAAAAGTGGAACTTCAAAATCTTTTCTCTTAATTTGAAAACTGTGCCCAAGCAGAGTCAGTCTGCCTCTGCTCAGAGCCCTGAGCCTCCATCTGGGACTTGCTTCCTTTCCCATGTTATTACTGCAAATGGAATGTCTCCTAAACTAAGAAACCAGTATGAAAAGATACTTCATTACACTGTATGACACTGAATACCAAATTTCCCTTGGGCTGTCACTAAGTGGAAGTTTTTTCTATCTGTGCATCAAAACAGCAATTGACTTCATGAAAGCTACTTACAGAGGATTTTCCCCCACCTCCTTAAACTCCTTCACAATTAATAACATTGTGGGACAGGAAGCAGAAGCAACACCATTTAAGACAGTTCCATTTTAAAGATGTCATGGTCACCATAAGCAATTTCTGATGTTCAAGACAACTTATGCAAGTTACTTTCAAAGACTCTTTATCTTTATTGTGACTTCAATGAGGTTTTGTACCATATTTTAAATAATTATTTGTCCTGGATGGTGTTATGATGACTTTCATCAACAAATCAAATCATCTTTTTATTGCTATTCACAGTGTTCATTCAAATCCTGGCTGACATGAGAAAAGAGTTTGGTTTTTTAAAACTTGATTTTACTTATCCAACTTCTGCTAAAATAGTAGCTATGACAATCAGAATAATTGCATTCACATTTTTCTTCTGTCACATTTATATCTCACATAGAGATGAGGGGAAAAAACATAAATAACATTTTAAACCTTCACATGTCTGCATTTGTCCAACTACACCACACTGACATTATTTCCAGACAGCACTTCAAAATATTGTCACCATAATGATCACAGATTAGATCCAGAAGCACAAAAAGTATCAGAAAGTCATGATAAATACAGGATAATGTTCAACAGGAAAGTTTCCCCTGAAGCAAATAAACAAGAAGTCATCATATATTTTCTGTGATTTATATTTGCTGTGTCACTTTGATAAAGCCTATTAAAATAATCATGTATTCTTCTCATTGCAAGAAGCAAAGTTAAAATGCCATTATGAATTTAGAGACTAAAAGCTTCTGCACAGTCACTGGAGAAACAGATTATCTTGACACATGCTGAAGATAAACACAACAGTTTTTATTTATACCTCATACCCAGAAGTTCAAAAAAGCATGTGATAAAAATTGTAGGAAAACTGTGGGGTAATGATAGTAATTAAAAAAAATTAGATAAAGAATTCTTCTAGCTTCCTAATACACACAAAGTATACTTTGTCATTTAAGGAACTTAACATGCAAATATGGAGTATTCAAGAAAAAATCACTTCTTCAGTAGGAAAGGTAACCTCCCATATCACGTAGAATAATGGAAGAAACGAGATCATTTCAGCACCCTTTCATCATGTACTGAATATGAATCTATGGTAATTCTTGTGTCAATGTGTAAAATCCTAGCAAGTTTTCCCCTAATGTAAAAGATGAAAGACAAAACACGTTCCTACTCACCAGTGAGGTTCCCATAGTCTGAAAATTGGACTGTGACCCATGGTGCCAAGTTTACCCTCTTTCAAAATTCATTAGAAAAAATGTTTTTCTTTTCTCTTGATGGGAAAAAAAAAAAAAAGAAAAAGATGAAAGAAAAATCTCCTTCCCAGCGTACTCCCATTCATATTAAAATAGATGATTACTTTTCTCTTTAGTGAAAAATAATATTCTCTGACAATCTTTCAAAATATTTCATATAAACCCTAAAAATCAGTGCTGATACTTTGCAAACACAGTGGTTAACACTGGAAGACTTGTTAATGACATACCTGCTGCCCTTCCCTATCTTGTTTCAGGCTTATGGCACACTTACAGTAGCCAGATATTTATCAGGATTCTTTAGATATATACAACATTCCTTTTCTGTGTTCAAAGTGCAGCAAAAACCATACCACGATAAACAGCATGACACACAGCATCAGTCTAGTCACAGACATATGTGGCTCATTGAATTTTCTCCCAAAGTGAGCTAATTACTTTAGGGAAGTACCACAAAAACTTATCTCCATTACTTCCAGGAGCCCAACTCTTTGTATCCCCTATTATCTCCACCTTCATAATAAATGTATTTTTACGGTAAACTATTCCCAAAGTGCTACATGTTCCCTTCATACCTCAAATGGATACAAATTGAATCACTTACAAATGGAACTCAAAAAAAATCAAACTTCCGCTTTTAAAAAAAATAAAGCAAAACACCAAAAAGAACATGCCCTCAATTAGAGCTCTTTTTATTTAAAGCAGAGCTCTGAAAATCTGCAGCATTTGGCTATCAGTCTCAAAAAAACAATCTGTTGCAAGGTTTCCCCTTCCTGCTTCAAAGTGGACCAGAAATACACACGATCTGCTTTGTGATATTTTAGTATTCCTAGTCTCTGCTGCATGAAATTACATCAATATAATAAGGCATGCTACAACCAGTTTATAAAAGGACATAGCTTCTTCCCAGCCTCAAGAAGTATCATCAAATAAACTCACAAGCTTGTTTAACAGAAGAAAGCACCACCAAAGAACGACTTCAAAACTAAACCACCAAGTTTAGAAAGTTGCAAGCAGTACTCAAATCCTTGATTCTTCTAAATAATAAGAAATTTTCCTCAGAGCTGGGAACTATTTGCAACCTTGATTGCTACAACAGCCCCAGGCTCTTGAATGCTTTAAAATAATTTCCCAGTTTAATGAACTGTTCATTCCACACTAGAGTTAAAAAAATTTCTGGCAGAAGTCCATCAGCTAATGCGAACACTGGACCTCATCTTTAAAGGTAGCAAGGGCAGGGCAAGTGAACTAAGTAGCATCATGTGTGAGGTAGGGAATCTCAAAGTGATGCTATTTTAACAGCTTTGAAAATGCAACAGATGAGCCAAGGGCGGCATATGATGTCATAGAAGATTATTACTACTACAAACCCCTGGGTGTATGCTCTCCTAGTCAGAATTAAAAATACCAAACACCTCTAAGTTGAAACAATTTGTTTCTTAGTGAAGTACCAGCAGCTGGCCAACACTAAGGGTTAAAAGATTACCATTTGCAAACCTTCAGGTGGAAATTGATTTGGTCTCTGGGCAACTTTAAATGCCTGGTCTGTCTGAGTCCCCCAGGAAAAGCCATGAAGCACAAGTTAAATGCTCTGTTGTGTTCTCCCCACATCACCATAAGCCTGGACTAAAACCCCAAGGACAATTCTTATGTCACACTCTTGCAAACACATGGGACTGAGAGTTCACACATGACTGATGTTGTCATTGAGTAACCCGATAGAGTGGAGGGTGTCCCATCCCACAGTAAGAGGGCTGGAACTAGGCAATCTTTGGAGATCCCTTCCAACCAAAAACATTCTATGATTCTAATAGATACATGTGTCTGTGAGTGATGTTAGGCATGTAAAGACTATGCTTCATACCTTTGTCTCAAAGGAAAACACCTGCATTTTTGATCACCAAGTCCAAACCCTCCATCAAAGGCAGAAGACTCCAAAATTTAAAACTGGATGAGCCTGCTCCTCCAGAAACTTCCCACCACAGATCCTTGTTTAATTCCAGAGCCAGGCAAATGACCACCAGCATGGGGTTTCATAGCACGAAGAAAAGCTTTGCAGCCACCGACGTCTGATACTTTTCCTCTTTTTGTGGAAGTGGCAGAGCACGCTGGAGGTGCAGCCTGCACAGTCTCCAACATTAATGCACATGCACAGGCAGCACTTTGGGAAATGCCTTGTTGCAGCTCTTATTTCACAGAGCCAGTTTCTCTCTAGCACAGAGCTGGCCGGTTTCAGAGAATGCGATAGGAACATATCTGCCCTTTGACTGACTATTTGTCAGAGAGGATGACACATTTAGTTTTGAAACCTGCCAATATTTCTTGGCCTGTGGAACAGACAAGCTGCCAGATTTCCTCTGGGAGAAAGAAGGGAGGGACGTACTTCCACTGAATGAAAATAACTAGTACAGTGCTGGATCCATGCTCAAATAAGCAAAGCTTTCATTGAATAAGGACTACAGGACTTGTCTTACTGATTTTAAGTGGAAAACAAGTCTTTACATTAAAGTATAAGACTGTTTTGTAGTGTTTACTTGCCTAAAAGAAGGAAAAGACTGAAAATTTGCATGAACATAAAAAAGACACATTGCATGAGCCCAAGATACAAGCACACAGAACAGTTTCAGCATCTGAAGAATAACTCTGCAGACACCAAACTGTTACACAGATGAGCAGCCATCGCAAGCTCATATTATTTAATGCAAAAGCAGCATTATTATAAAAAAAAACCAACTTGAAATGCTTCAAAACATCACAGAGCTTTGCAAATGACTTGTAGAAAAGTGGTCACTATGATGGCAAACTTATTGTTAGTGACATATTATATATAATAAATCTGTTTATATGGAATAGCCAATACAAAAAAACTCCTTTTGCTCCCCTGGTTTCTAGAGATTTCCATGCTCTGGCATGGAATTGTCCTTGACTCCACAAGGATCTCCAATACACAGAAAGTCCTTCCAAATCTTGGATTTAGGCAGAAGAATGTGAGCATGCAGCATAAAACTCACTCATAATATCCAAAACCTATTCACTGAGAATTGGCATGTCCAGAAAGGGATTCATGCTTGAAAGAGCCTTTCTTCCACTAACTGAATCAGTTGTGAGCTCAGCTTGTATTTCTCTAAGCAGAAAAGCCTAAGCAGGGACCAGTTCTGCTTTAGCAGAAGGGTTTTTGTGTGGGTTTGTTTTTTTGGGTTTTTTTAATGCACATAGAAAACACAGTTCAGATAACAGTGTATATGCTTTCTCTGATTTCTGATTGCAAAACCTATTTCTGTTACCTGTAGCTTTGTCATGCTGAAGTTTATCAGCAGGAGGTTGAAACCTGACATAGCTGTTTCATAGTTTTTGATGGAACCAGCTGAAATGTTACATTGGTTTCAGAGGAAAAGGCTGGAGAAGGAGCAATACATAGGTCTAAAGAAATCATTTCAGCAGGTGCTTTAGCACAATGTTTTCAAAAGCAAGCCTCCACATTTATCATAAGGGTCACCTTTCTTTTCAAGGAATTTGCTTGTGGGGAATATTCTTGAAGTAGAAAAAAAAATCCACAAAGATAACAAAGAAATGAGCTACTGAAAGAATTAATCACACCAAGGCTTACTGCACCCTTTCAGAAAACTAGGTGATAACTCACAGCACCTCCATTCTAATAAAACCACATCAGCACCCACCTTGCAAACAGACTGACTATGCACCCGCCCAGAAAAGCAGGAGACAAGCAGTTTCCAGGTGCAGGATTTTGTGGAAAAGAGACTACTCCAAAGGTTTCTAGTGGACACTGGAAGAGGAATTACTTTTTCCTCTTCATATAAAACTAAAGGTTCTAGCAGCAAAAACAGCTAGAGAAGAAACTGGTGAATTAGGAGACAAGTCTGTACCATTAGAAAATCTTCATGGGGCAAAATCCAGTACAGTGGAATATCACTTATACCTAATGCAATCACCAGTATAGGTTAGGCCAAAATAATCTATCTGAAATGCTAAATGTTAGGCAGCTAAACAAGCATCTTCCCTCCTTTATCCATAGGTGATTTCCATTAAAACAGTGAAGCATACTTCTATTATGAAGTGGGGTATCCTATTTGGTTGAAAGGATGCAAGTGCTGAAGACAGCCACATAATGGAGGTGGGAAGCATTCCTGTACTGTAGAATATAATGCTAAGAGAGAGAAAAGATGTAATTATAATTTGTTCTGAATCAATGCATAATTTCAGGAGGAGTCACATTTGTATCTGAATACAATATTTACATTGTCGATAAGTGTATTTTCTCGACAGATGTCTTATTGTAAACCCCAGTCTGATTCAATCTGCAATCACTGGGGCTATTCACATGCTAAAACACTATGATGGATGATGCATTTTAAAGAGTAATTGAAATGGGAAATAAAGTACCTAGATCTGAGTCAGAAAGGCTACGTTACATACTCAAGAAGTACTAGGACTGAAAAGCAAGTGCTGTTATGGTTGAAAAGACTCCACACAGCTTTCTCTGGACTCTAGCTCACCATCAAGCCTCTAAAGCTTTCCTGGGCAAAAGACACAGCTTTTTTTTTCATGAAAAAAGCACAACAGAATTTGGGATTTGCCCACACTACAATGAGTATGTCGATGTT
Source organism: Chloroceryle aenea (assembly GCA_013399075.1). Taxonomy (NCBI): domain Eukaryota; kingdom Metazoa; phylum Chordata; class Aves; order Coraciiformes; family Cerylidae; genus Chloroceryle; species Chloroceryle aenea. Next base: position 442,493 of record VWZY01009832.1, on the reverse strand, counting down.
GACTAGGAATCTTATAATTACTTTTATGTTTTAAAGTCCTATGAAATCTAGCTGAGATGACTGTGTGTTACAGGAATGTTCATTCACACCTGAGATGAGGGCTTTGAGCCTTGGGCACTTGTGAAACTCCTGTTCTCACCATCTCAGATAGCAACCCACAGCCTGAAAGTCTTTTGCAGTGAAAAAATAGTATAGTATCCATTCTGAAAAATACTTCCAATTACAAGAAATAAAGTTCTGGGGAAAAAAATAAATCAATATTAGATCAGCTGAAGGTTAGTGCAAATGTGTGAAGGACATAAAGCAAACATCATAAACAACGCCACAGACCAGGCTACAAGGTCAGGATTCCATATTAAGGACATATTGTTCCAACCAGAAAATGAAACTTTTTATTTCATTAAAGGCTAACACAGATATGCTTTGAAAAATGAACTCCAAAAGTATTGTTCACACATGAGTACAGACAAAATATTTTGCATTGACAATAATCAAAACATCCAACAGAAATTAGGCTGAGGAGAAAAGTAGTGTTCAGGAGCTGGATTCTGGTACCGTATTCAGGAACACACCGACTGGGATTGAAGTCAGAACAGAGAGAGTCCTCCTGGGATGTTCCGAGTAAGGAATTGAAAGAGGACCTGTGCCAAACCAAGCAAACTAACAAGCCAAACAAAACCAAAACACTAGACCCTCCAGATCCCTCTGCTTTATACCAAACATGACATACATGGGCTGGAATACCTCGTTGGTCAGTTTGGTGTCACCTGCCCTGTCCTCTGCTCCATGCACGTGCGGCCTTCACTTTCCTGCACCCCGCAATGTGGTACACCAGATCCAGCAGTGGCCTTGGTCTGCACACCAACCCTTGGTAGTAACTGTAAACATGGAGTGTTCTCACTGCCAGCAGCAGACACTGCCTGTGAAAACAGGCTGCTGACTTCAGACAGTGCAGTTAGTTAGAAGAACTGAGATGACAAATAAAAGCACTGAACACAATTAGTTCTGTTCTCACTCAAACAAGGACACTTGGTGAGAAGAAAGAACTGGAAGTTGTTTTGAAAAGACTCACTAGAATAAAATTTAGTCAACAGAAGTCCCCAGATGCAGGCTGTCATGAGTGTTGAAGTCATTAAATATTCATAATGACATCTGTGAACACTGCATTAGACTGTAATCAGTCTTTATGTAGCATAAGGACTATAGCTATGAAGTGATTTCATCATCAAAAATGGCATCAGTATCACCCCTGAAAATACCCACCCTGAAAAAAAGTTTGCCAAACCTCATGCTAAGCAGAGGGGTGGGAAGTCAGGCACAGAAGCAGACCATGGCAAGGAGAAAGGCAGGCATTTATCTGACAAGAGACTTAGCTAACAAAATAAAGGTTAATTCTGCTCTCTGGAGCTTCAGCACCTTACCCGTGGCTTTTCCTTGGACCAAAGATCTGGCACCTTTACTCAGAAGTTTTGAATGATATCTTTTATCCTAAAGGGAGCGATGGAGTAAATGGTAAAGGCAGGATGGAATTTTAAATAGCAAGGATTACACAGCCTTTCACTAAGTGTGGCCAGGACTAAGGCATGCATCAGGTGGTGCAGGACTGAGATGTGATTTAAATTCTTCTTCCTAAGATTTAAAACACCACTTCCAACCTCCCAAGACTATTTTATGCCACCAAATCTCTAGTGGGGAAGTAAGAGAGGAAGCACTGATATTCAGGATCTGCTCTCAGAAGCAGCACCTCACCCGTGATCCAGAGCCACCATATGCAATAATTCATTTCTGTTCACAATTCAGCTGAAGTACTGTAGAAGTGGAACCAAAGCTCTTTCCAGTTACACACACCCAAGCATCACTTATTTTTTCTAATCCCCATAAGTGATATCCTTATGGATCCACGCCCAGGGTGCAAGTAGCTCCTATGCTCGTGGGGGTTCCAGCTTTACCTTATACACTTTATCCTGAATAGTCCAAGCTCTTAGCTAACCTTAAAGCTCTAATTATGTATTTATTGATCAAAAATATTTTAAGACTGTCGCCTCAGTCAAACCACAATAGCTGTGATACCAATAGATGAGATATGAAAGCTGTTTTCACAAGTGGACTAAGCATAGTAAAGTGAGATATAGCCATGAACAGAAAGAGTAGAAGTCCCTCTCTTATGAATAGAAATATTAATTTATTTTGATTTCAATATACACATGCATCTCTTGTAATCTAATAGAAACTCTGAAAGACATTTTTGTTACGTGTTTGGATGCCTGTTAGTGAGTGAGAGGGTGCCAGGCTACATTTCACTCATCTATTACATTGAAGTGCTTGAATTACTACGCCTGCATCCCGTAACTTTCCACATAACCCAGCATGGTTCAAAACAGGTCATGGTCAGTCAAGTCATGACTCATGGCCATCTTAAAACATCCAAAAAATAAAAGTCAGTCCTTCCCTTCCCTGCTCTGCTATAGTTATACTAAAATAAAAGAAACATTTTTCACTTCAAGTTTAAATTCAAATCTGCAGAACATCTGACTCACCTGAAAGAAAGCGTCACAAATTGCATTATAGCAGAACATCTTATGATGGAAACCCTTGTGGAAGGTTTTAGTAAAATATCACAAAAGAAATAGTCATCCTAAAATATCTTCTGGCATTAAAGAAAGAATTCTATCCCTGCAATACAATTCTAGAGTAGGGTTCAAAAACCCTCTTTAAGGAAATGATAATTCATTTAAAATATGCACATTTCTAATGTAATTTATGTAGAATACCTTATTGGTTTCATTCCTGTTAAATGCCATAGGACTCTCCATAATGGAATTAATTTCAGAAGAAAAACTACCATTTAAATTTATTTAATCCCGTGAATTAATAAAACCATTTCTGACCTACATTAAAAAGGATAGGGCTAGCCTAAAATGAAATCACAACTCCTCTGAGATTTTTTTCACTCACTTGTAAATTATATAACTACTTTAATTAGACCTACAACGTTGGACATGAGGTTCAACTCATATCCACTTGTCATTCATACAAGCACTAGAGTGCCCAATATCTTGAAATGGCTCTAAGTTAATTTTCTTCTTCTGGAAGAGTGAGCATAAAATAGAAGTATCAATAAAATGTGTATACATACAAGTAATTATACATGCAACACTGCTTCTGCAATTCATACAAAGTCTCCAAATGACGGTTTCTACACTGAAGAGAATTTAAACTATGCAGTAATCCTATAAATCACTATTCACCAAGTATGGAGAAAGAGGTGAGACTTAATAGCTCTCAAAACAAGCTCTGCAAATCAGTTTAACAACTCCTGTTAATCCAGAGCTTAATACATTCAATAAATGAGGTTTGCTTTGCATTTTCATCTTAAGTGAGAAGAAAAATAACAGAAGCTCTAAAAAGAAAAGTAAGGCCCCAAATATCTTAGATGGATCATCATGTCAATCTGCAAGGTGCACAGCCATAATAAAGCAGTTATACTTCATTCTGGAAAATCTCAAAAAAAAAATTAATTTTTTTGAAGATCGCCCATTTCTATTCCACTTAAAATTTCCATCCTTTTCATTATCTTCTCTTAAAAATGTATTATATACATGTACATTTATATGCATACATATTTTAAGTGCATATATATGAGCCTTTTTCATACTCTCTCACTCACAAGCCAGTAATACGTATGTCATGTGGAAGGGGCTAAATATCATACCAACAAACCTACTGAGATATGAACAAGGCTGTGGGAGAAGCTAGTCCATGCAGGAAACTGTAGTTGTTTAAAGAAGTCAGTCCTGAGGTGTAGGTGCTGTGTTAGTGGTCCTCAGGAGCTCCACGTGCTTCCCCTTACTCCACCAGGAACCTTCAGCTGAGTTTGGTGAAAAATAGTGTGCTTTGATTTCTTCATCCGTGAAGCTGTATGGGTGCTTCCCTGAGCTTGTTCTCAACCCTGACACTGTAATATTGTCTCAGTAATAGCTATTCACATAAATGGCATGGTACAGGAGAACCACAATCTATTTAGGATCCCTAAATAGCAGCCTTGTGCCTTCAATGTCCGTATTTCTTGATGGAGAGTTAAAGAAGAGTAAAAGAGCTCATGCAAGCGCAGGCTTGGAGAGTAAGAACACATTACTGTCATCCAGCCACCAAACTTCCTAGATGCTAGAAACATGCAACTTCTGCAGTACAGAAATGCAAGCTCCTCTTTGCAGATGTAGTTCCCAGGGAAAGACCTTGGTTATATTTGGATATAATGCTGTGAAAAATATGGAGTTAATGAGGAACATCTGAAAGTGATAAAGTCTAATCATGATAAGGAATTTCCTCATCAAGGTATTTTATGTGGATAGGTATAAACATTTATGTCTTACTGGTTTCACCAGGAATGTCAGTATTACCATGACATCAATGGACAGATCCTGTAGGAATGAATACTAGGAATAAAGAATATAGTTGTTAAGACAGGGAAAATTAATTCTTCCTTTCATCGCTTCTAATTCTTCAGAGTAACGTGTAACATGTAACATGGGGGTACTTTACACAGCTTCCAGACTATTGTATTTCAGGAGTGAATGAAGAGAGTCTTACTCATAAGTTAAATATCCCATGGCTCTAAGATCTATAAACACAAGCTACTTTACATGAAGCAGGAGGTAACCAAGGACAACAGTATTCTGCAAATATTAAATTTCAGGGCAATTTATCAGTGAATTCCACCCTCTGAAGGTACATGTATGTAAAGATGTAGTGAAAACTTCTGACCAGCATAAAGCACACCAGCGATGCTGGAAGATTTAATATTGCAAAAGTCAGTTATTACCAACCAGAATTATTCTTCAATATTGATGAATTAATGACTCTAAAAAGCACGTACCTTTGTATTTGAAGATTTTACATGGCTGACAGAGAAAACACAGAATTTATCACACGGGAATGATCTTTTAAATCTTGCTATATGAAATAGTTAAGAGACATTTTTACTTAAAGGAGTTTAGTTAATATATGAAAGATCATGCTCAAGAGCATATGCTGCAGTATTTTATTAGGGGAACAGCAGTCAAAGTTTCTTTAACTTGTGACCCACTTTTCTTTCATTAGAAAAGAAATCTCTGGTGGAACCAGGCAGTATGTGAATACACTAAAACCTCAATTAAATAGAATTTCTTCACAAAAAGCAACTAAATTAATGATCCCAAGAAAGAGCAAATGGCATGTGCTTTAACTCACCAGCAACAGCAATTTAAACAAAGAGGCTGTTGTAAAGTCTTTCCCCTCATGAAATACTGGATATGACAGTCCCCAAAGTTCACTAGGGCTTCATGAATTTTCTCAATTCATGTCCACTCACTTGGACCATATGACAAGATCTTCCCATCAAAAGGCATCATTTTTTAAAATCTGCTCAGTTTTAAGTCGGAAAAGCACATTCTCAGAGCACAGGCTTCTGACAGGGTTAGAGATCAGGTTTGAAGAACCACAAAGCCTCCGGCTCCAGAGGTACTGTGGCTGCAAAAGTCACTTTAAGGGAAGCACAGCACTGCACCAACAATTCTCCCCGAACACCTTTCTCATCAGTCCCAGCCATGCTGCTCAGGTCATGTTGTGGTTTCAGCTCTGTCAGCAGCTGTACACCATGCAGTCATACACCCACAGCCTTCTCCCTCCCCTCCCTCCACAGAATGCTTGGATTGATTTTTTAAAATTTATTTATTTTATTTGAACACAAAGTCTTTTGTTAAGCTGAGCTCTGGAGTAGCCTGTGGGTGGCCATGTTCTGGCAAGAACGAAAGAGGAACTCTGCAGGGGCCTACCTGGTAAGGGCAGCTGGGGAGAGGAGATTGTGTCAGGACGCTGACGAGGCAAGAGATCATAGAAGCACGACAGCAGCGTGGGGCAGACCAGGGACAGAGCAAGTTCCCAGATGCAAGGGGACAGAGATGGCGAGCAGGGTGGACATCTGTTAAGAAGCTGTGGCGTGTCTGCAGACCATCTCTGTGCAGGAGAGCTGGTGGGGTGCCTCGAGAGTGACTGAGGGGGTCTGTGAGCGCCCAGAGGGTCGCAAAGGGGGCGGCGGGTTCGGGCTGCCGCTGCGTGCTGCTCAGACGCATCGCTCGCCCTCGCCGACAGGGGACGCGCCCGACACGGACAGCTGGAGCCGCTCGCCCCTCAGGCGGAGAAAGCGCGGGAATGTAAATTGATGCGGATCCTCTGCTCCCGGCTCCGCGCGTTCCTGAGGGAAAAGCTGAGGTAAATGACAAAGGACAGGGTAAACTTTATGCGAAGGAAAATTGAAGTAACTTAGAAAGGACAGGAATGGGACGTTTCAGGGGTAAAATGTAAGGTACTCTAGAGAGGAGAAAATACATATTTTGGAGGTAAAAGCGGAGGTAAGTCAGGGAACTCAGAGGTGACATGTTGGAGGGAAAAGATGAGGTAATTTTGGTGAAACAAAATAAAGTTACATTTTTAAAAGTATGCATCTAGGGTAGCTTAGTTCCCTCAACTAAGTAAAAGGTGATATCTACAGGGAAGAATTAACATTTTAGAGGGAACACCTGAGGTAAGTGATGTAAGACATACATATGACTTCTTTAGAAGAATTGAATGTAATTTATGTAAACCTTAAAAAAATCTTAGGTTATGCAAAGGAGATAGAATGAACATCTTGGTGAGAAAAACTGAGTTGATACAGCTGACACATGAGAAAATGGAAAAAATAATGAGGTCATTTAGGAGGAAAAAAATTAGCTTTATTGAACGGGCGGAATCCAGGGTTTACATTAAATGAACAGAGGTAAATTCTAGGGGACAGAATTTAGATTTTGAAGGGGAAACATGAGAGAAATTAGCGTTTCCCTATAAGAAGTAGTCACCTCTGCAGCTTAACTGTGTCCTTCCTCCTCCTCTCTTGCCGTGGCCAACAGGGCTGCGCAGCCTCTTTGGCCGCTGCTTTGCTTGCCCAGTCGGATTTGCCCAGGGTGCCCACCTCCGAGCCCAGCTCCAGCGCCGGCCAGAACTCTGTGCTGCACTGCTTTGGTGAGTCCGGGTGAAGCGGGAGGGTTTGCAGAGGTGGGGGGCCCGTGGGCAGCCGGGTGGTGCCCTGGGGAGCTCCCTCCGTGGGGTGTGGGGTGGTCCCTGCTTCCTTCAGGTGGAGGGGTTGGCGCTTCTGCGGCCTAATTGGGTCCTTCCTCCTCCTCCCTTGGCAGCAGCCGTCGGAGAATAAAGAAGAGGCATTATGAGGTTGCTAACTAAATCTGACAGACACCCCCTGCACATCACTGCCCATCAGGGCTGTGCCTGCTCCCACAGAAATCAATGACAGCCGTTGTATTGATTAGCTTTAGTCCTTTCGTACTGATATTTAAGCTGACGGCTAACTACTAGAGAGTAACATATTAAACCACAAAGACTTAGATAAATGTCCACAGGTGCTTCAATTACTTTTCCAGTAGAGAGCCTGGCACTAAGCTGTTTCATGCCTTTCCTGGGAGGAGCTCCATGTCTTCATTATTTTAAAAGCTGCCTACAGGAAAAGCAAGTACTGCTGATTTCAAAACCACTGTTGCAATGGAGTCACAGCCACCCTTACAGCCACTTGCCTTTTCTTGAAGAAAGAAAGATTCCTAAAGTTTAAAATTCAAATGAATATCTTTATTAGCTGTAAGAGAGGTATGATAAGTAACTGAACATTCCCAAGTTAAATCCCAATTATAATCACTAATGAGTTTTACTTTCCATTTCAAACTATAAAACAAGCATGACAACTTTTTAGGCTATCAGTCAGAAATTGATCCTCTCTCTGGCTTTATGTGCAGTAGCAATAATGTGAATCCTCCATTATCAGTAAGTTCCCCCAAAGGTCAAGACTATAATTGCTGTGCTTCTTTAGACCTCATACCTGACAGATTTCCTTTTGTAGTGGCATAACAACACAAAGTATTTTAAAAGATAGAGGTATTGAATAAGGCATTTATGTGGCATACCGAGTACATGCAGAGACTAATTTTCTCCCTGGAAGTGAAAGTCATCAACCTCTGAGTCACTTGGCCAGGGTTCTGGAAGCAGTTTTTCTTGCACCTACATTATCCTGCCCACACAATAGCAGAGGATAAAAGCTGCCTTTTGTCGTTCCTGCAGTCCTTGTCAGTCCTTGTGAAAAGCTTTCTGACACTTCCAGAAATCTAGCAGATAGTAGCATCTTCATTCCTATTCAAAGCCACCTTGCCTGTAATATCAAAACAAACCAATAAATCTAAACTGTGGTTATAGACTTGGGAATATAGGAAATTTTTGTGCCAATAGTACCACCTGCTGGATTTGAAGAAGATAAGAGAGTCAGAGAATAATCAACATTGATAAAAGCCAAATTAAGATGCCATTCAATACTATTCTTGCACAAATGCCACCATAAATAGTTAGAAATGAATGGGTAACAAATTGCCAGATCATGTAATGAGCTGTCAAAAACTTGCAGAAAGGTCACTGACATTTTCAGTATGCATTTCTTGTTAAATTAGATATTCAGAACTCATTAAATGCAATAAGACACTCAAAAAACCCCAAATCAGTCAGCCTAGCAGGCCCTTTTAATGAGCAATTTGCTGCTACTATTAATGACAGTGCCAAGTGTGGTGCCCTTTTTTTACTTCAATAATAAAAAAAAAGTAATTATATAATCAATGCATTATTCCACCACAATATTATTTGTCAGGGTGGAGGAAGTAGACAAAAAGCATCGCAGCCCATAATGGAGAAGAGCACTCTTTGCTCTGTCAAGTGATTATGCTGTGTTTATGGCAGATAAGGTGAGCTTCACTCTGAAATGCAGAGGGATGCTCTGCTGTTCGCACCCAACACAGGGAGGAAGTTTCCAAGACACAGAAAAGCAGAGACTGAGTGGTAAGGATTGGGAGACTCTCTCCTAAGACGGGTAACTGCTACTGGGTGTTTTCAGATGAGCTTCACAAGGTCATGCAGATGAATTCAGCCAAAACCCACGGGACAGGTCTGTGTTTTACTAGTGCTATCACACATCACACCACCTCCCCAGCAAATTAGCCATCCCTGTGCTCCAGGCCAGAGTAATCTCTATGAATCCTTACCTGGCCTTTAGACTGCAACAAGACTAACTGCTCACTCATATCTAGCCCAAATTACTCCCCAAATCTGAATTTGTATCTAATTTTCAAGCTGTTGCTGGTTATCAGCGTACCTGAACACACAAAAAGGACAAAAGACTGAATGCGAAATAAAGCACTAATTCATCTAAACCCGGGAGCTTTCTAAATTACATGAACGTGTAAAGAGTGTGAGCTAGAGCATGTCTTCAGAGGAGCAGCTGAGGGAACTGGGATTGTTCAGTTGGGACAAAAATAGGGCTTAGGGGAGACCTTGCTCTCTACAACTACGTGAATGGAGTCTGTAGCCAGGTGTGGGTCAGTCACTTCTCCCAAGTCAAATGTGAAAGGAGAAGAGAAACTGGCCTCAGTTTGCACCAGGGGAGTTTTAGGCTGGACATTAGGAAAAAAATTCTTTATCGAGAGAGTTAAACATTCAAACAGGCTGCCCAGGGAAGCGATTATGTCACCATCCCTGGAGGTACTTCAGGGATGAGTAGATGTGGTGCTTAGGGACATGGTTTAGTGGTGGACTTGGCTGTTTTAAGGTTTATGGTTGGACTTGATATTAGACGTCTTTTCCAACTTAAACAATTCTATGATTCTATAATTTAAGAATACTAAAATAGGGAAAAAAGTCACGTGCATCTCAGGATGAAAAGACATTAGCAAAGAAATGTGAATAATGCTTTTCTCACACATGCAAGTCAAAAGGGCCAAAAGCTGCTGGATGAGACATGTATGAGGATACCCGTGCTTTTGCCAAGAGAGGTCGGACCACATGATCCTCGAATCCCTTCCAGCCTGGTATTCTATGATTCCATGACACCATCCCCACGTTAGAGCTTCGAACACGAACGCTGCGGCCTGACTCGGGGCGCGTAGCACAAGCACTCGCAGCCCCAGGCAGCCCCCGCTCAGCACCAACGGGTGGCGGCACGAGCTGCGGGAAGGGGAACGCTGCCAGGAGCTGCGAAGCCGTCTCACAGCTTTACCGGCGCCAGCTGGAAATTGCTTAAACTGCTGTGCCTCTCGCCTTAACGGAATTCATGTAANGCCTGGCTTCGGGACGGGGACGAGCTGCCGCATACTGGGGCATCCCTCAGCCTGGCACCCTGTTCCTCCCTCTGTTCTGTAAGGTCTCTGAGCACCTCTGGGGATTTCACGGCAAGGGACTCATGCCATAATCGAGGCCAAGAGGACCCTCATTTTAACCATTTAAATGGGGAAAAAACTCTGCTTTTTTTTGTATTGCACAGTGATAATCCTGACAAACCCTTGTAGGATATGTCCCCTACATGGGCAGGAACCCTTCTCCATGTTTTTGCACTCCTCACCTGAGGATTTTGTGGTGGAAAAGGAGCCCATTCGTCCTGGAAGAGTGAACGTTCCCTTTTTCTCACTCCAGAAGAACACACTACAAGCTAGTAGCCTTCTCATTCCAGCCTGAATTTTTCTGGAGGGAAGGCGTAATGAGTACAGGTTTCTGGTGGGTTTTGATGGTAGGTAAGTCAGCAGCTGCTTTTCCAGTCTATTATTCACCAGAAACACTTTGTTCTTGCAGACTGGCAGCTGATGTTAATTAACTTAAGGTTGGCTTTTCTCGGCAGTTTGCATTACAGAATTGATTCATATTTAACAGTTAAGACATTCAAAAGAATGTATAACCTCTATTGGAATAGAATTTCACTGTCACATTTTATTTAGGAAATAAAAAGAAGACAACTAGCCGAAGCTGCTGAGAAGAGGCAGATGGAGGTAATGTCTGATAAAATGCCATTTTCTCAAAATATATTTTAGGTAACTGGTTTATGGGGGAATATCATAGATGTCAAAAAAAAAGGTATTAAGATGAAATTTGATAATATTTACAGTTGAGTGTCAAAGCTAGATCGGTGTTCAGAGGCCATTGCAAGATAACTGAGCTTATTTGTACAGAAGAAGTTTTTGCCATAGTTAAAAAACAACCTGGGAAGTTGAAGAGCAAGTTCTACATTTTTTCCTCATTATAACACCTGAAAACAAGAGATTGAGAAATACTTCAAACTAGAGTTGTCAAACAATTGCTGAGGTGGCAATTTCAAGTGGTACAGCACTTGTGCTCCTTTTACAAACACAGGTATGGGCACATGCAAGTTCCGTTCATTAGTGTGGCAAAAACTGAGCACATTTCTCAGCTCAAAGCCAGCAGAGAAGTATTAACTTACTCTTCTATCTTCTTAAGGTTGCTCTGCTTTATTAATTTCAATATGCTTAAAGTTACAAGGGGTAGGATGTCAATGTTCAGAATGTAAAATCAGCAACCCTGTTTCTTCCTTTCCATACCTTTCAAAAAGGCTTCCTTACAAGCCTATGATTACACCACACAACATCTATGCTATGAAAAAAATGTGTATCTTGGAGACCATGGTTCAGTTGTGAAGAGAAAGTAATGTGTTACTTGTTGCACATTAGTGATACTACAGGTTGGATTAGACACTATTGATGAGGACGATGGTGACCTGGTTTTAAGGGCGTTTGGTGAATAACTGGAACAGCAACTGAGTGATGCTTCATGACTCCTTTAAAAACTCTTCATTTTGTGTCAGACCAACTAAAAGCCATCCATGCAATCTTAAATCTCAAAGGGTTTTTAAGCATAACATTTGAGAAGCATGTGGAGGGGGAGCACCCCTGTCCAGCTGAAATTGTTTATAAAGCTTTCCTGGGAGGAAGGAGAAAGAAAGAAAGCAACTTGGGTTATGGATGGCTTTAAAGCTCTGTGGTAGCTGTTAAGATGCTAAGGGAAAATGAAAATATCACTATTACTTTAAAGACAAGGAGATAAAAACATCCAACAGGATTTTTCAGGGCTGTTTTTCCCTCCTCTGCATTGGAAAGTTCCCATTGATTTCTGTAGTAGCTGTGCAGAGCTGGTGACTTTATGTGCTTATTGAGTGACGGAACAGAAGCTGACATTATGATTTCCATCATCTGTATCCATGTCTAGGTAGCCTTCTGACAAAAAGAGACAGAAGAAATGAATGGATGTTGGGACATCAAGATGATGAAACCAGTCTTTCCAGTTAATTCTGTTTGTGAGGGCAAGAATAGGACCTGACACTGGAAAAAACACAGACTAAAAATCTCTGGGACTCTTTGGAGGGGAGGTTCTTGTTCTGCATCTTAGCATGTGAAGCTGGTACATGTAATTGCATTAGACATGTTCACCTGGATGTAATAACAGTATGAAACAAAACCACCCTCACATACCTATGGGACCAAGGGCTCACAGTGTGAAGAGTCCTAGAATAGTTTGGGTTGGAAGGGACCTTAAACACCATCTAGTTCCACCCCCCTGCCATGGGCATGAAAACCTCCCACAAGAATGGTTGCACAAAGCCCTATCCAACCTGGCCTTGAACACTTCCTCTGGACAACCTGTTCCATTGTCTTACCACCCTCACAGTAAAGAAGTATCCTGAAAGGTCTGTGTTTATGTCATAGTAACATAAATTAACATTTCAGTCTTTTCATGCGAGCCAGAGTTCACAAAATAGTGTTGCCAAGACTTGCAGATTGGTTTCTACCCAGAAAAGTAGCTAACTTCTCTTACCCAATATGTTTTCTCCCAGGCTTCCTCTCGAGGTATTAAGAACGTTTACTCTGTAGAGCAAAAGAAAAAGAAACAGGAAGAAATAGAAAAAAGAATAGCAGCTTCAGGTTCTGGCGGAGAAGGAGGACTGAGAGTAAGTTTAAAAATGAAACACCAGAATGCAACTGTCCATATACTCAGAAAATCCCATTTTGTTGTTATCTACAAGATTGAATAGCTTGGTGAAAAGTCAGGAGGAAGGAAAATGGAGTAGAAAGGGAAGCATGTGTCATTAACATACCGTGTTCTCTATGAGGCTTCATTCCTGGGACACAAGGACAGCAAGGATGGCAGAGAGATGTTTTGGGTTTTTTTTCTCTCCCCCAGTTTCTGCATCTGAGATGCATCAGTTTTACAGTACTCTCAACACTGGGGACCACCTTACTGGGTTCACCTGTTCTGGTGGGTTCCTTTTCAGTACTGGCTGAGATTGCATTTCTTCCCTCAGAGTTCAGAGAAAATGTTGGAACTCCGCAGGATAATGGCTTTGGGTTTCCGATAGCTCCCTCTCTTTACAAAAGAGTCATGCAGTGTTGGCATAGATACTGATGAATTTACTGCCGCTGCTTCTCTCATGTAAACTTTGTTTCAGAAGGCCACGCAGAGATTTAATTATGAATTACAGTATCTCCAAAACATGAGGTTATTGTAACACAGGCTTCATAGGCCTTTATCTCATCCCCTCATTACTGTTTGTGACTCAGGGGGGCAGGATTTTGTAGAAGCTGCTGCTGCTGGTGGGCGCCTGTCCCTTACTTGCTGGATATAGAAGTGTTGAAAGGGGAATGCGTTGTCTTCAGACAACCTTGTGGTGTTTGGTTCTGATTGTTGTGAGACACACCCCTTCCCTTATCCGCATACAGACCTGTGGTGTGTTGTGTTTTTGTCTTTAGTGGCAGGTGGGATAAAGAAGTACAACTTCTGAAGAAGATTGATGTCTACTGCCAATGACTTGCCAGTTTCTGCAGCTGAGTGGCACTTTCTCATCATATGGCTTTTGCTGTTTGCACATGAAGACTCAGCAGCCCTCCACTACTGTGGGAGAACAGATGTGGAAACACACACTAAGAAACTTCAGACTAACTCTGAGCACTAAATTTTGGCCAATGTTTGTTTTGTTTGATGTGCATGTTTTATTGCTTCCTTGTCAAGGGCGTGAGGTGGGTTTTCTCACGTGGGAGCAGCCTCCTTACCTCTAGTCAGTGTGCATTCGCTGTCTGGTCAGTTGATGTGCGTCTCCGTGCCTGTGATGGGCTTAGGCACAGCTCAGGTGCCCATGTGTTGGTTTTTGTCCTTATTTTAAGCTCTACAATTAAACTTCTAAGTTCTCATGTAGAAGTTTACTCATAAATCTGTGTATTTCAATATATGGGTGACAGCATTTCTCTTCTGTTTCCTGATGACTTAGAACTGCTTAGGGATTTAGTGCCTTTTTTCAAGGAAAAAGAAATTAGATTCATGATGGGTCCTTTAAAAATGGAAACATTTTGTGACACGGGTTAAAAAAAAACAAACAATAGAAACCTTTATAAACCCTGTATACTTAGAACAAGAAAACACTTTTATTATGAGTCTAATAATTGTTCTCATTTTCTGATGTGGATTTCTTTTGATTCTGTAAGTATTTATAATGAATATTGGAAGTCAAACATTAAAGTAAAAGTACAGTTATTAATTGTTCTCCTTTATTACCACAAGAGGGCACTGCTGCAATTCTCAAGATTTGGAGAAGCAAAAAGACTTAACTACGTCATCTCTGGGATGGTTTGTTTCCTTCAGCTGCTGTACTCTCCCGGTGGGTGTGTCACAGCACAGCAACAGTCACTAAATGCCCAAATCTCTGTTGCTTTTGCTCTGTACTCAGCAGCATCTGTAATTCCTTTCCCAAATGTGAAGCTGCCTTTAATTATTTAGAGCCACCTAAATGATGGTGTTAGAACCAGACTTTCAAGCTAGCCACTGCTCTGAGAGGGGAAGGAAGTTTGTTGGAGCATGATCAGCAGTAAGAATCTAGCTCTTTTTACCCATAAAGAATTCTGCTTGGCTTTGGTATCTTGCTGGCCCCATTTCTGACCTGATCTAGGCTAGAAAGGTGGTGGGGTTTTTGTTGGTGTGTGTTTGGTTTGGTTTTGTTTTTTTTTGAACTAAGTATTTCTTCCTTTTCCTCCCTCGGTCGTGTCTCATGCTGTTTTAGGAGTGCAGCACTGACACAATAAGTTTCCTGGCTTAGCTTTCAGAACTGGGAAGGAAGACCTTTCAAAATATAACGGTGGCTGGGCTAAAAGAGCAGTGTCCTTGGCAGATGAGCACCTTCCGTTTCCCTTGCTTGCTGGCAGTTGTTCTCCTCACTGTATGAACTGCTCATAATACTTTTTTTAAAGTCTAATGCAAATACATTGAATTATAATAAAATATGCTAAATATTAATTTGAAATGTGAATCTCAATTAACACCTCTCACAGTGGGTGTCCTACAGACACAAGCAGCACTTGGCACTTGGGATACTTCCAACTGAATATACTCTTGCTTCATTCTGTCCTACTGCTTCCCCCAAAACCCTGAGGCGAGGGAATAACCATCCAGCTCTGCATCCAAGTTCTGCTGTATGACAGAGCTGGCAGACTGACCAAGCAGGAGTCAGCACTTGGATTAATATCAGGAAGACTTCAATTTAAAAGCACCGAAATAGGCCAGTGGAATAAAGCACAGTTCCCAGGTCACCCGTGGATGTTCCAGTGCTGTCAGGACTGGAGGAGTTTCCATAGTGAAGCACTCGCGCTGCTCTCCTGCCTGGCCTTGCTAGGCAGCCTGCTCCATGCTGCTCCAGGTGCTGTCACCCATGAAAGTCCTCTGCCTCCCAGTGAAATACTTCCAGCCTCTCTGGACACCCACACTGCTCCTTGTCCTGCTTGTGGCTGGCTGGCCACCTGACAGCTTCCCTGTAAGGTAAATGGTCTGAATCACCTCAGGTCCCTTAGACCTTATATTTAGAGGATGATTCTCTCTGCTTTTCCTTTCTCTATCCTTTAAGTGAAAGCTAGATAAGTCTGTGCTTCTTAAAGTCCTTGTTTAGAATGTCTGATTTATTCCTACAGCTTAGAAACAGAGCATTTGGGTGTTCAGTAGTAGTTTGATAGTACAGGTCACTGATCAGGAAAGCTATTTTTCAAGACATTTCTACCTGTACCTTACCTGTCTAACTGTTCACATGGCCAGCCTGAAATGAATCTGTGACATTATTTGGGTAAATAAACCCACCTCTCATTGGTTTAATTTTAAACATTAATTGCATTTGATAATGAAAGCAGAAAATACTGCAGCTAGTAGGACACAAGTGACAGCTATGTGAAGTGTACCATTAAATGGTTAAGATTGAGCTGCTCTGTCCTCATAGCAACAGACATCTCCTCTTACCACTTAGTGCTGAACTAAGTCAATAAGAAACAAAATTGGAATTTTGTCCTCTTTTCCCCCAATCCTAGATGTTTACTTCACCTTAACGGCTGTTAAATACACCCTATTGGGGTACATTACCTCACTGACTGACATTGTGTTTGCTTTACAGCAGTACCACCATACTTTTTTTTTCCTCATCCTCTTCTGAAATCTTTTTCTTGCAGATCCCTTGGAAAAACTCACCACAGCCAAAGACCAATGCTCAAACTGAAATGAAAGGGCTGACTCTCAGTGACTGCCATTGCAGAATCTCTGTTGCAGTAACAGCAAATGAAACCATCTGCTCCTGCATCTTGCTAAAATGCACAAGATTATGCCAGGGAGAGAGTACTTAGGGCAGAACTCCCCAAGGTTTAGGAGGGCACAGAAACTTTGTCTCCACGGGGGTGGGTAGAACCCCAGTGGGCCCTGAGGGAAACAGATGACTTCAGCATGTGGATTTGGCATGGTGACAGACTAAATTGTTGGCGTGCAGCTCACCACGCACAAGTGGTGCCAGCGTGGGACTGGGATGAAAAAAACCTCTCCAGCCCCATAAATGTTTGCATGATCCCACATGTCTCTTTCACCTTAGATTCCTAACCCTAAGACAGTGGGAGACACCAAGCCAAGAAAAAGCCCTCTACCATTTTCCCCATCAGGTACTGTGTATCTGTGGCCATCAAGGCAGCACAAAACGTAAGCCTGAAAAGAAGAAAACCCTGGTAGGTGCTTCTAGCAGATGCTTCTGTAACACCGTGGTGTGGCAAACAGCTCATCTCTCTGATCTAAAACAAACACCTATAATGAATTCAGTGTTTGGTCTTAAAAGACACTTGCTATACCTTCCTACACACATATATTGGCACCTCCCTGTTTCACTCATCCCCACTTGAACTGATTTCCACAGATTTTGTGCATCTTCTCTAAATTACTGTTGGGGTAAAAAAAAAAAAAG
>VWZY01009832.1:393978-425330 GCA_013399075.1 Chloroceryle aenea | reverse complement strand
TGGTAAAGCAAAGGAAGGAGCAATTATCACTCTCTATAATAAAGATAAGGAAGAAGAAAAAAAACACCCAACAACCAAACAACCCTATCCTCAATCATCCTGCTTGGAAGAAAAATTCTAGGTACTATATGAACAAGGTGGCAGAAGGTACTTCCTGGAATGAGCAAGAACAGCTGTACAGTTACATCTCCACTTCTACTTCCAAATTGCTTCCAGCATGGTGACAGGGATTTGACATTGTATTATGGTACAAGTTCTTACAAGCAATCTTACATAATTTAACCATCTTGAGTTTTAGCAGAGTTATTTACTCACAGCCAGCAGGTGTGCCCCTGGGGTTTGGTCTATGACCCAATGAGAACTTCAGTAAGAGCCTTCATTGCAGCTCATGACAGTTCAACTTTTTAGGATGTTCAGCCTCTTCCACACTTACATTCTGTTGAGTTATACGGCAATAGAATAAGCTAAAATCACTACACAGCACTTTTCCAGGGCTAGTTCAACATCTCAGCATCTCATCTCCTGCCCTTTTAATGAGAAACTATTCCACAGCCTCAACAGAGCCTTCCTCACACTGAGGGGAACAAGAGCTGCAGGCCTCCCCTGTTGGTGCTCCACCGTCCCATTCAGCCAGCTAGAAATCTACATTACATACCTTAATACAAGAGATTGGGGCATAGGGAATTCAAGTGTCACCCACTACAGCCAGATGGTCAAACAAGGGTTTTTTTTTCTTCCCAAAATACCTCTTACCTGAAATCTGTTCTGCCCCCATCACTGCAACAACAGCTATACATTTTTAGGCAAGAGTTTGCTGCACAGTTTTAGCTTTATAATTCAAGCCGTAGGCTGCTAACAAATTCCCCAACTCTTACTTTGCCACAGGACCTAGTACATAGAGAAAATTCCCTTTATCACATCAGCAGCACTTACCTTCTGAGTACCATACCTTCACCCCTTCCTCCAGTGCTTACCAGCTTGCTGCTCTCTTTGCTTTACTGATGATCCTGCCTTAATTTCCTCCTCTGCTCTCCACACCCACACCAGGTACTTCAGATGCAGCAAGTCCCACCTGCAACTTTTCACACAGATTAGGTGGTAGTGGCAATGCTTTAAAAAGTCCTGTGTAGCTCTCCCCTGCTGGAGCTGGCCAAGTTAAACTTTTAAGTCAGGAACTTTGTTTTAATGTGATGACTTTTTTTTTTTTTAAAGCTGTTCGAGTACCCTGAATCAAAAAAGACTGTTTGGAAAGCAGTTGGATTTATCAGGATTATTTGTGAAGTTTAAAATTACAATAGATCTAAGAATGCTTTTTTAATAATTATCTGCTCTTCCTTTTTAACACATGGACACCTTCAAATAGCTCTAAAAACCCCGTAATAGTAACGCAAGCCTACATCTTGGATGAGGGAAATACAAGTATTTATGTTTTAAAAAGTAACCATTATTTCAAAACACAACATCTGACACTCGCAGAAGTGATTGTTTTTTCTTTTTCTCTCTTCATTTCAGAACGGATCTCTTGGTTCATACACTAAGACCATGATGAGTTCAGCTCTGCTGCATTAGTTTTTTTAACTAATGGTACTTGTGGCCTGCTCTCTGCTCCCAGAACAGCACACGTAAGGGCATTACTACATATATTGCTTTGCTGAGAATCTGGTCTTCCTATGGCTTCTTAAAGCACTAACTGTTTGAGTATCTATTTGAAAATATATAGAAAATGACTCAAAATAAGAATTAAAGGCTTTAATTTTTTTTTTCTAAAGCCACATTTGGAATGGTGTATGGCTACTTAGTATGGGACACCAAGCAACTGTGAGCTGTTCGTATCTAGCAGGTAATTTTAGACAGCAAGGTGGAATTGTTCCATAGAAGTGAAATATAACGTGCTGATTTTCATAAAGAATGGAACATGAAGGAAGGAGGTCTTGACCCCACATAGCCAGGAGGTATTTGGTTGTTAATTTTAAAGGCCACAGGAACAGATCATAAGGATATGTTCTAAAATTAAACTTTAAAAAAACAGAAAAATAATGGTACTTAAAAAAATATTTCAGGAATGCTTGCTTTCATTTTTTTTCCCCATGCAAAGGAAAATTAATTTTCAATAGAATCCAGGTATTTCTGTACTATCTGAGGTGAATGCTTGTCCCATTCACTACCTCCTTACGAGCTTAGCAAGCAGTCCTGTATATTTTAGGCACCCAGTCAGTGGCAGCAAAGTGTGGGAACACAGATTACAAATAATAAATAAGACTTTGAAAATCTAGGAGTATTTAAAAAAATTTATTTCATTTTAATGAAACAACTGAGTTCTGCTCAAATTTATAGTCAGTGAAATAATCCTATAAAATGATTTTCTAGGACATTACAAGGCACATAATTTACCAAATATAAACATAGAAAAGTAGCCAAAATAATGAACTAAGCCCCATATGTCTTTAGCTATTTCAGAGGTGAGTGAATGATTTACAAGAATTTGAATCACTCTACTGACAAGGTAAGGAATATTTCACACTTGGCATGACTAACAAAATTAGAAACAAGGGGAAGGAAAAGCTCTAATTCAAGAACAGTGTAGTGTTTTGTGCCTCAGGAGAAATGAGCATCTGAAGTTCCTCCTTGGGTCCAAGGGCTGTGTCTCTTTCCCAGCTGCTCTCCGTGGGCTGCCGTACATCACCCTGCTCTTACTCCTCTATTGTTTGACAGAGGAAGGGGGAACCTCTCACCTTTCCCATGCTTCTATATTGGGCAACTTCGTAAAAAACCAGGAAGGATCTACATAAAAATCTAGCACTGAGCATTGTCTTTAGATTTAAAGAGTAGAAGGTGGTGGTGTGTTTCTCGGGTTTGTTTTTTTATTCTTTTGTACTCATTTTGGGAAGATGTTTGGCATGCAGTAAGTCTTTATATTCTACTGGTTAAGAAAATCTTGCAACCCATAAAAATAGTCAATTTTTATTTCGTTTCAAGAGGCATTACCAAATAATTTCCACAAATATTCATTTTCCACCTGCATATGTATTTTTCAACTAGCCTAAAAGTCAAGGATTCAATGTAATAAGATATTAATACAAATATATTGTATTGTGTATTTTCTTCCATTAACAGGATCCACTCCTTTATTTAACTCTAAGTATACATTCACATATTAAAGAGTAATAATTTGGCTAAAAATATATGTCTATTTCTTGTAGTAAATAGCCTATCAAGGGTAATTTGCTATAAAAGATACAGTACTAGAAATAAATAGTTCTACTATTCAAAGATATTCAAAATGGGTTGCCATTTCCAGTCTGTCTTAAATTTTCCAAAGTCCTTTTAAAGCAGAAACTAAATTTACTACTTGACAAAATAATTTGGACCTACATACATAGAGTCCCAATCACATGAGAAGCTTATTTCACTTGATCTCCTTCTTGGTTTTGTAATGGGCAGAAACAACCAGATAATTGTCTGGATTCATGTCCCTGAGGGTTGGAGACTTGGTCTGGATTGGAGAAGTTTTTCCATCCACTCGGGAGATCTGCAGCATTCGGCACGGGTCATGCTTCAGTAAATAACCTGCAAAAGTCTCCCATCCTCCTCCAACACGAACCATCACATGCTTGTTGTGCAGCATCTGAAATTATATATACAGAAAAAAAAACACAACTCCTCTTGAGAAGGAACCATTCACTGGGCTATCACATTTTTTTCTACTGGAAGAAGTTGAGTTTACTTTAAATAAAAGTCACAGAGATATCTTAGTGATCTGCTTTATAGTAAAAGGAAAGGGTGAAATTAAAAAGTAGAACAGTTTTATTTGAATTTAAGAGGTAAATAAATAAAACCCAACAAAACCCACAACCAAAAAGGAGTAAGAAAAACGAGACATTTCAAACTAAAGATTTTCATATTTTATGTAAACAACACTACATGCTTTTCTAGTCCTGTAGCACTAGGTGATCCTGTTCTCCCTTTGTTTAGTACCAACATGTTAGGTAACACAAATGTTTCTCAGATTATTTTTTCACAAATATTAGTGAAACCAACCATTTTATGTGTCTTGAAAGTGACTTTTCTTTAAAGGATAGTGATGTGTATAAGAAAGGACTAGTGAACGGCAGACAACCAAACCAATCTCCTCTATCTCCTAAAATATCAAAAAAGCTAATTAAGTACCATTTGGCTTAGCAATTTAGTATTGCTAATATTTATTCAACTGATATAGATCAATGTAGTCATTCAATTAGTCTAATGAGGGATACTGGAAATAATGCATCTGGAGTTGTTTGGAGATACCTGAATTCATGCCGAGTTGTGAAAGAAAACACAAGAAAAATCCCCAAGCTCTTACTACTGGAACAGCTCAGTGCTGCTTATGCTTTCTGCCTTAATTCCTGGAGCACTGGGGCTTGACCTACAGAAGGAATTTTGGGCTGAGAGGGGTATCTAACTGCCAGATTAGCTGTCTCTAATGTAGATCCTCCAGAGCCACACTTATTTTCTGCATAAACTCAGACATTTTCACAAAGTACTAATGTAACTTCTCTGGTGTCTGCACCTCTGGCTTCAATTTCTCTTAGTCCTCATCTCTGGTTGTCCACACAGAACAGTCAAATAACTACTTGTGAGGTATCATAAAGCAGCATATTCTACAGAAGCCACACAATGAACCATGCATTGAAAAACACTTTGATTAATATATATCATGAAATGCAAACCATCATTTAGCCATAGCACCAGAAATTAAAAATTGTCCACGTAAAAGGCACACTGGAAGATGTTTAACATAGTCTTGGTAATGACATTTGGATTTATGGTTGTAATGTGTCTAGGGGATCTTCTACATGTCCAAAACTCCCTTAAGGACTGGCAGTATCTGTAGCTGAGAGTTATGTGGCACATAAGCCTTTTGTAACATAGCACAATTCAGATTAGACACATAGCACAAACAAAACAAGAAAAAAAATCTCAAACAATCACAGATAACAAAAGGCTAAAAAACTAACCCTTAAGAAAAGCCCAACCAACAAGTATGCCACCTCAACCCCAAACCACATTGTTTGACTTCGGTCTCTGAAGGAGACATATTTACCTGGAGTGAAGTTTGGAAATAAGGGTAGGCTTACAAGGATCCAGACTCTTCATTTAAGTGAGCAACTGCAGGTGAATTCTTGTTCAAAAGTTTTCATTTAACATTTTAAGGTAAGGCCATTCTTGTTTCTGCATTTTGGTTTTTATGTAAAACACAGTCGGAAGTCAATTTATAGATACTGAAAAACAAAGTTATTTATGATCTATCCCAATGAGAGCACACTCAGGGACTTAGTTTAATTAACATCTCTCAGCTACAGAGACTGTTCTGTTGCTCTGGGTTGTAGTAGCTCTAGCCTCTACACTAGCTATACACAAGTGAGGTTTTTCACTAGACTACAAGGGTATGAAAGCAGAATTGAACCTTTGGTACAGGAATTTTTCTACTTCCCTCAGAATTCAGTGACCTGAAAACACCAACAAGAGTGACAATATTCTCCTGATTCATTGCAAGCCACATAATTACAGACATTAAAATATCTCGTGAGCAGAGATTATGCTACTTCATCTCTGCTGTTCATTGTAAAATTTACAGCAAAATCCTGGAGTACCATCGGATTGAAACACCAGTCAGGTTAGGTTTGGATGCATTCCTATTTCAAATGTTTACAGCCACTACTGCTGCTACACACAGAGTTCAGGCTTACAGACCCAAAGGGTGGTGAGAGCAATTCCCAAGGGAATATGGAAGAAAACCAGCTACCATCTGGAAAACTAGAAAGCTTCCCTCCAACTATGCTTTTTCTTGGCTTTCATTCTCCTTTTGGCATTGAATTTGTGTATTGACTTCTTAGAGAAAAGTTTGAGTCTGATAAAACATAAAGTGGTTTTTTGCCTTTTTTTTAAGAACTCACGTGCATAAGTGTATAAGGAATTCAAATTAAACCTCAGCTCTGCAGATCTGAAGAAGAGCAAATTATGTAGCCAATTCCATAGAATAATTATTCATCCACAATGAAGAAATTTACTTACAGTATATTAATGTGTATTTTGCCAAGGCGACAGTCTATTAGTGCCTTCCAACATGAATTATCCTATGATCTGATTGTATTAAGAAATAAATAATAATGAAAACATCTTTCCCCTCCTGAAAACCAGGAAAAATGCATTCCTTGGTTTTGCTTCTCAACCCTCCTGAAGTCACATTTTGCCTAGTCCCCCTCTAGGTATGGGGTTATACCAAACTGCTTTGTCTTATGTCTACTAGTTTTAAAAGTTCAAAATGATGCCACTTGTGTCACTCCAGTCATTACATACGGATTTATTTAGGGACATCCACCTTGTTTCTAAACTCAGTGTCATTCTAAAACCCCTCTAAAGGAGCCTGATCTTCCCCTCCCTACAGACCTCAGGGTAATGACATGGAAAACAGACATCTTGCTGGATTAGCATTTCCCTCTCATTTTCAAGAATTTGTACATATTAAATCACACTAAAGGAATCTCACTTGGAGAAAAGTATTGTAAAAAAGCTCACCTTGAAAAAAAAGGATGTCAAGAGAGCACATTAAATGCTTGTCACAATATTTCTAGCTGTGCTAGAGTTGGGTTTTATAATTAACACACTTTCTGAATCTAGAGCTGTATCAAACACATTAGCAGACATCCATTCAGGTTATGAAATGATCTCACACTACGTTGTATAAGCAAAGAATAGAACAATACTTTATAAGCTTCATTAGTTCAAGTCTATATTCCTGAAACAAAACAAATGCAAACATTCCTGATTTTATAGTAAATATTAATGGTGGAAAATAAACCAGAAACGAGGCATTCATCTGAATCCCTAAATCTCTGGTTTGGGGCAGACTAACCTTTATTGCTTTGTCTCAAGTGATATTTCTCACTGAACAAGAAGCTCAGTTTTCTCGTAAAACCTCATAAAATTCCCAGCCACTTCAGCAACACCACCACCCTTACATTCTCCATGCCTATTGACTGACATACAGGGTGGGAGGAACTGAAAGAAGTATGGAGTTAAAAAGGTGATACAAAAATCTGTACCAGAGTAGCTCCTGCTGAAATGATTTTCAGTGGCTGCTGATACACCGAAGCCCGACAGATTTTCCCAAGGAGGCAGCCATAGATGTTTACACCAACTGAACCTTCAGAGCATATATTTAGTGTAAAGTCTGGTCTATATATATCAGAAGCTTCCTGCAATTCATTGAGTCATTTTTTCAAAGTTTCTTTCAAATCAAAAGAACAAGCAGACTTTGTGTATGCAAATACAAAAGGCATTTAAATAATCAATTGAAGGCAGCTTAAACATGAGAAGTATGAAACAGAAAATGGCAGGGGTAAGTATCTGCTGTTTTCCTTTTAAAAATTTGGCTATCACTTCACTCAAACAAATTCACCAACTGCTGCTGCCTTATCTTTGTGCAGACAGGGCTTTCATGTAGGAGGTCAGCCACAACAGAGACAGAGGTTTTAAGGTTATATTCATCTCTTTTGAAGATATCAAGAACTGCTAGTTTATTTAGAGGACTGAATTGTTCTCCAAAGTTAGTAGGACTTTATATCTGTTTCCATTTGTCACTGAAAAAAAAAAAAAAAAGCCAAACCAAAGAGGGTTCCAATAAGAAAAAGTTTAACTTTAGTGAGATTGATGCCTCCCTGTGATTAAAGGATTTCGGTTTTTTTAAAGGTGGTTGGAAGTATTAAATTATTTAACCCTTATTATTTATGTATCCTCCATTGCTCACAGGTTTTTCTGTGATAACAGAAGTTGACTTAAGACTGTTTCTCATCAACATGAAAATGCCAATAGGTGTTTGAAACATGATGAAGCATAACAATGTGGCCACAAACCCAGAAGGCTCACTAATGCCACATCCCATGTAATGCTTGCAAGCTTCAAACACTGATATTAAAATGATCCACATGAGGTACATAAGTTAACTCCTGGTGTCTCAGCAGATTAACATATGCACCAAAAGGTCTCAAGAGGATACAAAATGTCCAGTTGTCCAGTTCCTCAAAATGTATTTTGGATGATGTTTTCCTGAAATATGAACACGATCGAAGCTAAAGTCCTTCTGTTGCCAGAAAATAGCAGGCTGATTGAGATAATTACTCAAAGTATTCCTGCTTAACTAACTGAAATCAAGACATAGCTTTGGATGTGTGCAGATATAAATAACATGAGAGTTTGGATGTTTGGGATTCTCACTCTTGATTAAATTTTTCTTCAAACCTTGCTTTCCATTTCTGTCTGATGCAATGTTATAGACATAAGGAGTAGTATATGTTTGGTGTCTAATTAACACTAGACCTCAGGTGCTCTTTGAGAAAAGCATCCTGTGTAGGCAAACACTTTGTGTGCAAGAGATTACTCAGATGCAGACAGAAGTAAACACACTTGGTTATTCATTAAGAGATAAGTGCAACTCTGACCAGTGGAGCCTTTTATTTCTTAGACAAGAAGGAATATTGTCAAGGAAAACTGATTAGATGGGATAGTCATGTTCAGAATGCCATTTGCAGGTAAAGGGACTGTGCATTTCCAAGCAGTTTGGGTGAAACTTTGCACCTGGGTGCCTATGAGGGCAATGAGGGTGACACTTCCTTGCTGCAGACATTTACGTGGGGAAAAAGCCACAAAGCAGAGCTATTTCCTATCAACTGAAATGTGGGATATTTAACAGAAATCTAATTGCTTCTAGCTACAGCACTGTCTCATGTGAACATTTTATGCAATGCTCAGCAGAAGAGATAGGGCAAACAGATTAAATACAGAAAAAGGAATCAGGCAGAGTTTGAGGTTACGTGAAAGGGAAAGGGTTAACTGGACAGAGACACAGAAACCCAGATGTACTAAGATAAAATAATGGGGGAAAGCAAGCTGTCTTTCAGGAAAACACACCTTTTCAAAAACATCAGCTTGAGGCTGCTAAAATAAATCTATAAATGATTGCTTAAAAAGAAGAAAAAGGCCTTATTCTTACTTAATAATTTTTTTAAATCCATTAAAATTAAATTTTCTTAATCACTGATAATTAATGTTCCTATTTGCATTTTGAACCTTTGAAAGTCTCTCTTAAAAACAAATAGTTAAAGGGACAGATCTGTCTCACTTTCTGAAGTTAAATAATTTTTCACCCTTCAAGGAATACCCCTGAAATCATATACTGGAGCAGTGAGATACTATGCAGATGAGCTAGAGAGGCAAAATCTAATGAGAGCTAAAAATAGGAGTTCCACTTACAAAGAGTGCAAAAATTTAAAATAGAAGCCTCTCTGAGTATTAAATAAATTATTTTTACCCAGACTATCAAGATGGTCCTATTTCTCATTCCTTTAAGGATATTAAGTCATTTATAGAATGAATTTGTGCACAGAGTGATCATCCATTTAGATTTTGCCACTGAATTCGGTGATTCTAGGATTTCACCATGCAAATGTGCGTGGGTTGCATGTGAACATGTTCGTGCTACAGCATTGCAGAAGTACATGAAAGTGTTCTTTTGAACCCTAAAGTGCCATCTGTTTTCTAGCTATTTTCTTAAAACTCATTCTGTCTCTCGTAATGTCCAGAATAACAGCCTCAAAACAGTCAAATAAAATACTTCCTGAAACCAGATAAAAAAGCCCCAACTTCAGCTACAGAATTCTTCTTGCTGCCTGCCTGTGGAAGTGATGTGCATGTGATACCTGACACAGACATCACAGATTGGTTTGACTTATCACCGCAATTCAACTGCAGCTAAATTTGTTTTCCTAACTCTGTCTGGACTTTTAATTTTCATTCCAAATTGCTCCTAACAGCCACTTTCAAGTGTATGCAAGATTAATGCAGAAGCTGGAGTTAAAATGTTTAATGTGCTTCCTTCCTTGTGCATCCTTATCCCCAGGGATACCAGTACAGCAGACCCAGCAGTAACCTCCCTGCAGTGGTGACCTTTCTAATATTTGTCACAAAAGTGAGTTCAGGTCAGTCTCCCCAAACCACTGTTTTCCACAGTGGACAAGACAGGCTTTGACCTCTACAAACAGCAAACCCAAAAGGAGGCTTTCAGAAGCAGTGTTGCAGCAGGAGCTTACCCTAAGTACAGAAAAGCAACCAAGACAAAGGCAGTTTCTCACAGGAGAAGAGGAAAAAGAAGGAAAATTTCATTATTAGCAGTCATTCATTCCACTTAAAGCATCTGACCAGCAGGTGTGTTGCGGAGATCAGAAAGTTCTGGAGCAGAAAAACATTTGAATAAAGTATCTGAAAATATTATATTTTTTTCTAAAAGAAAGCTTTCAGTATCTGTAATTACATTTTTTCCTATCACACAGAGATACTGATATGAAGTGTTCATGAACACAAATTGCTCAGAGCAAGGCGGTGAAATCTCTTACTTTGAACAGCATTTCACATGGCCTTTGAGTCACTAGGAGCTGTTTTAAACACCAGCATCTAAAGGCAGTTCACCCTGCTCCCCATCATTCCAGACCCCTCATTCCTTTCCTGCTTGCATGTTTGGGTTTTCTTCCAGTTGAAACTATGTCGTGTTGAAAAATAATATGCCAACTTTTGCTTCCTATTGAAATAAAGACGCTGCCAGCTCCCTCAGTGGTAAAAGTCATCAGCCATAAATTTTAAAGTTATGGTTAAGGTATTTTGATTTTCCCAACATTCAAGATTAATTTCAGTTGAGATACATATGGCAACATTCTCGAGTTGGCTGTTATTTCAATATTATGTGTTAAATTCAAAATCATAATACCTTGGAAGAAAAAAGCCAACCCCCAACATTAAAACATAACCCCTCTAACAACTGGTGGTTTAAAACATTTTTTCCTAGCTCTTTTACTGAGTTCTACAGACCTCAGGTCCAAGCAGATCAGTGAGACAGGACAGATCCAGAACCAGCTGTGTGATTGGCCATTATTCCAGTTTGTATGACTGACTTGCTTCATGACCTTGAGAAATTAATTACATGAACACACTCTTTTCTTTCATTACCTTCCCACTTACTTTGTCTAATCTAAATCTGAAAACCTAAACAGAATCAGCTTCTGGTATGAGTTTTTAAAATGTCTGACATGAGACACCTGATCTTGTTTAGGTCCTGCTGACTTCACTGCAGCATAAGACCAGAACACAAAATGTTAATTAATTTATAAACCAGAACTACCACATTTTCTCAGACTGCAAACCAAAGATAAGCAAAACCAACACCACTCTGTCCTAAGCTTTTAAGAAACAGACATGTAACAGAAGAATTTATTCAGAATTCCCAAACTTCAGGATTTATTTTTTACATTTGGATCTCGTTCTATTTTATTTTCATCCTTCTTTTTTTGGTGAAACAGCTACTTTTCACAGCTGTGCATCCCATGCTACAAATACAACCTTATTAAAAATAGAAAGTGTTCTTGCATAACCTTTACTGAGTTAGAAGATGAAAACTGTAGTCAGCAATGGGAAGGTTATGACAGCATCAGCTAATGCAAACTGAAAATGATGACAAGGTAAGGGATCGTACTCATTTGTTCATTAATGAGTCTTTCAGAGGCATCACTCTGATGTGTTTCTGAGAAATGAGTAAAAAATGGCATGCCTCACATCATCAGATTACAATCCAAGCTCTTAGCACAGTCTATGCAAAAACATCCCTCAGAACCAAGAGAAAGCCCAAACCCACCAAACACATCAGGATTGCAATTATAAAGAAAAGCACAAGGAGGCAGACAAACACCACCATCAATGAAATGCATAAGAAAAGGGAATGAAAAAGGATGCTGAGGACAAGTGTCTACCTCACAAAGGACAGCTAGAACTTTTTCCCCCTGCTTGTGCAGTGAAAGCTATCAGAAACAAAAATTTCCAGACACCTTAACAGATTACAAATAAATGATTACTATGTATTTTATGTTTGAAGATTTATCTTTATGAAGGAATAAAAAATATTTGACACTGTAGAGTTCTTCTGCACCAATCAGCACAAGTACCTTGACTTTAGATAATTTTCTGCAGTCTGTGAGCTCATTTGGTATTAGTACCTGCCTCATTTGGTTAGACAATATCAAGTAAGCAAAAGGAAACACAACAGCCTGAGGTTTTCTACTGACTGGAGAAAAGAGGCCTGCACAGTGACAACATGCCATATATTTTGGCTGTGAGATAGAGACCACAAAAACTGTATGCTCCTCAGATGGAACAGAAGGTACAATTTCTGTTATGATCACTGGAAACAAAGGAAAAGCTTGTCTCTGGGTTTAACCCAGAACACAGACCGGTTGTTTCAAGCACAGACACCTGAAAGAGTTGGCACGTCCCTCCTTTACTTGCCATTCAGGCTCACTTTTACTTTGAAGAGATTTTTGAAAAAGATTATTTGTCTCTTCCTGCCTCCACATATTTGATTTCCACAAACTGAATTGTGTCACAAATAACAATCACCACAGAAGAACTCTTATAACTGAACTTGAAGCTGACAGCAGCATCTCCTGCTGTGTCTCTGGGCTTAGGGATCCATCATTAAAAGCTTGCTGCTGTACCAAGGGAGGACCACATCACAGTGAAGTCTGCCTCTACTTGTAGCAGCATCTCAGTATCACCTTCAACCTGTGCTACACTGAGATGGCCTCGCCTTTGGAATTTCGACAGCAAGTTATCTCACTACAGCACCTTCTGGGAAAGCAACAACACTCAAACAAAAACCCTACAAAGCATTCTGCAGTGAGGGTCCCAACAAAAGAACAGTGGTAGTATTTGCATGTTTCTGGGCTTTCTCAGAATCACCTGCACATTTTCAGGTGCAGAACTTGCCTTGAATTTTTCTGATGAAAAGTTGACTAATGCCTTTCTTATTCAGACTTTTTACTTTTTCATGGCATTACTTTTGGGACTGTCAGAGTGCTGGGGTGCCTGATCCAACCCACAGGAGTAAATAATATAGAATGATTATAATACCATCTCACTTCCTCACATTTATAAGAGAGATGTAGTCTTAATTATAAGCACTAGACATGGTTTTCACATGACTTTCAGCAAGTAAATATACTGAAATTCTATACTTCAAGTCTCTAGGCTGGGCATAACAAGACCTTTTTTTTCCATTTCTTCTGTGTACTGGCTTGCTGGTTATTCAAAGAGAGATCTTCGAATAAATGTGAATAAAACATCAACATTAGGAAGTAGTTTCCAAGAACTGATGTAAGCCAGTCAGAGGGTGGTGATGGTTGAGATTAAAAGCAGTTTTTAAGACTAACATGTGCATGTCTCCTCATTGTGATTGCTTGTGGATGAAATTGGTCTGTGATTATAATTATCAAGCTGCCTACATGATCCTGAAGATGCAGCAAATGTAGTGCACAATTTCTGTGTGCTCTAGGCCTTTATGTCACTGTGACTGCAGCTTATTAAAAATAAATAAATAACCCAACAAACACAGAAGAACACCACCAACAAGATACATCACAATGGTGATGGTTATGAAATTAAACTGATAAATTTAAAACTGGGGAAGCCCCAGCCACGTGACTACACTGGCCTGGGGAGATCATGAGCCAAAGCCCAGCAATGATTCAAGAGGAGCTGTAATATGCTTACAATCCATTTATTCCTGTGCCAAAGAACTAATGTTCTTTTAAAAAGCTTTTAAAAGCAGTACAATATACCAGCCAGACATAAAGCCATTTGTCCTTGGTTGCTTAGTGATCCTAGAATAGAGATGTAAAGAAATTCACTGGGCTTTTATTCTGACTAATTCAAAAGGTTATATGCTATTGTCTAATCTTATCATGAAATATATTGAACAATATGGTCTTTTAGAAGGAAACTATTCCTTTATACTGTCCTCTATGAAAAAGACTCATTAAAATGGGGTTACACTGTGGATATTACTTACAAAATCTCTTCTAATAGAAACAGGAATTAGTAAACATCACTGATATATATTTATCGTGTTTAAGGGTGGACTACATTTCAGTAATTTAATCCATCTATCCTCCCTCTTTCTTCTACTAGGTTTTTTTTTTTTTTCCCCCTTCACTTTCCACAACACACAAGCTTTAGGGAAATCTGCTCTCTGCATTATAGAGGAGAGAAAATTAAAACCCACCAAAGCACAGAAGGACAAAGGAACAAGTACAGAAACAGAAAGGGGCAGAAGCCTTGTCTTTACAAGTGCCCCACGTCAATCCAGTACTCCAAAATGGCAAGGTGTAGAAAACAGAACTGTTTGCACCCATCCCCTAGCTCTCTGGTACTGTGAAGCCAGAATATTCCTCAAAGAGGTTCAATATAATTTTAACACCAGTCCAGTAGGGGCTGTTGCATAACTTTCATTTTAAGGTGAAAGGCTGTATGTGAACACTTGCCGTGGAGTAGTTGACATGCTGCTAACTCACATGTTAAAAGTAACTTAGTTAATTTGCCCAAAAATCTAAGTAGGATAATCTAGCTCTCTAGAGATGTACATTAATTCCCAATATACTGAAACAGATCTTCCAGTCAGACACTCTTCCAAGAGGTTCTGGACCATGGAATGAAGTTTTGGCCCCCAGCTGCTTCCCACCATGGTATAGTGTATCAGGAGCTGTAATCTCACCTCCTCCCACTCCTGCTGTCTCTGGTAGGAATGTTTCCACCACTCCAGACTTCACCTCCTCACTTTAATGAGTTGCAGGCATTAAGCCCTTACAACCTCACTACTTACTGTAAGCAGTAAGGAACTTTTCCCAAATTTATACACTTCCACCTCTACAGTTCCAAAGGGTGTCCTTTTCCTCTTGATAAATGCCCTCCTAGATTCATAAATCCTGCAGCCAAAGCACAGTAAAGGAAAAGAAAAAAATTTTAAAAGCCCCAACAACTTAGTATTAGTATACAGTACTAACAGCTATTTTTTATTAATTTCCATCCAGGTTTATATGTTTTTTTTTACTTCTACAGCATCAAAAATGCATTATTACTATATTTTATTTCCTTCTTCTTTACACTGTCTCTCCATTTTCGTCCTGAGTGACAGGAATCTCTGCACTGTAATTGTCCTATGGCCTCACTCTAATCACAGAATCACAGAATCACAGAATCCTAGGGGTTGGAAGGGACCTCGAAAGATCATCTAGTCCAACCCCCCCTGCTAGAGCAGGGCCACCTAGAGTACATCACATAGGAACGTGTCCAGGCGGGTTTTGAATGTCTCCAGTGAAGGAGACTCCACGACCCCCCTGGGCGGCCTGTTCCAGGGCTCTGTCACCCTAATGTCAATTCCCTGCCAAATTTGACCCATATCTCTTCTAGCAACATGATGTTCTCATTTTTGTCAAATTCCAGCTCAGCTGCTTTTCAGATTCTGTATATTTTACAGTCTAAATACAAACAATTTTTAGTTTCATTTAAATTGGAATTAAATAGCACAATAATGGAATAATCATTAATTAAGAAACTAAGATCCCAAGCAGTAAATACACTGCTTGCTGTATCCTGACATTTAACTGCTTCCACTGATCTCTCACTGGAAATGGCACATAAAACAACAGGCTTCCAATATAAGTAACAGTGACCTGGCAAAATTCAGATAACATTCCTACAACCATCACTGACTGATTTTATTCACAAGAGCTGTCAGGATTTTCCAAGATATTTCAGAAAAGCTGTGCAAAGCACAAGTACCACAAGAGGTTGGTTGCCTCCCTACAGAGTACTTCAGATTCCTTCTGTTTTGTGACTCTTAGTTATGCTGGAAACCTTAGTCCACATGCTCTTAGATAAAATCAAATACACAAAGAATAATAATAAAAAAATATTTCACATGATCTCTTTTCCACAGTCTTATATATGAACAGTTCAGGGCAACAGTAAAATTATGAAAACAGCCACAGATGTCCTGAAGTAAGATGCAGAGATTTGGAAACTGCCTCCTACCTCTACCCCCTGTTTTTTAAATCAACCGAGCTACATGCATTACCAAGAAAATTACATTTGGAAAGTACCTAGAGACAGATTATTTATCAGATCTTGCTTGAATTAAGACTAAAGATTATTCTTTTAAATGAACAGGCCTGAAGTAAACATATTTAACTCCCCAGGTTTCATTTAAATGTCTTCTAATTTGCACTGCAGTAATGAAGGAAGAACGAGGGTAGCATAATTTCAATAATATTTAAACTTAGGCTTAATTTCCTTTAAATAGTACAAAGCACGCTCTCAGGGTTTTCAAAATGATGTCAGAGTCTACAGGGTATGATGTTACAATGTTGGAATGAAATTATGTCACTGTAAATCTATGAAAGCAACACTGTAAGTAACAAACCCAAATTACACTAATGTGTTAAAAAATGGTGAAAACAAGGTGAATGGAATAAACAACTATAAACCAAATTCAGATATTACAGACCAGAAATTATTTATCTGAGACTGCAATCACCAGTCTTGACTGGAAATCTAAATCTCTGTCTATTTGGCTATAGAGCCAAAGCCAGTCAAGTGCAGTCTGTAGTATATTCTAAATTATCACCCACCATAGTTCAAGTTCCAAGCAGCTTGCATGGCAGGCTTTGGGCCAGTTTTGGTCAGCATGAATAATACTGGAAATTACAGACCAGGTACAACAACTGGAGAAGACTGCAAAGTGTTGGAGAATTTAAGCTAGCACTTCAAGTGTACACAATTTACTTTTTATACAACCCAAGAGCAGGAAACCCACATCTGGTCACTCTCCCAGCTTCTAAAACCAGTCATCGAAATTGAAATCGGAGGTGATTTAATTAAATTAATGAGGGTAGCATAAGCACAAGTTACCATCTGACAACATGGCTGCACAGTATTGCACTACTACCAACATTTCTTGTTCCACGTGTTTCCTTTTTTTTCTGGGATCAGATTAGCATTCACAGTCATCGTGAACCAATTTTGCAATGCATTTGAATCTAAAATGGGTTTACTCTGAAATTGTAGTGCCATAAAGAAATTAAGGATCTGCATTTCAGATTTAAAAAGATAGGAATTTTACATACTGAAGGTGACTATTTCATTTCACTACTTGGTCACAGGCATTACAGTCATTTTTGGACCTCCTTTCCAGCATCCCATATATAATACTCTGTGCATAATGAACATAACTGAACATACAAATTACAGTGATTTTAGTCCTCAGGAACATTAACAAATCTTTCTAATGTTTTAAACTGTAGACATATAAATCATCTGATGTTTGGGGTTCTTTTTAATCAGGCATTTCTTTTAAAATAGTTTAGCCCAAAGTGAAGTTCAGCTGATATCACAGTCTCCTCTGGTTTGTTGTGTAATGTTGATTTTTTAAAATTGTTTTGACATAAGACAATGCATTTTGCATGGACATGAAACTGTCAGGATTTACCAGTTTGGTAAATTTGGGTGATAAAAGAGAAAATACTGATGTTTTTCTTCTCAGTCCTACTTTGACAGCACATCTGATATTAACTTTGTGCCTAATCCTCACTTTTCCACAGCACAGATCCAGGAAAAAATCATGGTAATACTATCACTTCTGTTCTGCAGAATTCAAGGTTTATCTTTGGAATGTGTTCCAGGACAGTTTACTGTACTGTATTTTCATTACACTCGTGAGTGGCTGACCAGGTGCCAAGCCCTGAAATCCAGCAAAGTGCTATGAGTGCTACCATAAAAAGGCACTTCCTTGGTTTGGAAGTTAAGATAAAGAATGATGAGGTCCATGGGAGAAGAAATCAGACTTAAACAGTGCACAGATTTTTCATGTGGTGCTCTTTCTTTCAGATATTTAATAATTTTAGGACACTGATAACTCTCTTCACACAGGAATGAATTACTTAAAGTTAGTATTAGTAATTTATTTTAGTTTTGATAGATGCCAGCTGTAACCTGACAGCACTTAGATTTAGTCACATGGAAATCCCCTGTTGTATATGTTCTATTATGTTGGATCTCTTTACACTCATCAGTTTTATATCTTTCCACAAATACCAGAAGAAAGATCTTTTTAGGTTCTGGCAAAGATCTTGGAATAGGAAAATGTGCTAGTTGCCAAAAAGGCACTGATTACTGTAACAGAGTAGCCTGGAGTTTCTATCCTTTTCCTTTTAATATGTAAACTTGTTTCTGATTTAGAACCAGCTCTTCTGGCAAAGGTGTTTTCCTCAGTGCTAGTTTATGTATAGCTAGACTAGACGTGACTGTTGTCTTAGGGTACATAAACCAGTTTTCACTTAATCTGAGCACAAATAAATTTTATAGCATTTACTCCTACATTGTAAGTGTTAGAGAAGTTGCACACAAGAGAGGGACAGAAACGGTACTGCTAGTGCATGTAGGCTTTTTAATCATGATTTCCATAGCGGGGCCTATTGAAAACTCCTTAAAAAAAAAGAATTTCTAACAAAAGGCAGAACTACTTTTAGATGAACCCAGTATGCAAGAAATCCAAGAGTTCTCTTCCTTCAGAGACGCTTTTTTGCTTACTGTCAGCATAACAGATTTTCCTTTGATAATGCTCCAACAGAGAACGAGTGTTTACAAAATGACCTTGTACAATTTATTTGTGTGACTGGGAAGTGGAGGTGTTGGAGGTTTGGTTTTGTTTTGGGTTTTTTGTGTTTGGGTTGATTTTTTTTTTTTTCCATTAAGGTGATGCTCCATTAAAACCTGAAAAACTATGGAATCATTCTTGACTGAAATGCCTTCTCATATATTCTCACCCATTCATTGCTGCTATATCTGAACTGCAGAAAACACTTCCTATGTTCCATGGCTGTATGGTGTGCCCTGGCCACATCTTTTAAATAAAAATAATAATAATGGATCTTAATCTTCCTTCATAATCTGAACGTAGTCATAGCTGACTAAAAAGAACTGCTCTTGCAGCTCCTAAAAATCTTAGTTAAATCTGTGGTCTGTTAAATCCCTAAAGCCTTATCATGACCCCTTAGTCCATCCACAGTGAATAAATTATTATTAAAAATATATACATAATCTAAGCACAAAGTATGACAATGCCTGACTTCTTGAAATCACACACTGAAATTCTCCACTGTAACATATTCAACAGCAAAAGTGAATGAGTGCACCCTTTCAAGTGAGATGCTAAAGGCCCAAGTCTTGAGGCTCAGAGACCTCAAAGAGATCCATTGCAACTGTGTGACAAGTTAGATGCTAAGCCAGTTAACTTGAAAGTAGATCCTGGTGGCATGTATATTATGAAAAAAATCAGGTCTTATTTCAGGGGTACTGTTTGAGAAACCAGCTTCCCAAGGGGCACTGGGGAGATTCATTTCTACCGAATCCTTGGGCACTGATCACTGTCTTCACAGTTTTTCTCACCATATGCTGTTTTAATTGATTCTTTTCACTACAAGGTTTATATTCTGCAAAACAGTTTGACTAGATCAGAAAGTCACGTATAGACATAAATATTTCCAATTCAGGAGCAAACCAGAGAAGATTTAACTTCATCAAGAAGAGCAGTTTGAATGTCACTGTCCTTGAAATATACACAAAGTATCTTAAAAGGCATAATGAAGTGAAGGAGAAAAAATAAAAAATAAAATCAAAACATGCAGTTTCAGAGATTGCTCCTCAAGGTGAGGATCTGACACCAGCAGGAGTGGGCTACATTCAGATCAGCCAGTGCATTTAGGTGATCAGCTTATGTGTAGAAGGTGGTCAGCTCAAAGCCATAGGCATTCTGTGGCAGCAGTTAGGGCAGTAAGCACACCTTTAGTATAGGTCAAGAGCTACCTCCCACAAGCTTAGATATTTTCCTTTTGAGATGAGAATAACTAAAAATCAGTGGTAAACATTGGAGAAGGAGTGCTGAATTTCAAGCACCAAAGAAATACCATGAGAGTATTTCTAGATTTGAACTGATTTATCTTCTCATTCTATATCATACAAGTTCAAAACTGGCCCTACAAACTTTGCCACCACCAAAATGCAGCACAGAAAGAAACATGGAACCATCCACCTGACACAGGAATTATGGCTGGGAACATGTGTAAGTGTGCTACTTTAAGTGAAGCTGCAGTCTCATGTGCAATTCCAGATCAATGTCTGCCTTTTGCTTTCATCCGAACTGCAGTCACTGGTCAGCAAATTAAGCTATCAGCTCAATACTACTGCTCTTAAGAACTTAAGTTCCTAAATGCAAACATGTATTTCAGTGGTAGGTCAACTGGTTCACAAAATATCTTCAAATTCTGTATTATGACTAAAGCCAAAGAATCACATGTTTTAAACCAAACCTTCTTCAGACTGGAGTATCTATTAAGCTAGTTTTAGCTTTCATTCTAAAAATACTTTGCTTTTAAAACTTTTTTTTGTTATTGTGCTAATCGTGAAAGTGTAAACTAATTGTTAGGATAAGACTGTTAACTTTAATTTTCAACCTGCTCATGGATATCCCCAACCTCTAGACAGAGACAAAGATACAGAGATCTTCCCTTTAGCACCAGCTCTGAGAAATCCTTTCCATAATATTTTCTGCTCAAAACATCTCTTAAGCAGGTATGATTTTAAGCAGCTAAAAAGCATGAATGAATTCCTGTTGTGAAGATGACTGTAAAAACGTAATTTCTATTTTCACATCAGCACCATCTTTCACCCTCGGAATAGTATAATTTTTTCATTTGACTCTTTAGTATTAGCAAAATGGGAATATTCTGTAACAATTCCTGAAATATTAAATGTCAATACATTAATATTCACTAGAATCTGCAAAATATTACTTGATGGCTCTAAGCCAAATACAGCCAGACTCCTGACTTCACAGAACTCACTGACCAACCTTTTACACAGAAATAGATACACTGCCAGAACATGATCACACACTTGATCTCCACATTTCCTGCAGCAGAGATTTCATACCACAGACACCATGCTACACAGTATAAAGCTTTAAGCTTGAAGGTATCTCATCTGGCTTAATGCTCAGACCAATTCCTTGGACAAAACTGAAACCACAGCAGAGAAAGGACAGGAGTTAAAAGCAGTATCACAAGCCTAGTCAGTATGTTATGGACGTTTTGCAATGCCTTTCACTAGCCTAAAGAAACCCTCTGGTTGCTTAGCACATTTAACAAAAGATCTTCCCTCTACTGCTCTACACATACTCGGGTACTCCTAACCCACTGGCAGCTCACATATCCTTACTGCCATCTGTGTACTGAAGGGATCTGCTGAAGCACTGAGAATCACCTTAACTCCAGGGAGATTTTCTTTCTTCCCAGTGCTTGCAGGGGAACCAAGATTAATTTAAGATTGAATCTGTAAATTACAGTACTTGATATAAAAAATCAAAACCAAACAACCCCCTCACACACTTTGCTACTACTCTTCCTTAGCTGGAAAATGTGTTCTAAAATAGGCCAGTAAGACAGTAACTCTAAGCAAATTAGCTACATTGTCCCTGAATCCATAAGACAGTGAAACACAATTATAAATACATGCAGCCTAAGATTTCACTGACTTTTTCTTATGCTCAGATTTGTCTTACATAGGATTTTCTATAGCATCTTTTGCAAACACTCTTTTTAGTTAAAAAAAAAAATTTAAAAAAATCACACTCTACTAAAGCAGACTGAAGAGGAGGAGGGAGACTTGAGAACAATATACACTTTCAGCTTGAAAGAGCTGATATCAAAATTTAGCTTGCTAATATATATACTTTGAGAGACTGGGGCATGGAGATGGGAAGGAAACAGAAACAGGGTTCTTTGTACCCTTATGAAACGCCAAAGGACTCCTTCTCCCTCTTGCCCCTCAGTAAAACACAGGGAAGTAGTTAAGTAACACGAACCAAGAAAGCACAAACAGCACAGTCAGTTCTGAAAATGTGGTTTAACTAAAACATCAGCTGTCATTGACCTGATTTATGTGACTCCGAGTAGAAGGTTCTGTACAGAATTCTGAATGTGGCTGTGGTTCTACACCTTAGACACAACGGAGTACTGATATTTAAAATACATACCTTTTGCAAAGAAGGGTTTTTAGGCCATCCATTATTATCCTTATGTTCCTTGTAATACATATCTGGGTTTTACATGTATACAGAGAAGAAATCATAACAGTAACTATGCCTTGACATCCAGTGGGAGGGGGGTTAGGGGGATGTATCTGGTTTTTTCAAGCTAAAAGAAAGGCTAATAAATCTACTTATGTACACAATAAGAACGTGTAGAATGAAGAGCAAAAACTTACTGTGATCCAGTGAAGCATTCAAAAATGAGGTTCAAACCAATGATAACCAAAAGACAAGTGACTTCTAACACTTAGGAATATGGACGTGCTCCCACTGGAGCTTATGGCAAGTTTCCATTGATATCAGTTTTGTAGGAAAGATCTCTAATACCACAGTTTAATGTCTAATCTATGTTACTGTTATTTTTTGGCACTGTTCAACTTGGAATGTGGTAGCGTGATATGAAAAGAGTGTTTTGTTTGCAAACTTGGAATGAAATCTGGCTTGGACTAGATTGCACAATAAAGAATCCAGCAAAAGGGAATTTGACACTCACCATTCTGGCAGAAAAATCTTAAGTTTCTCAAAACTTAAAAATACCTTGATACTATTATCTGAAATTAAAATCAAAAGGAAGAAAACAGAAGTGTTTCACTGTGCCAGATTACTGGGATCTTTGGTTAATGAACATTACCTTTTTCAAAATCATTTGAAGCTAATAAAGCGCATATCTAAAAATACTGCAGAATTTAGAGAAGTCATTGTCTAGGAAACAGAAAAGCTATTAATCCATCATACTAGCATGTTAAATCTCAAACTAGCAGTGACAAATCCTGTATTATTTCTTCTTTCTGAGACATTACTGAGTTAATTCAGAGCTCTCAATCCCTGTGACACACAGTACTTAAGCACATTCTCGACTCTATACACATGAGAAAAGCTAAATCCTTATCTAAATTTGACTTCATTGTAAGTTAAGCATAAGTATGTCAGAACAAGCACTGTGGTGTTTTGTTGAACTAGGAACTTAACTTCTACAGATAGGAGGGAGTCCCTCTGACCTCTTTTGTCCCCACAAGTGCTAAAACCTCAGTTTGATCAGGTCACTGTTGTGTGTCTTTAGCAAGATAGGGATAACAGTTATTTAATAGCATTTGTCAAGACTGCGCTCAAGGATAGTACATGTGGAGAGGAAAATGGAAAATAGAAAGAAGCACAGCATGAATCAGATTCCTTACCAAGGAATAATATGACTAGTGTATTTTCATTATTATTTCCATAAGCATATTTAGAGAAGATTAAGAGGATCAAAACTACGTTTGGATAGTATATTTGTGCTAAATTCAGCCAGATACTAATCCTAGCAAATATTTATATTAATGATTAACTTTGTTCTATGGGAGCTAATATACTACATACAAAGTCTGAAATGAAACACAGGGTTTGGAAATACCTTCTCATCAAATACATTAATGTTTTGCTTGCCCTACTTTAGCTATATGTCTTAGTCATGACTTGGCAATTCAATGATCATGAAGTATTTGATCTGTTTCCTGACCCATCAAATAGTATCAATCAAAGTGGGAAGAAGGTTGTTTTAATGCAGGGAATGTTCTTTCAAAACAAGCTGAAAGGAAGTCATCTCCATTTGTGAAGACTTTTGGTTGCCATTAATCAGAGACAGAGCAAATTCAATAACCAGTTTGAAGGATATACCACATGCCTGTAATTCCTTGGTTCAATTAATCCACTATAGTTTATTTATTCCCCAACAGTGTCATAAAAAAGAGTCAGTGCTGATAAGAAAAATATTTTCTCCTGTTAATCAGTGACATCATTTGCAAAGGGGAAGGTAAAAGGTACTAGAAATTCACTACAAAATAAAAAAAAAGAAAACCTTTACCCTAATAAAGAGGATCTTCTCTCCAACTCTGTATCTTCCTTGTGAAAGACGCTCCACACAGAACTTGTTAGGGCATTTACAAGGTGGATCTTCAGAAATGTGTTTAACCTGAAAAACACAGAAGTTATTAACAGAAATTTTTTAATTGTAGGTGTAGCAAAACACTGAACATGATATTTGACATAATATGATAACACTAATCTAAGGCTTAATTGCTTAGTTTTTCTTCATTTTCTTATTATTTCTGTGATCTCAGACTGTGTTTTTTCCAATATCAAGAACAATTTTACATCTGTCAAAATGTAAAAATAGAGACAAGTGTCACAGACTTTAACAGAAAATTTGAACTGTATAACTGAAGTCAGTTTTGTTAATTTGAGTTCAGCATCAAACTTGTGGTAGATGTGTTCTCAATATTTTATGTTGAATCAGCTCAAGTGTCCAAGTGCTAACACAGCTGACATGCAAAATGAAGATGTCAATGATGTATTTTTCCTTCAAAATAAATGTAACAAATATAGAAGCATCTTGCTTATCAAGAAAGGCCCTGCCCCCTATATCTTCACTTGGTACTTTCATATAAAGCACTATCACTAATGCCTTAAAAAAGTATATCAAGAATATCATGACAATCACAAATCTCTACCAAGAATCTCCCCAGTATTGCTAACTTTGATGGTCTCACCCGAGGGTATTAGTGCAGACAGGGATAATTTAAGGGGCCTCAACAGTACTCTATCACTGCCAACAATACAGGCTGAG
This sequence comes from Chloroceryle aenea, assembly GCA_013399075.1. NCBI lineage: Eukaryota > Metazoa > Chordata > Aves > Coraciiformes > Cerylidae > Chloroceryle > Chloroceryle aenea. Next base: position 400,671 of record VWZY01009832.1, on the reverse strand, counting down.
AAAATACAGATGAAAACTATTTTTCTGATTTTTATCAGCTTCATCAGCTTAACTTCAGCCTCTTGTGAGAACTTGGCCTTGCATGTGCTACCAAAGGCATTAATGCTTAGTAAAAGCATATTTTCTCCTCTTCAGTGATCTGAAAGTAACCCAGTCATCAATGCCAAAAGAGCAGATCTCATTGAGAAACTCTTGTTTGACATTCAGATCGCACTACTGCATAGGAACAGCAGCAATGAGTGTGGCTTTTCCATATAGTGGAGGTTAATTTGATGAAAGCTGACCTAGTGTGTCAATGTCAAACAATGCAAAAATGCCAGAGGAACTTCCTAGAGAATTTTTTCCACTTCAAATAATATTCCAAAGACATTTTCAAATCCAGTTTGCAAACCAAAGCCTGGAAAAATGGTCTGGGAAAGAATATTTTCAGAAAGGCTAACAAATTAAAGTCTTAAAAAGTTTAAAAAAAAAATAAAATAATATCAGGGCACTCTGATAGGCATTTTGGTTTTCTTCAATGAATGACCAGGAAAAGCTTCTGAAGCACAACAAATGTGTTTTGGATCTGCTTTTCAAATATATAGTGATACTATGTTAAATAAACCCAAAAGAAAATAAAAGTTAACCAATTATTTTTTCTATAACAAAATAGGGAGCAAAAATGCTTTTGAAATTAGTCCTGTTGACTAATTTAAAGGCTTTCCAATTATTCCTGAAATTGTTCAGTGTTGTTATCTGCATAGATTTATTACTTTCTGGATTTTATTTTAATAATATTTCTTAGTTCTTTTCTCTAAAAGAGGGCATGATACTTTTGTGAAAATTTTCACTTTGAAGCAACAATTAGCAGAGGAACTCTACATGTGTCTTATACACAGAAAGTGTTTCTCAAGAATCAGAGGAGTTGTCCTCAGTTTGAATGTACAGCCACTGAACTATTTCAAGATTAATTATTGCAATGGTTTTTATCAACATGGGTGAGTGTTAGCTTCCATTACTGAAGAATCAAACTGTTCAGACAGCCAGTGTACAATAGGAGTAACTTACATGAAGTCCATGGCTGATGACTGAACTCCAAGTGCAGATCACTGAGGATTGAAAATGTACAATCCTCTATCTTTTGGAATGCGGTATCAAGACCAGCACCGCGCTTAGAGGACTATCTGGCAATGGTCTTCTGAATGCTGCCCAATAATCAGTGGTTTCAGATCTAATATCCTATGGCATTTATCACTCTGGAGACACTCTTGAAATTTAAAGCTGAAAATGGGTAGTGCGAACTATGCCTTAGTAGCTGCATCTACCAGCATTCATCTAAGTAATCAAAAACTCAGAGCAGCTGGATGTGACAGGTTCAGGATGGTTTTGAACTGTGAAAGCAAAATACAGCTGTCTTTGGCCTGTGGAGAGTGAAAGCCAACTGGTGTAAAATGGAGAATAATGAGACCTTCACTGCTGATCTTGCTGTAGAGGCTTCCATTACCTTACTATCCCAAAGGATACAGAAGTACTATTGAGTGGAATTTGGAAATCAAATAAGGAAGGAGAGGGAAGAATTATATCCTCTTTTATTTTGTGTCTGGACTATATGAGAACTGCTGCTATTTTATGGTGTGAGTGTCTGGGGTAGTGCGGGTCAGGAATCTAAACAGGATGAATTCCATTCTGTTTCTATCCCTACTGCTTTCTAAATTAAAGGAGGTGGCTGGAGACAACCTTTATACTCTCTGTTCTGTCCATACAAGTTACGCAGTCACCACCCCCCTTCTACACATAACTGTTCTTTCTCAATTCTGTTGAAATTTAAGTGAGTGCTTTTGCAAAGTCAAGGAAGAAATACAAAATGTAAAAAATGTTACATGCAATTATTTGCATCAAATAGTACAAAAATATTTCAATAAAATGAACAAATGTTATATTCCATCTGCTCTTTGTAACAAAAGTGGCACATGGATTTTTCAAGAAGTGCTTTGTAACTCCCAGGTGGCACATCTACCTTGTAATATAGCAGTTACTATAGTAACTGCTGCTTTTTATAGAATGTATTTGTACTTTCCAAGTTTAACCTCTTCATGGTCTCAAAATGTGTCCTTTTAATTTGATTTCAGCTGTTTCAAATGAATCCCTCTAGGGTTTGCAACAGAGAAATGAACAGTACAGCATAGCACAAAGAGTTTAATGATATTCAAGCAAGATACTTTCTTTCTAACAATGAGGAAAAAAATGGTGTGGGTTTTTTGTTGTTTTTTTTTACCATTTGAGAAACATGCAGAACAGCAGCATAAAAATTAGGCTGAGATAACTTAGAAGTGTTTGTTAACATTCTGTACGAGTCATTATGGGCCAAATGTCCTAGTCCTGACTCAGTCCTTTCTCAGACAAAACACCAAGTGGGAGTTGAATACGAAGTGAACAGAAAAAGAAAACAGAGTAATAAGAAGGAAACTTGGCCCTAAGCACAAAGCTACACTAAACTGCAGATATCCTACACAGCGCGACATTTTTTCCTAACTTCAGGCATAAATAATTGTGGTCAAAAATAAATTAACTCTATCTGCAAATCTTTAAAATACAGTGAGAAGCTAAACTCAGGCTTCTGTGTGCTTTGCAAGTGCATACCAGAGTGGGTCAGATAGGAAGAAGCTTCCTCTCACAACTTACAGCATCATCCAACAGTTTCCCCGTGCTCTTTTTCCCAGGAGACTTTGTTGGTGATGGCGAAGGAGATGGAAGGGGGACCGAAAGTGTTTCCTCTTGTTCAATCTCTTTTTCCAGCTTTATTAATCCAGGAGGCTCCACCCCAAACCTTTTGGATACATGGAAATAAAATTATAAAGTATTACATATTTTAAAACAAAAGGATGGAAAGAATATATACTTTCTGTATTACACTGTTGTGCACCAACAGAATGCTACAGAGATTAGTAAACATGTATATAATATATTGATCATTAATGCTGTAATTCCAAATTAATACAATAAATTAATTTGCATAACAACACTAGGCCTCAGAAATTGCTGTGTGATGTAGGACAGATTCAAGTTTCGTACATTGGAGTTTTTTAGCTTCTTTTTATTTGTTATTTTTACTCGAGCAACATCCTTTCAAATTACTTGACAATTTATATTTTGTGTTATTATTTTTCAAAGAAATTCAGATGTAAAGGAATTAAATGTTATCCTGGTCTCAGATATTGCACTGAATTTATAGATAAATAAATTGAGACTTGGCCAATATTTTTCTTAAGTGGTGAATGCTTTTTCTACTCAATTTTTGAGAGTTGATCTTCATATCTCTATTTTCAGTGGCTCTCACTTGTAGCTCTCACTAAAAGAAAATACATGCAAATTTGGCAAGAAGCATCTCAAACACAGTACTTGGAGAGCAAGGCTCTTTAAAACAATGCCTGCTTTTGAAAGCTTTATGGCAAATGATTTAAATCAGTATCTCACAGCAAGCAGCAGAGCTTGGACAGATGTCAGAAGTCTAAAAGTCCATCCCATTTTCCTAATCACTGATAATTCCCCAGGTTTTTTTGCTTTGCCAATACTGAAAAACACCCAGAAAAAAAAGAAATATTTCCTTTTTCAGAGAAGGACTCCAGCTTGGAGAAGTTATCATGCCAGGCAGCTGTCTCATATCAAACTACTTGCATAAATGGAGTCATATTTTCTCTTGTAATAGAAAAGTCCATAGCCCAGATGCAGAACTATGCTGACTTACCTAGGTAAAGATCTGGACACTAAAATATTGGGCAGTAACAAACAGATTATGAAAATCTAAACTAAATATCATAATAACATTAAGACTATACAGAGAAAGGGCATAAACACACATACAATCTTTTGTGTTTTTCTGATAACTTTTAATTTAGTTTCACTACTACCTAGTAATCTAATATAAAGAAAATCAAGAACTCAATCTGTGCTTGTATTGGCCTCTAACTGGTGCAGTATGCCTAATGAAAAGTCAGCCAACATTGCAGCAAGCACTTACATCCAATCCATTTACTTCCTGTCTGTCTGCAGATGCCGACAGGCTGTAAATCATACAGTTCCCAGCGGGCTCTAAGCCTACACCTGCATGCAGCCTTACTCATCAAATAAAACTCTTCCACTCCGAGCAACACTGCTGCTTTGCTTATACTGCTTTTCATAATCTCCAATTCTTCTTGTTGTGACAGACTTTTAAAAGTCCCTGTACTTCCAGTATTCTGAATTCCTCCAGGAAGGAGTTGAAAAAAATAAACCCAAAGAACAAATGTACACACACATTTATTTTTTTCCACATATTGTATCAACCTGAAACAATGCTGCTGGAAGGCTGCAATGGTAAAAACATACATCTTTTCTGGAAGTGGTAGAGGTAGAAATTCTGTTCTGGAAAATATGTTGAGAATTTCCTTTTCTGCTTTTTTCTGGCCTGCCTTCTTAAGTATAGAGGAGCCTTGAACATGCTCTCCAATAGACTTCTTAGAGCACCACTTCCCATTTTTACCAAGGAAAAATGGAATACAATAGCAGAAAGATCTTGAAATTGCTCAACAGCAATCTCAAAACATCTGTGGGTGTTGTTTAATGGTTACCCAAGAACTTAATTCTTTCCACAGAAAAAATAATTTAGCTGTTTTCCATTGCATGATCTCTGACTTGAAAATACATTGGGAGAACGTTGGACCTGTGCAGCCCATTGCAATACACCTACCTTGTGTGTGGCCAATGCTCAGTTTCATCCTCCAGGACATTTCCCTCCCACTCATGAGATAGATAGATAGATAGACAGATAGTATAGAGATTTCATTATATTTGCTAACATCTGCCCAAAATATATTCTTGAGTGACATCAAGGCAAGCATTCTCCTTGAACCTAACATGCATACAAGTTATCTTGAGATGTGCTGATTTAGTAAGTCTCTCTATAGCCACTGCAGTCAAGAATGTAAATATTTCTTCATTCTTAAATTATTTTCACCTACCTTGATGCAATCCTTCCAAGTTCCAGCAAACAAAGGCACACTTCTCTTGGCTGCTTGTGCAGAACTGTAAAAGCAAAATCAAGATGGAAAACATTTAGGAGAAAAGAGATATTTTAAAGATCTTAGTGATGAATGGAACCTAACCATTAACATCTGTAACTCTTGCCTCAGATAAAACTTGGTTTTCTTTGGGTCGCAGTGCAGTTTTACTGGTATAAAGCAGATGGGATTGAGGAGTGGTTCTCAGAGCGCAGATGGTTTAGGAAGGTCCCATTTAGTTACACTTTAGTTCCATTGAAAATTTATTTGAAAACTCTAGATCTAAATGACTGAGTAATTATTTGGGCCATTTGGTGACCTGCAAGCAGTTTATTACTATTTAAAAATAATCAAGAGCTCTGGAAGAACACTAAAATTAATAGAATGTCAAAAACTGAGAACATTAAAGTGATATTTCTCTTTCTACAAACTAAGGGAATTCATATCCTTTAGATCACTATTTTTCTTAGCCTATTTAGATCATGAAAATTGCAAAATTGCATTAGCAAAGCTACATCTTATTGTAAATTTAGACCTGAACTTGTTATACATCTACTTTTGAAGTAACTATGAAACTAGAATACCTCAGGAATACAGCTCATCTGAGGGGAAAAAAAACCAAAAAAACAAAACCCAAAGAAGACAGATTTCTTCTGTATTTATACACAAATATATATATATAGGCAAGTTTTCAGGCCTGGATCCCACACAGGACCTGTAGTTTTTAAGCTTCATAAGCAGCTGTAGCACAGCTACTCATTAAGAACTTCTCATTAAGAAATACAACCATAATCCAAGTTCATTCTTCCCCACAACCCCTCTAATTCAGGTAGTGTTCTCTAGAGAAGACTGGCAAAATATATGTAAGTAAAACCCCAAATCAATAAATAAGGAAAGGCCTGTGGCTGTTTGCATAATCAACTACCCAAAAGACTAAAAAGGAGAAAGGAAAAAAGGAGGAAAAAAAAAAGAAAAAAGGAATTCTGAGTACAGTGTCATCTTCTCTCCAGAAATAACTACTGCAGTAAAGCCCCTGGGTTGTGTATGAAACTCAGGCTTTAGAAATTTCCACAATTTGTACTTTACACTTCAAATTGAGCTGACAACAACAACCATTGTTTGAATATTTGTATATATCAGAAAAAAAATAAACAAACCAGCAACAAAATTGATTTGTTTTTAATGAGTTAAGGTCAAGACATCTGCTGTAGAAGCAATTCCATTGTCCAAAGACTCACCTAATTCAAATGCCGAAAAAGATATTTCAATGTCTAGTTAAAGCTCTGAAAGGCATTATTTTATCCCATTGTCCTGGTCTGGGTGAGAACAGAGCTGGTTCTGTTCAGTGACTTTACTTTTTAGCTCAGTTCTTCTAACTAACTGCACTGTCTGAAGTCAGCAGCCTGTTTGCACAGGCAGTGTCTGCTGCTGGCAGTGAGAACAGCCCATGGTTAGAGATACTACCAAGGATCGGTGTGCAGACCAATTGGTACCTCACTGGTCGGTGCAGGAAAGTGAAAGGCAGCACCTGCAGGGAGGAGCGGACAGGGCAGGTGACCCCAAACTGACCAACAAGGTATTCCAGCCCATATACATCATATTGGGTATAAAGCAGAGGGATCTGGAGAGTCTAGAGCTTGCTCGCTCTCTGGAGACTCCCAGGCTCCTCTCCCCTCTC
>VWZY01009832.1:359132-393902 GCA_013399075.1 Chloroceryle aenea | reverse complement strand
GGAGCATCCCAGGAGGACTCTGTCCGTTCCGCTTTCGATCCCAGTCAGTCTGTTCCTGAATCCAGTACCAGAATCCAGCTCCTGAACACAGCTCCCATCTGATGCAGGGCCCAGGCTGGGACTCCCCTGGTGCCTGCTCCACAGCATCAGCAGTGACAGTGATGCAATTACCATCGGGGGGTTGGGCTCAACACTGGTTTTGTAGATATTGTACATATTCTATTATTTTTATTCTAAATAAAGCTGTTCTAGTTTCCTTTTCCAATCACTAAGTCTCTCTCCTTACTCCCTTTCTCTTCAGCCCTTGGGGAGGGAGGGGGGTTAACAGAGAGCATCTGTTATAGGTCTAAGGGGCTGCCCTGACCCTAAACCCTGACACCCCTACTGTACGTATGAGACCCAGAACAGGAATCCAAAGACATAAACATCTCTAAATAACTAGCACCTGGGGGCACACCTTCAGGCTGCTACAACTTCAACTTCTAGCTGCACTGTCTTGAATAAATATGTGTTACATTGTGTGAGTTGGATGCTCATCCCATTATCTTTTACCAGTGTATATGAAGCACTGTGAGACATAAGCATTCTTCCTCTCTGATCTCACCCAAATATATTTCCAGAAGTGAAACTGCAGAGGATGAAAACTAAAATGGCACTGAACTAAAAAAAGTATTTTTATCCTTCAGACATGTTATTAAGAAGATAAAAGATGCAGACTGACACATTCAACTATTCTCAACAGTCTTCCTTGTCAAAACACAGTCATTTTATGAAACAATTTACCTTTGCCAGTAATCAGTACTTTTTAAAGCATTACATTCATGACCCCAGAAATATATTCTTCTGCCTTGGTTTTATAAGCATTGGGACTGCCCCAAAATAAAACTAGATTTTAAGAAATCAGACATCCCCCAAAATATAAACAGAATAAACCAATTCTGGAATAGTAAAAGGGAGTCCAATAATTCTAAACTGCAATTCAGACGTATGCACATCTGAATGACTTCAGAAGTCAGGAGAAGAGAGGCTCAAGTAATATTATTTGCAAAAACATCCATAAATAGAACTGGAAGAGGATTTGATTAAGAAAGGTAAAATGTTTTTCTGCCAATGCTTAAAGCTCTTCTACACAAACAAAATTCAAAGTCCTTCAGCAAATCTGACTCAACACAATCTAGACACATTTCATGCATTTCACATCAAACAACGGGACACCGTGAAATCATTGTTAGAGGATGAAGAGCTGTGCAGGCAATAACCAGCCACAAAACCAAATATCTGGTGACACAGTGCTTCTAACAAGAAAATAAATGTTAGCATTCCTGAGGACTATACCAGCATATGTATTTGGCAACTTCAGAGATAAACAAATTATTATTATATAATAATAACAACCTTTGCACATTTTTCCATCTAAAGAACAGAAACGTTTCTTAGACTTCCCTTCTTAGTTTTACTTATTGAAGTTCATTGTTGAAGCACTTCAAGACAGAAGTGATATTCTGATAGAATAGATGGCAAAAACTGTTTCAGAAGCACTAGAGAGCATCAAAACCATTATTTAAAAGACATTTGCCACTAAAAAGAAAAGCTGTACAAGTCCTCATAAGTCACAATTAAATTCTCACCGTACTGTAAACTGGGATGTGAATTCTGACTGTACTACAGCTCGTGGTTAACTACACTACACACATGTACACAGCTCTGTAAGCATGCAATTGCACAAATATATATGGTAATAACTAACTATCTGAATACCATAGGCTATTAATTCTCAAGTGATTGGTGACAAGCTGAGGTTGAAATATAACATCTGTACCCATGTTATTGTGTCATACCCGTGGGAACTACAGCTACCATTTTCTGGATAACTTACTATAATCTCTATTAATGGTTGCATTAATAAGCACCAGCTCAACTTTTTGACCTGACCAGTGACTTAATCCCAGATATTCTATATGGCAAACAGATATTTGCTAAACAACACATTTTCTGTAATTGTAGCAGTTCATATGCAGTCAGACAAACTAAATACAGGAAGACTAAAAGTATTTTGACCATTCTATCTACAGCCATATAGACAATTCACTGCACATCAATTAAAGTCTATAGTCAATAATTCCCTTCCACAACAGTGCTATATTTAGTACAGCAAAAAATGAAGATTTCTCTAAGGCTTCTATGAGGTAAGTAGCATTATTATCCATGTTTTATACATGGAATTAAAGTATATGTATTAGATCAAAAAAACCCCAACATACTTATCTATCTGCTATTCTAAAATACTTCATGTCTCATCTCCAGGGTGCTGTTGAGGTTCCTAATTCCACATTTACATGAAATCAGCACAACTAGTGATCCCATTGCAAAGTCTGATATGGAACATCTTGCTTCATATGGGAACTATGTCAGAGCTGTAGTAATTTCTTCTCAAAATACCATCCCAATAGCCATTAGTATTCACACATTTAGGGGAAGTTTTTCAAAAAGTTGATCCTTCAAACCTTCTTCCTATGTCTTTCACTTTCTCCTCTTAAACTCCCCTGTTGGGTTTTTTTTGGTTTGGTTGGTTGGTTGGTTGGGTTTTTAACATTGCTTTGAGAACACTCTTCAATTTATCCCAAACATACCCTTGCTTCTGCATCAGTTATACTACAAGATACTTAAATCAAGGAGTTGTGTTCCCCACCACCCATTTCAGCACTATCACTTACAGAAGTCTCAAAACAATTAAGGTTTCAAATACAGTAGATCTATGGATAGTAAATACTTAATCTAGAATGAATATAGAGATCATCTAAACACTAATAATTTATTGGAATTAATCAGTTTAAGATGGTAATAACAGTGTCCATAATGCTTCTATAGTCCTCAAAATGAGACAAATTCATGATGAGTTGTTTAGTAAAGTGTTGTGAAAGACAGGACACAGCCTTATTCTGATGCAACTACATGGAAAATTTAACATACTGTTATAAACTGTAAATGTGTCACTGTGAAAGAATTGTCAAAGTAATTCCATCTTGCAGGAGGAAATTGGATAGTGTAGTAACTGAGAACAAAAATAATTAAAAGAATTATTTGCCCCATGCATAATATATTTTTAAGTGATCAACATTTGAGTGTTCTAGGTTTTTTTTAAACTTAAAACCAATAACATTAGAACAGAGATCAAAGGTATTTGGGTTTGTCTATTATTTCCACTAAAACACTAGATTTTTTTCTTTAGGGAACATGTCCATTAAACATTACTCACTAAGTTGCATCAAAATAAGTCCATGTCACATATTGTGAGTAAACACAGTTATAGAAAATATAAGCACAAAACATTAATACAATATCATCCAACAACTCCCAAAACAAACAACAGACATAAGCATGCTGGCACACTTGGTGGCAAACCCCTTTCTTGCCGGGTAGACTCTATCATAGAAGATACGCAGAATATTCATTGGTTCCGAATCCTATAATCATTCAACAACACTACGTTACCAACAAAGAGTTGATAGAAATAGTTCTGCTAGAAGAGCAAGGTGGAGAATAGATAAGTTGCAACACAGATAAGAACTTCAACTGGGCAGTCAAAGACCTTTTGAGCAACAGAACAAAGAATCCTCTTGATTCAGTACAGTGTGTTCTTTTGTCTTCCATAGACACTGAGCTGTCTATAATCACAACAGCATTACATTTTTATCTGAGTTCACATAACAAACAAACATTTGATTCTAGTCATTTCATGGCATTTGGCTCAAACAAACTCACCAGGTATGATAAACCTGTTTTCCTTTAAAAAAAGAAGGGTTAAAACAATGAAGAACATGCACTATTAGAACAGTTCCTAAGCAGTCCAATCTTTTGATGGAACATGGAACATCCTGAAACACTAGTGTTGGATAATCTTTGTCCAGAGCTACACAAGAGAATCAACTGAAAAAAGCTCAATGTAGGATACAGATAAAAATTTCACATTTTCTTGCTTCCTGAGCAACCCACCGAAGCTGCACAAGTAGCTAAAAGTCTGCAGGCAAACTGCAGGACTTGGATCCTACTCTCCCCAAACAAAAAAGTAGCATCTTAAACATTGAAGCAAGTAACAGAATTACATACAATCATAAAAAGTGTATGAGGGTGAAAAAAATCATCTGCATGCAAGAAATCACATCAAGATTTTTGTCTCATTTAAGCTCCTCTTAAAATTAACTTAAATGAATTCTAAGTGATGTGTCCTTGGTTTGTTCATGCTTCAGATAAACAAAAGAATTAGCAGTCAGACACAGGTCAGATTTGGAGTCAGGATCTGTTAAGAGAGCCATTTTATCTTTCAAGGCAAAATTAAAAAAAGGAAAATTATTTAAAATTACCAGCTACTTTATAAACAAACACATACCCAAACCTTCTGACTCAAACAGGCAGGTATCATCCACCCCTACATCTCTGCACCAGGATAAGAAATTTGCTGTGTTGTCCCGTGCAAAAAAAGACCCTGAAGGAGCATTTGCTTTGCATGGAATCTTCCGCACTGGTAAGGTCTGAAAAACAGAAGTTCTGTATTTAGATAAATGATTCACACTAGCAAAATACTTAAGTTACATACTAATGAAATCAATATGCAGGTTTGCATAGATGGGTGACTGCTGGTAACATATTTCCTTGTCCATTAAAGAATTCCAAGCAAAGAAGTATGAAGTGAATTTAATATCATGAAGTTGTCAAACACAAAGTCTTTTCAAAAGCATCATGACAGGCTACACAATGCATAGTTCAGAGGTGAGTACTAGCAACTGCAGTTTTTCGATTTACTGTTTGATCCAGTTCACTGAATTAAAAGAAAAAAAAAAACAACAAAACAATTAAATTATAAAGACAGAGTTTAAACTAGTGTCCTGGTTTGGGTGAAAGTGGGACTGGTTTTGTTCGGTGATTTTGCTTTTCAGTTCGGCACTTCTAATTGAGNGTTAACAGAGAGATTCTGTTAGGTCTTAGGGGCTGCCTGACCCTAAACCACGACAACTAGGAACTGAACTTTCTCCAAATTAAAAATATTACATACTAAAGTCAGTATCTAAGGACAGTTTAGAAAGAGTTTATATACAATTATATATTTGATGTATGATAAAATAATTGCAGAATAGAGCTACAAGCATAGAACTACACACCTCTATACACCTGATAAACCAAATAAAGTATAAACAGAATGGCTACAGGGATAAACATCATTCTAGTTATTCTATCAGTATGTCAATGGGAGCTTATACATTGCTGTAGAATAAATATATGCCTTAGAAATTTTGAGACCTATTCTTAGAACAACCATCTAGCTCTCATTCCCCATGTTTCCTATTCTAATTGCACTTTCTTTACATGATATTTTAAAGAAAAAAAAACAAGTAAACCTTGTGTCATAGACACCACATTACCTGGACCATCCTGGAATAAGGAGAGGAAGAAGGAATGAAGTAGGGAAGGATACATGACTATTCAATAAATCCAGTAAAACTAAAAACAAATGAAACCTGCATTCTTCCAAGGGCCTTTAGATATGAACAAACCTTAACAGATTGTAGCACAAGGTAGTTGTTAACCATTATTTTAAATCCCTCCCTATTCTTCTGAAGAATAAGGCAAAAGGGGGAAGAAAGTTCCACTCCTCATAGACAAAGGCTTCATGTATTTTTTATATATATAACAAAATAAGCTATTTTCACTAGAGATGTTTCTAGACTAGCACCCTTTCCACATCACACTCATTTCTTCAAAGAAACAGTGAGTATCTGAACCTGAGGTGAATTCTCATTATACACTGCAGACTGATTCGCACCTTGAATTTCCCCTTGTGACTTACAGCCTTTAAGAAAAAGTAATGCAGGATTTCTCCATCTCAACCCCCCTCTAAATCCTTTCTGTGAAGATTTTAATTGGACAAGTCTACTAGTCTTAAAAGAGCACCTGCTTCTTTTAGAAGGAGTCACACAAAGTTCTCTGGCAGCCTGATGGCGGAAGGTCAACTATTCCAGCCTGCATTTGGAGAAAAGCTGTCAAAACAAGCCTTTTGTTTCATGATTGCATACCAAAATCTTACAAAAAGCACTGTAAAAACTTTAAAAAGTTCCTTCTTCAAAATGATTTCCACACTGAAGGTCTAACTTGACCTTACTTCCCTCAGGGCAGAAGAGGAACAAGCAATGCAGGCAGGGATGTTTGGCCGACAGCAGCATGATGCGAGATGGGAAACAGGCAGGGAGCAGCAGGAGTTGGGCTGTGCCATGATGAAAGATAAGCCAGGAGCCAAGGGCAACTCCAGCACAGGTGGTGGCAGCCCTCACTGGCAACTATGCAGTCCTACAGCACCCAAGTAAGGCAGGGCTAGTGACACCAGCTTTAGCCAACTGGGCTGTGACAATATAAGGCAACAAGTTAGATCTAGTGTCTGTCCAGAAAGACAAGTCAGAAACAGGAGAAGATATTGCTGGATGCAAGGCAGCAGCAGAAGCTGAGGCTCCAGCCATGAAGCCCAGGCAGCAGGAAGTAAGGCTGGAAATGGTCTGTCTGCAATATGGCTAAGAGAAGAATTGGGGCTGAAGTCGAAAGCTGCTCTCGGGCTATGAGCAGAGAGTGCAGGTTAGGGTCCCAGGTGAGATCAGTCACCACTGTTAAGGTATTTTGGTTCCCTCGGGTCCTGACAGCAACTACTGTGTGGGTTTTAGTGTTTCAGTGGAGTCAGTCCTTTCAGAAATAGCTAGTTTATATTCCACACTATCTTGTCAGTAGATTCAGGGATGCCATTTCATAGCACTGCATCTTAAGCTGATTACTTAAAACATCCACTGTATATACAATGCATGTGATCCTATTCTCACAGAACCAAATTACCAGTAGCTATAAATTGCTGTAACACCATTAAAATCAAACGTAATTAAACTCTTTTCCCATAATACCTCTGTTTGGACTAGAGTATCTGAAGTGATACATGGTTGTTGAACCAACTGCATTAACTGGTCAATGCAAAAAGACTAAACAAATTACGTCTGATAAAACTATAGTCTTTGGAATTTTTGAATGATTGTAAATCTTGGATGCCTAAATAACGGATTAGCAGTACTGTGACAGGAACAAGATGAAAAGAAGCCAGCTCGAGTATTCCTGGCACTTGCAGACTTATGCATAAACTACTTCACAGAGCATGGAAAGGAGATAAGTTACAGTTACTCTTCATCTGAAAGCAGACCTGGAGTGTCAAATCATGTCACCTCTTAGTTCATTCTTCAGTTCTCTTCTCCAGATTTTCCACAGTACCTATGTCTTACTTTCCCCTCAGGTTTTCCTTTGCAGAAAACTATCAAGTATTCTCCAAGACAAAACCTGTTTATCACCCCAGGAACAGCTTGGAGGAACATTCCAGGTGAAATCCTACCAGGTTTGTTTCCTTTCACTCAGTTCTTTAGCTCCAGCCAAAAAAAGGAAATACTGCTGTATGGCTGGTGGCTGCCATCTGGCAATCAGAAGGGCTTGGGCCCAGTGTGGCCACAACCAATCTGCTCTGCTCGGCCCCGAGCCCACAGGACATGAGCATGTGTGCAGCACTGGTCCTAGAGACCAGGAGCTGCTCCTTGGTACGGATGCCCTCAGCAGTACAAAAGCAGCTAGAAGGAAGGAGATAGCCAGGAGAACCTGCACTGCCTTCCTTTAATTGGGAAGGCACTGTAATGCCTGTCTGGAACATCACTGCTGCTCCCCAGCACTAACAACACATGAATAAATCTCATTCTAAATATTTTATGTTTTCTGATTTAGGTAGAATGCAATGACTGAATATAGAAATGCTTTCAAGAAAAGCAATTCAGAACAGATGGTTTATGTCACAAATATATGCAGTTGAGTCAGCAAATAAACCATCTAGAACTTCAGGTAGGTAACAGACTATCCATCAATTATACTCCTATACCTTGACAACTAAGACAGGCCTTTAAACACATCAGTCAGCCTGGCTTCTCTGTGAAGCTTGGTCATTCATGGAACTTGAAACATTTCTTTTACAATTTTAAAGGTTACAGTGTCTCTTAGAAGTACATTTTGGTAGTAACAGCTACTGACAGCAACTAATAGGAGTCTAGCTATAGAACTATCACAATGAATCAAACCTCTGATATTCTCTACTTTCATAGTGACAGAAAAAGTGTCTGATTAATGGGTGCTGTAAACAGCTCAGAAGTGACAAACACCCAAATATAAAAAAAAGGCATGTCCTCAACTACAGAAGGGAAAAAGCCTAAATTATTGAAGGGGGTGGGAATTAAAAAAAAATAAAGCTTTAATTTTATGGAACAAGTACTACACAGAAATGTCCTTGTTGTCACATGATCTCAATAAAATGTAGCATTCTATATTTCATCCCATTTCCCACAATATTAGGGTGTTTCTGAACAGCAAAAAACTCTCCTCTCCATTCAACAACAGCACGATCAGGTTTATAACATAAATCATAGGGAAATACTCATATTTTCTTATCACCTAATAAATTTCCCTACCACCTTTTAAATAGAAGTCTACTTTTTAATATTTCCAAAACAATCTCGGTAATGTTCACCCTACAACACATGAAGGCTCTTATTTAAGAAAGGTTTCATGCACAAATATTTTTTACTGATTTGTATAAATGGCCTGACTATTTAAAAAGTGCTTTCTAACAGATCGTTCTGAAGTAATTAGGTTTCCATATGGCAAAAGTGACTTTTGTTGACATAGTATAGTATAACCTCAGTTGCTTTGAAACAGCAGTGGCCACAATTACTCCTATCAAATATCATGAAAACAATTCCCCAGTTACACTCCTTTTACAATCTTGTCTTGTTGGTGTGCATGCATGTGGTTTAATGCAGGATGTAGAAGTGTGAGTGAAACATATGATGCAATCTTGGAAAAATGCTGTCAGGTTCACTTCTAAACCCAGAAGGGACTCTCTTACACCGATGCTCTGAAATCACATGGAAAAATGTATTTTTTGTACAGTTTTTCCAAAATGAGGGGCCACAAAGAGATGTTAAACCCACCATTTTTTAGCAGCAGACCTGAGCCATATTTTGAAGATTCCTAATCATATATCCTTCTCTGAGTAGATGATTTCACAACTTTTTGAACTGTCACTCACACCTGAATAAAGGAAAAAGATTAACAATTTTGTTTGCTATGGAAGAGGGTTACAGTTAGCTAGGCACTCATAGGAAAAAATTTGCTTTTATCATCTCATGACCTACTTTAACCAAAATGGGGGGAAAAATTACTCTGTGGAGACAGCAGTATCTGACCACAGTGGTGTCCCTCGTGGCTGTTTAGTGTTACATAAGCATAAATTCATACTGAAATGTGAGTATATCAGCTAGACAGAATGTTTTACAATTTTCCTTTAACTTTGCTACTGGCCACAGAGCTATTGTTGTTCTTAAATTTCTCCCTCATTTTGCTCAGGTGTTCTTAGAAAAGCCCTCCTCCCCCTTATAAAATCCAAATTAGCTCATTAGGATAGGGAATACAAAGGGTAGTTCTGCCACAGTCTTCCCTGTAAATATGAATTTGTTCCTTGTCTTTTATTAAATTGTTAAGCATAAGTGAACTGAAGCTCACTGCTATAAGAACTTACTGAGCTGTTACAATTCATCTCACCACAGAGTGACCATACACCTAAACCAACCATCCCTTATTCAATTGCTAGTCTTAATTCTTCAAGAACTCAAACCTGACATGTTTCAGATTCCATTTATAAATCACAAAAGTCGTGTCCCAGACACCGATTTCAGCAAAGGAAAATTAGGTTTACCTTAGACTGTTTTGCAGTGCCAACATTCAGGTTTAGAGGGAAACCATAAAGTACAGACAAGTATGAACTAGACATTAAGTAAATGAAACTGTAATACCTACGAGGTAAAATAACCTACTCCTTGGCAAGGCAGGCCCAGTTTTGTTTTCCCCCTGCCCCATTTACAAGGGGAGAGAACACTTTCCAAATATAACAACTGGACCAACAATCACAATCATGTGCTAAATGCATATGTAAAATGGATAAAAGGAACTCTAAACATGGAAATACATACATAGAATTTAAAATTAAGCATTTCTCTCTGAAAAAAAATAAAACCTAAGAAAAAAGATAATCCTCACACCCCACCCTCCCAAAGCTGCAGTAAGTTAAAATGCAGGAAAATTTAAAAACCAAAAACTCAACATGGAAATTTTGAAGGCTTAGGAGACAGCAATAAAAATTGCCAAATTTTCAAGAGACTTGGAACAAGAAACAGGTTCCAGATTAACGAAAAATGACATTGCATTTACACCAAAGAAAGCATCCCTAAGCAATTATTTAAAAATTGGCAAAATACTGTCTTTCACTGAAATGCAGTCTTTGCACTGTCATATTAAGTACTGTAGAGAGATGTCATTTTAATGGAGTAGGTTGGATTTCAAGTTTAAAGATCATGTGTTGACCAGATTTTTACCCTATGTAATCAGTGAAGAGATCATCAAAAGCCAAAAATCACTCATTAGCAGTTTCCTAGATTCTGAGAAAGCATTTGTGATCACTTCAGAATATCTACCAGATTTGTAATGTGCCAATAAAAATAATTAACATCATCAAGGCTCTACATTAACATACAGGCTACAATGTGGAAATAAATACAGAACTAAGTGAAGCATGCTGTTAGTGTCAAAGTCGAATATATTCTATTACTTCTTCCATGCAGAGTTAGTGTTAACTTGTAAGCGTGGATGGAGAATAAACTTAATCTAACAACAACATCATTTTAACAGTTAAGGTTTTGTTCATGGCTTTGTTCTTCAAAGTGCTCTGTCCAAAATACAGCTTCCTGGTCACACAGCAAAGTTGAAAACGCTACCATTCCATAAAAATGGGGTTAATAAATAGTCATGGAAAACTAATTTAACAGAAACAGAGCAACTTGTACGTCTAGCAGTGTGTTAGAAAACTAAGGAATACAAGAGGTGACTCAACTCCCATACAATACACCAGACAACAGGGATGCCTAGAAGTAAAGAACATCAAAAATTGGAGAGGTAGAAGCTTCATTCACCAGCTTAAGCACATTTGATTATTTGACTAATAACTGATTTAAATGTAGTCAAGCAGCAAGTCCATTTGTCCATTTCAACATATAAAGGTAAAATGATGACATCTACCAGAATCCGGACACCTATGAGAGTCTCGTAGCTGGGCAGATGGATAACACAAGGAGACCAACAACCCTTTCACTGGGGAGGAGATGAGACACATCTGATGGAAGCTGACAACAAAGAGCCCATTTAAATAGATGTCAATCTCTGTTCCTGCCCACTCCATTTCTGTAACTGAGGATGGGATTAAGTCCCTACAGTTCAAAGTATTGGGGATCTATAAATTGACTTTCCAAACTTCCAGACATCTAACTCTATAACATACTTATGCCTACTGACAAGTTCACTCTTATTAATAGTCTTTGAAAGACCTTGTAGAATACCTTGCAAACTCCAGGCATGTATGCACCACAAATTAAAAGCCATTACTTCTACTTTTCTACAATCTGAAAATGCTAGCAGGCCAAATACTAAAATCAAAGCTAGGATGCTTTTTTTTCTAATGCTATAATAGTATTAAAGAGAGAGATACTATAAAAAATAAAAAAATTATTAAAATTTTATTAACAGAGAAAACAAGGCAGATATACTACCCTAAGTCTTGGCACAGACCTTGCAGTGTTCCTGAACACAAAAACAAGGGGAAAGCCTGTGATTCAGTAGCTCATTGCTATTCAGTAAATGCCCTGTACTTTTTCCTTAAACCTCTGTTTCTCAGAATTTATGTTTAGATGGGGATTTTTGAAATTGGCATTTCATAACAGGCTTCTTAGATAATATCTGATCAGAACAGAATTGGGTTATTCTCACAGCTGCTCTTTCTTACACCTTCATTTTGATACGAGATCATGAGCTTTTCCCCATCAGAAGCCAGAGCTGAATTAACATAGACTTAGTTGAAGAAATTGAAGAATCCTAGTTTCTGGATTTCCATCATTTACATTGTAATTTAATGAGAAAAACAGAAGGATTGTGTTTGAGCATGTTGTTTGTGGCTATTTCAGTGTCACACAGCATGCCATGTGAATGAACAAGGCAACTACATGCATAAGTAGCAATTTTTTTTCACTGGTCAAATCCAAGTGAATTTTCATAGGACTCATTTCTAAAAGCATCTCATTAACCCACAATCATAACTTATCAAACATCACATTCTTGAAGGGGATATGATTCTCTCAAAGTAAAGTTAAATATGAAAAATATTAAATTTTGGCAAAAACAACTCATTTTAGTCTCAGAAATTTCAAAATCACTTTTTCCCCTTAACTATTCCAGAAGAACATGAGCTAAGGACAATGCTTAGAAAATTTCAGCCTGAGTAGCTGAAGGCCATCAAAACACATTATAGGTTCTACAATTTCATACCAAAGATGTTTCCATACTGTCATTTAACATGTGCTGTAATACAGTTGAAATAAGCAACATTTTTCTTTAATCTGTGGAATTACAGGGGGTAACATTTCACTGGCAGTCTTAATAGCGAATGTCAGAAGCCATTCAAATTCCTTGATGTTATAATACTGGGCATAGTGCTGTATTCCAGTCATACCTCTCCCTTTTTTCTCCAGTTTCCCTCAATGATCAATCTCACACTCTGGGACTGTGTAAGGAGTAGTGGGGTGTACCCAGCCCCTTCTCTTAAGATTAGTTGCAAATGGTCCTTTACCTAACACAAGCCAAGTGTCAAAGAAGACCATGATAAAGACCTACTCACTTTAAAGGAAGAGAGAGGGTTTTTAGGTGCTTTATCTGGTTTTTGGATTTCTAGATGTTTAACAAAGACACAAGATTTATGTAAGTGCTGAAAACGTTCAGAAAGATTTTCACACATAACTTACTGCACGTAAGTGTCATTATCCAAAGCTCTGCATGTTCATTTTGAAGAAAAATTGCATCTTTGCCTTTATGATAAAGAATCTGATTTTCTGTATGTTTTCCAATTAGAAACCACAAGGAAACTACTAGAGCCCTGGGAATTCTAAACTGGCGTAGAATTTGAAAATGTCTGTGATTTGAAAAACACGCTGGAATGTTGATCTATACAGCCAAATTTCCAAACCAGCCTTAAAGCAGCCTCTAAAGCTGCAAACAAAGCTTTACTGTATACTTGAAGCATTTGGGACCAACTTACATATACATACCCAAATGGGAATACATGTTTATTTAAATAAACAAATTAGACATAATTATGATATCTAGAAATTGGCGCCTGTGCCTTAAAGTGACTTCTGTTTTCTCCTTCTGCACTGCAGTTCTCACTTATAGCTGTATATTCACTATTCCAATTGTTTCAAAAAATTTAGCTCATTATTTTAAGTTCAAGACCCACTATTGGTAAATGGACCAAATTCTATAGTTCTTGCTTATTCATTATTCCCTAAGAAATGTTAACACTAAGTTTGACCTAAGAATTGCACAATTCAGCTGAAGATAATTGGTCTAAATTATATTTTCTCAGGCTATATTTTCTCAAATATCAGTTGAAAGAATGACCTGGAGAGACATGATGTCTCAGTGCTCCTTCCAAGATTGTGTAGCTCTGCCTGCAACACCGTGCGTGGCTTAGAGCACGCCTACAGGCATATAAGAAGTTCTTCAATATATTCACCTAGAAGGTGCCAAGCAGACAACTACATAATATCGTAAATTTATTCAGAAACTCCTTTCACCATCTGGTGGGAAACAGCACTCTAACCTTCCATGCAATCCTGAAAGCAGAAAAGCTTTAGACACAAGAGTTATTTGCTGAGGCATATAGGGGGTTTGTCCACATGACCTGTTGCAAGCAAATCTTACAGTATCTGCAAGAAACCTGGTAGCAATCCAGTTGAGCATGAGCTCAGCAAGCTATTGACATGTCTGAGAAAGGTACAAGGAATTCTCTAACAAACAGCTTTACAGACTTGTGGAAATGATTCCTTCCAGATGGATTAGCACTTGTGAGTCATTTCACAAGATGATTCTTTTCCTCTCACATCCACATCAGTCTGCCACTACAAAGATTAATGTACTAAAAGAAAATGCTGCACTTTTTTGGGTTTCCTCCCAAGTAACTGAGGGCCATATCTATATTGTATGCGATTAGACATCAGCTCCACAAGCTTTTAGAGCAAAACAAAATTCTCCAGAAAGTACAAGTGTGCCGGCACACAAATCGCTGCCCCAGACCACAAAGAATCTGTCACAGTCTAACCACATCCGTGCAAATCTCAACCGGAGACTCAGATTTATACCTTACAAAGAGCACCTGAACACAGCTCTCCTATAACTGAGGATTCTTCACAATGGGCAGGCAGGCTCAAGGAAACAATCTTACAGAATATTGTATTTGCTGGGAATATATCCTATCTCCAGGAAAAGAAAATACTTAAGAAAAGACAAAAACAAAAAAAAAACAAAAACCAAACCAAAACAAAACAAAACAAAAAAAAAACCAACAACAACAAAAAAAACCCAACTGTCTAAAGATAAAATTTCTTCTTAGCCTTTCCCACTTAATCCTGAGTTACATTTGAGGCATGAAAAGTTATACCCTTTCAAAATGCATGGAGGCTCTCATAGCAAGCACATGTATCTGATTCTGGTTAAGAATATGCTCATCTTATTCTTCATTGAGAATACTTTAATGCATTATATTCAATAAGCATTATTATGTTTCATAAAGGCCAAATGAGAGGAAATAATAAATTTACCCATTTTCATTGCACAGCACCTCAATCATTTGTTGAGAGAAAGGTTTCCTTAGGGCCTTTTATACTTGAAGAAAAAGTTTTGGCCTGTTTTTTTTGCATTTTAATACCCTGAATAATTTTAACGTGCATCCAGTTTTTGACAGCTCCAGTAAAGGAAGCTCAATGAGCTTTAGTGTTGATTTTATAAACTATAATATCTAGCCAAAAGAGTTTTATTTTTTTTTACTAGCCTCCTCATTTTTAAGAGCCCTTCAAAACTCCTGTGGTCTTTACTAGTCTGTTCAGGTTTACTTAGATCTTAAACCAACTACTGAGTACTTCAAATTATGCCAAGCACAGACTGGTTCCTGTCCAGCACACTTTGCTTTCTTTGACGATGGACACCTTGGAGATTCAGATGCTTCTATTACTCCTCACGAACCTCCAGGATTCTTAGAATTTCCCCATTCACATAATTCTCTTTATCCAAAGGAATGACTGAAAAGATAGAACAAGTGTGAACATATCTTTTGTTATTATAAACAATTGTTCTTATAAACAATTGTTAGAGCAACCGCAGAGCTGTTACTCAATCCCAGCTACGCCTGGTTGACTGGATGAGTCAAATCCTAAACCTCTGGTCCAGATTCTCTATTTTAGGAGGGCTAGGTTCCATATATTTGCTTCTGGCCCCACCGCAGAGCACACACAAAGCTCTTTGAAGTAGATTGACACCAAAAGTTTGTCTCCTATCTACATTTAGAGCAACATGAGTTTCCATTTTTCTTGTAAATGAGCAGAGTCAGATATCAATTGGTTTTCATAACGAGAACTACCTAATACTAATCACAGCTCAGCAACTCATAGAATGGTTTGGGTTGGAAGGGACCTTAAAGAACACCTAGTTTGTACACCATGCCATGGGCAGGACTATGGGTAAGATGGAGAGAGTATCTCTTTGTTAGGAAATACATGAATGTGTGTGTGCAGAGATTACTGCTTCGTAGACAGTTTCAATGGAAGTGCATATACATATCCAAGGCCACTGAAAATTTACTTGCTGTTTTCTACACAACAGCTTTATTTCAGTGCACATTCATTTAATCTTAACAAATCAACTCCCATTGAAAGAAAAACATTAAATGTATATTTGACTTAAACGTTCTAAGGCTTAATATTTCTATCTGGTTTTATTTTGTTCTTACATTTATTTTCAAATCTAGATCACAGCTTTATGAAAATGAGGTTAAATAGTAGATTCCAGTTGATTATTTAAAAGTATTTCTAAGAGAGATTTTAGTTGAGATTTATCTGATTATACTCTGAGAACTCAGAGAAAAAGGATGATTCAGCTTCAAGCTTTTTTCATTCATTTGCCAGGAATACATTGTTCTCAGTGAAATGTTCATAAATATATAGGCAGCTTCAAGGATGGTGGGCAGACTACTATGCCCTGCCTATTAAAATGGTGGTAACTGTTATCACAATTTATTTATGTTTATTTTAAAATCTTAAGTAATGGGCTTGCTAAACTAAGGTCAAGCAAACGTGGGCTCTATGCATACTGCACATGCCTTGATGCTCTGAATTTGTTTGTACAGCTGCAAAATTTTCAAATTAACTATCTGTCATGAGAAGTAAAATACTGCCAGGAGAGCTTGGAGATGAAATCCAAGCCAATGGGAGAAAATTACAAAATGGCATCCTGTGACATGAATCACTTTTATGGAATAACTCCTGCTATAATAATAAGTCTGTAGTTTCTAGACAGTAGATCATTCACAGCAGCAGCAGCACAGGTAGTTCCAACAACTTACTACCATACAAACTGAGCATTTATTAAGACTGATATCAGTCATCCCCTTGTAAGTGTACATGAATAGATTTATTTATGACTGGGAAATATCAACCATGTCATTCCTGATTTTGCAGGTTCCATCATATGCCCCTATGCTATCTCCTTCCACAACAAAGAATCCTAATCTACTCAATCACTCATAGAAAGCTGCTCCATTATCTCCTTCACTCATAGAGTGTTATTCCTTCATTGCCTTCCTCTGACTCTGAAGGAAAGAATACTTACTCTTGCATCGCACACTTTTAATCTCATTGTCAGTTTCTTAAAACTTTTCTCCCCGAGTTATATTACCAGTAGTTTCCTATCTCTTTGGAAAACATCCCCATAATCCACATGCCACAAAAAGGAAGTGTTTATTTCAGTATGGCCATCTTCCTTCCAGATTTGGAAAATGTGATATTTTAGGAGGCATGAATTTTTTGTTTATGCTTTCCTGATTTATTCTGCACTCAAAAAGGCTGCTGCTGACCTAGAGGGTCCCTGAAAGCTGAAGAAAGTTCAGTCCTCCCCAAGTCTGCACACACACCCCCACCCCCCCATTATCTGTAGCCTTATCCCTTACTCAGCTGCAGCCTGGTGTTGCCTGCAAGCTGATCCTTCTGGCAGCCACTCATTTTGTATCAGTCTGCTTCTATCTATGAAAATTAATAGTTCCATACACGGGTAGAAAAGCATAGTATCTATTTTGATAGAGGCTGAACTCTGTAGAAGTCAGCAGCTTTTACCAGCTGCCAGTGAAGTCACCAGGGCAACTGCATGAAGGACCATAATGTTCCCGTTCTCCTGTGCGCAGAAAAATGGCCAAATGGCTTTGAAATTCTACATGTATTATTAACAGAATGCATAATAATGATTCAGAGGATGATTGTGGAATTCTTACTATGCTAAATTGCATACAGTATAATCTTATAAATTTCCTTGGCACCACAGATCAGATTTTCCAATGTGTAGACTATTGCCTAGGATGCTACACAGGGAATTAAAATCTGAAAGGATGAATAGCTCCCTAATAGGCTCCAATAACACAAATCTATTATTCTCTCATTTCTGCAAATTCTTAGTGTATTAAGCATGAAATAATATACATTGAGAAAATAGCAGCAGAGACAATTTTTTTCCTTTAATTGCATTGCCTGTTATACCAGTTTAACAAATCAATGTGCAACAAATTTAAGTAATTACAGCATATGGGATTACAATTCTTTAATTGGTTTCTAATGTCACTTAGGTTGAAGAAAAGGGGATCAGTTAATTGAAGCAAGGAAGGCCATATTCTCATCTGAGGAAGCTAATACTAGAAAGCAGATCTACTTTTCAGTGGCAAAACACAGAAGTACCAAACATTGGTACATTCCTCAGCTATCCTTCCAAATAGTAGAACTCTCCAAACAAGTCACCATGAGACAAAAGTCTGATGATACCAAAAAAACCCAACCCAAACCAAACAAAAAAAACAACCAACAAAAAACACCCACCACAAATGAACAAACCAACCCCTGAACACAGACTCAACAAAACAACCAAAACCCCCAAAAGTGGCAGTTAGATAGCTAACAAAAACATATTGTTTGTATTTCTGATTATTCACCAGAACTTTGTAATAGAATTTATGACTATTATTCTTCCTGGGAATTTTATATTAAATAGACATGGCTTTGAGATGTCTGCCTGTAAAACAATGCTTTACACTTGGTGCTTTAATTGATTTTCTAGGACACCAGAGGGGCAAAATATGAGAAGGGAATGTTTTAGAACGATGTAGACAAGTTTAGATATTCACTGAAAATTCTAGCAGTTTTGTCAATAATGGTACCTTCTGATTGTTTGTTTATTAAGGGAAAAAAAAACAAACATCAAAACAAGGAGCCCTCCTTTCTGCCTAGCCAGTTTCCAGGCTCAATGAAAAAGACTGACATAAGTATTTTATCAACTTGGGAGCTATGATGTCACTAACAGGCCACCACTTAGGTGAAGATAAGCTGGACCGTATTATAAAGAGGAACTCAAAAGTCATGCAGTACTTCTACTACCCAAACCCTGATTATGATTTGAAGTATAAAAATATGAATTTCAGCTGTCTTTTCCACATTTGTGGAGGTGGATTTCCTTCTCTACTACTTATCTTTCTTCCCAGCTATCTCTTCCTTCTTCATGAGGGAAAAAAAAAACAACAAACTAAAGCAAGAAAAACATTCCCCCCTGCACCCCTCTGTCGCCCTGCCCCCCCAGGTTAAAAATAATTCAACAAATAAAGCCCAGCTAAGACCAAACAATTTCTTCTGCAACATTTATGAGTGTGGAAACAAAAAAACAACTTATTCAGCTGCAGCTGACACAAGGCTGTCAGTTCTCAAAACTGATGATAAAATTAATGCTGTGTCCTAATTTCTGCTACAGACTAGTTATGAAAACTAGAAGAACAGAAGATGCATGATGTGATTTTTGCTTTTGGGCTCTTTTTACCTTCTATGTATTTGGCTGTTATAACTTCCAAGGAAGACATATTTGAATGCAACAAGAAAAATAAAAAAAGCTTTGCAGTAAATGCATTAATGTGTCAAACATTTAATTTAACTTCTCCCAGAATGAAACTTGCTGCACTCTTGAATTGCTACCAGTAAGACTGTCTGTTTAAAATAATATAAAATAAAGGGAGGTTGGGGTCAAGTAGGATCTTAACCTGATCCTTGCAAAGCTCTTCAGTATCTTTTGAGAGTTCACGTTTTCCACATCATCCCTTAAACTCTTTACTGAACCCCTTCCAGTACACCAAAAGGAGCTTTAAACTTGAGGCACCAAAACTAACTACAGAATTTTATTATTGGCCTCTCCAAAGCTGTTTATGGAGGAAAAGGCACCCCCAGCTATTTCACATTCCCCTTGCAAATAAATACAAGGATCACAGTTTGTCTATTAGCTACCACATCACATTGCCAGATCTTGTTCTAAGTCTTATCCTCCACATGTTACAAGTAATTTTTTTGAGTAACTGCTCTCATAGTTACCTTATAATTACCTAAGAAGCATTAATTGTCCAAATTTTATACTGTAATTTTTTCTACACAGACCAGTTACCTCCCTGCTCATTTGTAGAGCCTCCACAAATGAAATCTCTGAACTATACAGAGAAGTTCAGGGCCAAAACAGTCATATACCTCAGACACCAATAATACATGCTAGAATGTTAACCAACACTTACTTTGCCCGGCTTATTTGCATCAAAGCTGTTTTCTTTAAATTTCTCCTGCAGGGTCTCAGCTAATCGACAAAGCAAGGCACCATTATCCAATTTCTCCATAAAGGTTTCTGCTGTTATTTCTCTACCTGAACAACAAACAGAAAGTTAACATGGCAGAAAGTGTGCAATATTATAGATTGCATTCATGTAAAAAGAGAAATCAACACAAATATTGACAACAATTTGAAATATGCTTCAATGGAAAAAAACTTGCATTGCTTCGAGTGTTCAGTGAATAACCTCACTACTACTTCACTGGTATACAGCAAATTAGTCAAAACTAACATGCTTCCTTTTGGAAGGCATGTGCTATTTGAAAAATAATTCCAGCATATCAGACACCACATATCTCATTTCACTTACGAAATTCCAGTGTATTCAACATAGTATTTTAAACAACAGAGTATAGCAGGCAAATGGTACACACCAGCATGCATGGGTAGCTACAGCCTAAGAGCTGCTAACGCTGCTGCAGTTTATTTTGCAACAGAAGTAGAAAACCATGTCAAGGAGGAAAGAACTGTATTTTAAAATAATTTTAAAACCAAACCAAATTAGTTGATGAGATACTACACTGACTGCAGTGCTCCTTTAAAAGAGCTCTTTCAGAAGTAAAGCAAGGTACATAAAAAAAAAAAAAAAGAAAACTTCATGTTATGTATCTACTCATCACACAGGTTAAAACTTGCACCCAAAGAGCAAAATCAAAGTACTCTGATTTAAACTTATAACCAGTTATTATTACACTAGATGATGCTGTACTTAAGTTGCCTAGATGGTCCTCCCTGCTAGAGCAGACCAGATGACCTTTCATTACACTGTAATTGCATCATCCTGGTGGGGGAGTTCACAAGAGTCCTGTGATGAGGTGTGCATTCAGACCAGGATGGACATGCCAGATGAGAAGGGAATCATTTAATTTACCACCCTAGAATAAACTTCCAGGATCTTAACATCATTTCCAGGTTTCCTATTTCATATTGAAGGCTTTTCAATATCATCATTTGAATAAGACTACCAACTCATTTTTCACAGGCTGCTACACAGAAATCATCAGCAACAACACCCTGACAAAAAAAAAATTAAAAGCTGAAATGAGAGTGGTTCCTCATCCCATCCAGACCCACTCCTGCTACTCCAAACCATCTTGTTTGCCAGGACAGGAGGCAGAAGTCTGCCCACTGCTGGTCAGGGCTTTTTTGCCACAGATTTCTGACCAACAAGCAGCTGCCTGGCTAAAACAGGTTTTTCTGGTTTTCTAGTTAGTTTGGGGAAAATTATTTTCCATAAGATATCTGGAAACTAAAAACATTATTTTGTTTAGAACAGGTTCACAACATGATTTGTCAAAAAAAAAAAAAAAAAGTAGGAAAAATACCTTTAGAAAATATACAAAAAATAATTGTAGGAGAATTACATTTAGAAAAAAAGATGTACTGCTTTTCTATACCTTTTCACTCAGAAGAGGGGAGACTAACAAAAATGAAGTAGATAATAAAAAGTCAATATTGTATTCCTGCAATGTATTGCTAGTACATTGTAATCTGACAGTCCATGTCACGACACTGAAAGTAGTATTATATGATTCTGAAAATGATAAAGGAAAGTTGATTTCTCTAGGCTCTTGAGTGAAAACTGGTAGATACTTCAGCATCCCTTGGGCAAAATAATTGTGAGACTTTTCAATCTGGTCAGTCAAAATCAGACTAAAAGATCTTTCCAGAATATCATCTTCAGATACAACAGTAGATTTATATTTTTGGTTGAAGTTAAACTTGTTTTTTCTAACACATTTCTTCTTCAAAAATAGCTGCTTAAAGTCAAAGGCTTTTTCTTCTTTTTATTGTCCCTTAATTCCCTCTGCCATATCACCCACATTATAGCTCCTCAATGACTTCTGCAGGAAAAGAGCAGTAGCAGCACTGCAGACATTCAGTGGCAGCCTCTGCATAACTGACAATATTTTAGCAGTGCCTCCAGCTCAGCTGAAGCCCAGACTGAAACTATAATAGCCCACAGATACAAAAACTGAACATCTCACTTTCATCACCATTCTAGACTACATATTTTTCCATTTCCCCATCAGCATTTTTGGCAAGAGATATAAAGCCATTAGAAAGCAAAGCTTGAAAAAAGACTATGTGTTATAGGAACTGATTTATTTTTAATAGAGCATTGTATTTTATGATAGACTCATTTGCTTCTAAAAAAAAATATTTAAAATATTTTTAACTTACTCAGGATTTTTATTTTGGAAAACATAATTATTCACAAAGATAAAAGAAAAATCACATTCCATATATCTATTCTGTCCTATGATTTATAGATTTATTATTTCACTGGTCAAGCATTGAAAAACCTAAATCCTATTTAGAAGCATTTTCTTTTTTACACAAACATGGAAAAAATTGTTCTATCTTCTTCTGCCATTCAACAATACATTTATATTCTTTTAAGTGATGAATTGCATTATCAGTTTGGTCACTGCATATTGTACACTAAGCTGGAGTATTTTAGTTCTGTTCCCTTTTATGAAAGCTGAAAGAATGAGCTTTGCACTGAACATCTGTATCCAATGAAAAATATATTAGGTGTCAGCTTTCAATTTACTGTATTTTATGGCTCCAAAAGGTGGCATTTCTTTGCTAAAACAGACACTCTGACATATTTAACAGTTGAAACATATTGATTCAAATGAGAGTAATGTTCATAGCCTGAGGAAAAAAACGGCTCTGTATATTTGTATGGAAAAAACATTAAACTCCATTAAAAATGTATAACTCCCCCCATAATTACAAGAAAGCAGTTGCAATGTTTTTATAGAATGGTAATAACATTAAGTATAATAAAAATCCAACACTAAAAATATGAAAAAAACCCAACCCAGGAATATGAAGGCTCTCTCCATCCTCGCCAGCATTACCTATCCTCTCTTTTACTGCAGTCACCAGATGCCCCTTGAAAGACAACTGTTATACCTGTAGCACCTGGAAACTGGGCAGGTATCTGTAAGGCCACCCAGTCCTGGTGGTCCTAATGCAACTGCACTGCAAGGTCTATGAAAGATCAAGCAAAAGGAGCCCACGCGTAGGTTGTGTGCCCAAAAGGTCAAAGAAAGCACTCCCTTTGGGCTGTCTCAGACAACCAGAGCCTTCAGAATGCAGCAGGCTCAAAGACTAAAAACAAAGTACCAAAATCTAGTTGGTCCCTCCATTATTGCAGTGAGTTCTTCCACAGTTTAGTTTAATAACTACAATGCAAGACACTGACTCCAGCCTCACAACCAGTGGATCGACGATTTCACTTGTACACTTCAGTGGTAACACAAACCTGCTCATTCACAAACAGAAACATTTCACGAGGGTCAATCTCTGAAACACATTGGATGAGCTTCTACAGCACCAAGGCACCAGTGGAAGAATTCATTGTGTGGCATTTAAACAGAAGATAACAAAATGCAATAAAGAAAAGAAAGGCAAATTATTTTATCCACATGCAGACACAGTTCTTTTCTGACAAGGCTACTCTTGTTTCCTACAACACCTGACGGCAAGGGAAAAAGTTTTAATAGCATTGAGACATTATCACTTCCTGGAATGGGACTTATAAACAATCCCAAAGGCATGTTAATACTAAAATAAATTAAAAATAAAACAACTCAACTAAGTAAGAAACTATATCAGTGCCAGCAGAATCACTGGAAGTATCAGTACCATGGATATCTTGATACTCAGCTATTTAAAGCCTGCATTTCTCACTGGCTTGAGCAGAGCACACTGATGTTGAAAATAAAGGTAATGCTACAGAATCTTCTTAGACAGCAAGATGAGCAAGAACACCAATCTGAAGCAGGTTTTGCTTTAGTTCAGTATCAAAGAAAGTTTTCTTGAAGAAGACTTTCCACCCTTCATCCCCCAAACTTTATGCCTCTTTCAACACACCTTTAAATTTCAAGCCTAGTCTCTCCAACTTGATGCCTTTCTTAACATTCTCATCTTTTTCTCTAAGCCTACTTCTCTTTTGCACCCAAGCAACTCTACATGCCTCATACAACAGTCAACAATTACATGTTCAGTTCAACAGCATCTTGTGTTCTCCATCTCCTTGCCTATGAGCTTCTGAAGCACAGAAAAGTTCTGTTAAGAGGCCTCATCTTTGAAACCTTGGAGCCCAGACATGTACTCAGGCATATCTTACAGGTCTATTCTGTGGTGTCATGTACTAAATGAAGATGGATGGAATAAGTGACAATAAAACCCTCTGCAGCTGGTAAATGCCCCCTGGGAATGGGAAGAAAAGATCAGGGCTCTACACAATAGCTAAACATGAAAAAAACAGAGAAGCCAGCCCCCTGGACCTGTCCTAAGCTACAGTCTGGTGATGAGGTCCACTCCTTCTGATGTCAGCCCTTTAACTTCTGCAGACACAAAAAGAAAACAATACTCTGCTGGAGAGTACAGCAGACATACAAAACTACTTGCTTTCAAATTGCCTTTTTGCCTCTGCCAGATGACTACTATGGCCCAACTATGTCAATTCCCATGTAAAGATTGCCCAAGGTGGAACAAAGGTTTTTGGTATCCAGCAGAGCATTCTACTAAAATAAGTGTATACATAATTGAACAAGTTTGGCGTGTGTCAGCAGTGAAAGCATTGCTGAGTACTTCACTGGTTTTATACACAGTAAAAACAAGGCTAAGAGATGATCACGACTTGCAAGACAGTTGGGACAACACATCTCCTTAACTTTGTCATTGCAAGGATCTCTCAACTGAGCCACCAGCCCTCAGCAGAAGGAAGTGAGGGTAAGAGACAACATGCAGAGCTCCAAACTTCCTCTTCAGCATGCAAACACCAATCCCTGGAATGCTGACATATACTGCTCTGAGAATGCTATAATGCACAACATTGTATGAGTTTATCCCATCTGGCACATCTATTTCATCTGCTATGTCTTTCTTCCAGCCCCCAGAACACAGGAAGCTAAAATCTATTTAGCAATGGAACTGTAATGACAAACCATCCTCTCAGAAGCTCCAAGTTCCTCTGACACAGTTCCAAAAATAATTAGCAAAATGCATACAAAGTACCAGTGATTACTAAAATCCCCCAACCACAACAATGTCCATGCTAAACTAGAATAAAATGTCCAAAGTCTCAGGGCTAAAAAATCTTAAAGAATTACTCTGCATCTGTGCCATGCATCTCAGTCTTTCAATTTATCAGTAAGGTAAAGTCAAATTCTATCTATGCCTAATTTCTCTCTAATATCAAATCCCTTCATTTATATTATAAAGTGCAATATCCTTCTAGTGTTTTACAGCTTGTAACTTCTAACCCACACTGGGTTTTGCTGATGGAAAACTGTCACTATTTTCAGTCCCAGTAACAGTGTGTAGGCCATAAGTGCCTCTCCACCAAAATTTCTAAAAACACCATCTACCCCATAAACTGCCTTTGAGAGGTTTGTCCCCATTCTTGCCTAAAACACTTTTCATTAAAAAAAATAATTAAAAAAAAATCGAAACAAAAATCCACATTTATTTGAAAAGATTGTGTCCTTGTTGAGTCATTGTACAAATGAATGATCAAAATACAGATGAAACAAAACATGAACCAACATGGCAAAAAATAATTCAAAAGCATATTAATTTTCTTTATAAATTGAGAAATCCTACTCCATTAAAACTGGCATAAAGACACTTTATGGCCACCCAAGTTATATCAGAGAGTAAACTAGGTAGTGGATACATGGTATATTATCTGCTCTGTGTTATCTGCACATCCATGCATGTGAAAATCTACTGACCATAAGTGCAAAGAACATTTCTGCCATGGAGGAAAAAAACAAAATGCAACAAAAAAAACAACAACAAAGAGTCTTGCATGTCCATTTATGCTTTTGGATGCTGAAGAGTGAAAGAGCGCAAACAGATTTTAGAAGGTAGCAGCAGGCTATAAATTCATACCTATTTTATCTTACAGCAACATTCTCATGCATGTCCCCCTCTCATTAAAGTTAACCTAAATTATACAGTAATTAAACCAAATTTGAATTCTGAGTTGATATATTTATATGAATATTAATTACTTTAATTCAGTTACACTTAATTTATTTTGAATGTGAATTTTAACTTAATTGAATTATCAATTTGAATAACAATGTCTACACAGGAATTTAAAGCAATTTAACAAATCACTGTAATTTCAGTTCTTCAGGACAAACTCTGAGAAAAGATGAGCTTGGTGTGAGAAGGTGTGGGGGAACGCATTAAGCAAATGAACTGTGTATCCTGCTTAATTAAAGGAAAGTTGTGGCTATTTAGTTCTGCAGTGCAGAATTTGGTGTCCATATGAAAAATCAGATTTTTAATTATAGTTGGCATTTCAGAACCTCCTGCTGGTTGCTACTTTCTTGCTAAAAAAAAAAAGTGACCTCATTCATAAACTTGTCACTGTGAGAACTCCGTTATTAACAGCAAACAAGCTTCTATTTGTTTTAGAATGGCTCACTAAAACTCCATTGTTTAAAACATTTAAACAATATATTAAATCCTTAATGGAATGTGCTGCTTCTGATTCAAAAAACAGTCTTTTGGAATGCTGTCTTGTGGTAAGTGGAATAAAAAGTCAGGATTTCTGGATTCTGGCATTGTCTAGACAATTTTATATTCAAGACTCATTAACTTAAATGGAAGTACCACTCAAAGATGTAATTTAAAACAAGTGCCACTTTTGCAGTTGTAGATTCATAACAATTCCAGCTCTAAAATGGGTCTGGCTTACCTGTGTTACTTTCTACTGGCACTGCAGTTATTGACTACTGATTGACCTCTTGTAACACAGTAATATGTCCCTTAAAAAAAGGGAAAAAACAAAGCAGAATGTGCAGATGAGAGGCACTAGTTATACTCTGTTACTGTATGATACCACTGAGACACTTCAGCTACAGGGTTTGCCAAGCCAAGACACTGCCTATGTCTCACCAGAACAGACTTTCAGAAAAAAAAACAACAACAAATAACCAAAACCAAATAACTAAACAACACCCCCCATAAAAAAAAAGAAACCCACAAGAATTACACACATGAAATTTAAAAATGATCACCCAAATTTTCCTCCAAAATAACATCAATGAAATATTCAGGTAAACTTCACCTCCTCTGAGATATTTTCTCTTCTTTGTTCAATGAGCCAAACTACTGGCACATTTCCCTTAGGATTCGGTACTGTATAAGTCCTGTATTTCTTCGGTAGAATCCTTTGGACTTAGACATAACACAAAAGCCATTTTCCCACTGAATTTTCTCAACAAACAAATTATTTCCTGGCTCACAGTTTCTAAATTCTGTGTTCCTGAATGAGTTGTATATACAGCAAAGAACAGTCTCTGTCCTTCCTGACAGGGACGTACTCTCATTCAGTGCTCTTCATGTGTACCTGACTAATTTTTTTCTTGGCTCTTGGTTTGCATCCTCTTTCATCAACAACATGTTTCGGTTTCACACACCAAGATGTACAGCTGCAACCAGTAAATCCCCAGGTCCCAGCTGCAGTCACTAGGTCAGACCCCTCTCTGCACAAGGTTCCACAAGTCTTCACACATATTTCCTCAGGCAGCAGTTATCAATCACTAGACTGCTTGGTCAGCACAGAACTATTTAATGTCTCCTGCTGTTCAAGACAGTCACTACACTCATACTCTTTAAGAGGCCTACCAATAAAAATGGAAGATGTAGGTGATAGCAGCAATTAGCACCATTCAACATAATGGTATTAATACAGAAAACACATGCAAAGGAACTTTTAAAAGGAAATTTGAGGAAAAAAAATGTTCAATGAATAATGAAGTTCAATTATGCTACTCATAGAAACACCAGGGAGGCAAATTACTTAGTAGCTTTTCTGACCTTGCTAAGAGTTGCAGTATGTGGAGGTAGCTACCTAATCATAACTACCTTTATTTTTGTAAGGCAAAGTAGTCTGAAGGATTGAATTCCCAGCTAACAGTGCATAGAGTTCGCTTACTGCCCAGTATCCACATTCCATTTTCTTGTATCTTACCCAGTAGGTTTGTGAGCCACAGAGCCAAATCCTCTTTCATTGGCAACAAGTTGGCCTCATGTCTACTTGCAAGCCACTGACTGTATTGATGCATATCAGAGAGGCCAGGCCCACGTGCCTTCGGGCTCAGAGCAGTGCACATTGCTTATCCTCGTGCTGGACCTGGTTTATATGTATAAAAAAAAAAAATAAAAAAATTCATTATACCAAACCAAGTTTTGCAGGTGCTCTTCTTAGAATTGTAGAAGATAGTAAGAGTACCTATGATTCTCAGAAATCAGATGGCAGACAAACAGATGTGGATCTAACACACAAATACCAGATCAATATCTGAAGTTTTGTTTTGTTAAAAGATCACACTGCAAGCAATTCAGTTATACAGATAAATGTCAACTTCATTTGTACTCACCAAACTACACACGCTGCCAACACATAACCAAATATTCTGCAAGGAATTATTAAAATCAAATCAAAATAAACATTTTACACAAAGCTAACAACTCGCTACAGTGCCCGATCCAACATCCACTCAAAATAAATAGAAAGCTTCAGAGATTTTTGGATCATGCCCAAGAAAAACACGGGAACAACTGAGTTATGCTACTACAGCAAACTTACTAACAATTAAGAGCTGCTGTCACCAAATGGAATCAGACTGTTCTACAGCTTCTGAATAATTAAGAAACCCACACCAAATAAATTTTCTGAATGGCATTATTTCTTCAGAAAGCAGCATGACAACTAGTGCTGGTCCCCCCCACTTCCCTCTTCCACCTTTTATATAAAAACTCCTTTCCTTCAGCAACGACTTACTGAAAATAGTTTCAGGTAAGACAGTACGTCATGTGTTAAATATTAGTTAAGCGTTGTGAGTCTTGCAGCAGCCAAAGATGTTAGGCCCACTGGACCTGTATCTCTGCTCCTGAAGGACTAATTCCCTGATCTCTGGCAGAAGTGTGGTAAGGAAAGAAGTTTATTTTTCTCTTTGAAAACAAACTCAGACCTGGACCCTAATGCTTGTAGCAATGAGTGGTGATACTTTCTTGTCTGATAGGCTGAAAGCCCAGTCACACCAACTAGCAGTTACAAGGGCTTGTATACCTATATAGGCACCTATTATGTATAGTTCATACTGATGAAGAGTCTCCAGGGAGGAACCAAGAAGAATCACAGATGAATCACACAGAATACAACTTTATCTCTGTGTAAGTTTTCACATTTTCATTTCTGAAAGAAACTAATCTTTCCCCTCCCCTGCTGCCTCTCTGCAAACCTGCCTACACCCTGCACTTCAGTAAAATACTTGATTGATAGAATCAAAGCAACAAAATTTCTACTTGGGTTTTTTAAATAATTTTTTTTAAAAAATCAGCCTTCAAGAAGCAGGGCATAATTTATTACCTGTAGTTCCTGTCACAAAGTTTACAGGTCACATTGTGGGTCAGATATCAAACTGGAAACATCTGAAGGGCTCAAACTCTTAATTATTCTTTATGCAAACATTGACTCCTACTTCACTTCTAAGTTTAACCTAAACCCCCACAATACTTCAGTACTGAAGTACCTAAACTTCATTAAAATGTTCATCTACTTCATCAATTTTAACAACCCCTACATCAGCTATTAACACTTCATCACATAGTAGCTGGGATCTGTGAAGAAGCTGAACTGAAGGTGACAGCAGTTGGGTGCTGAGCTCCTTCAAGACCCCTTTGAAGATTCTACCTGTAGTCAAGGTCAGGCTCTTGATTCTTCACTGATACCAGCAACTCACCTCCTTAAAATTCCCTAACATATGTATTTTTGGCAAGATGGAGGAAAGTTTATTGTCAATTTAGCAGTGAGAGATTTGTTCAAAGAGATGGACTAACACAACAGACAGTAGCATTCAAGAATACATCACCAAAGTTCAGGTAAGTCTCTGGCTCCAACAAGTAGTTCTTTCTTTCCTTTTGGCAGACATAAGGTATTAACAAAGTAGCCAAAAACATTGGTTTTCCTAATCTCACTACTTTCTAACAGCAACATCAAATCATCATATATACAGCTCTTTAAAACTAGCCAACATAAATATGTCAAATATTTTATAGCGTGTTACACTTCCCTACAAACTGTTGAGGCTGACATGATATGCAGAAGCATTTTCAGAACTTACCTCTAAAGGCTTTGTTGTTCAAAAAGCAAGTTCTTCCCCCTGCTATCACGAATGCAGGCAAGGAAAAGTCTTTAACTACTTTTCATTCAGTTTTGTTACAGGTCATACTTATGCAGCACAGCCTTTTTTTCCACCTCTCTCAATAAGAGGACGACATCTCAAATTCTTAGACTTCATTGTCTAGCTGAAGAATTCAGTGTGGGATAGTTTACAGTAGACCCAGTGACATGTAACAGATTCAACACACTCAAAGGTTATATTTCTCTCTGCTTGCTCCTACCAAACAGTGCAGTTTTTATTTTCCTTTACAGTAGTACATTTAGTTTTCTGTGTATTGTAGCTCACTGCTTGTATTTTGCTAACAGTGTAAGTTACACTACCTGCTGATTGTTGTCAGTGACCATCAAATGAAAGCAATGAGAATCAAACAAGTAATCTTCTGTAATTCCAGTGGCTTTTATTGGGGTTAACTAGTCAAACAAAAGGATTCAGAAATTAAACACTCTGTACTCAAAACACACAGGAGGCAAAGAGTCTTTAATTCAGAAAGTAAAACTGTCTGCACGATTGGGCACTCACAGTTGTGGATCCCTGGATTAAATTCCATTTCCCATTCCAACCACCTTCCTTATCTGTAAAATTGTGATAATAGCACTCTTCAACCAAAATCAACTATAATCAGAAGGAAAAAAAATTATCCTATATAGTAAAAATAAGTGTGCATGTATGCATAGATGCACATACACAGAAAATACACATGCTCCACCTTATCAATTAGTCATACAAACCAGTACATTTTTACTCCAAATTACTGATCCTGTTCCAGCATATAGACATAATGGCATATTCTGAGTAGCTGCTTACTTCTCAAACAAAAGGAGTCTTGACCCACTCCTTTTAACTTGCTCCTAGACATGATCCTTTCAGGTCAGGGATGAAGTCTTGCTGAGTCACCTGGTTTTTATGACTCAGTTTAAAAATCAGCATAGAAATTAGGTATCCAGTGAAACCAAGCATTTTTCTTTGTGTTCAGTTAGAAACATAAAAATATGTTAAAAGCATTTATAGAGAGGGAAAAAAAATCATAAAGCAAGTGCAGAAATCTGTTTAGAGATCAACCAAATCATCTCTGATGCAAAGGTCCCACATGATGTCCCTTTTGCACTATTCCAGCTTGACTGTGACACTGCAACAGAGATTTGCTTTTGGACCCTGCAGGTACTATCATCACCTACCAGGCAAGCTCATTTACTGTCTCTGTTCAGCTGGCAGCCAAACCAGAGTTATCCAGGACTGAAGATTTGCACATATGCCAATTCAGTGGCCTAGTGGCTCTACAAAACTGGAACAAGTGGAACAGAGATGGTATAAAAATGCCTTGCACACTCTTTTGAAATACTACCATTCATAACATCTTCATAGAATTAAATATGCAGGCTTTAAGCTTGTGAAATGAGGTCTCTCATAATACGCCTGAGGAAGCACATTAGCTATCAGTTGTGGAAGAAACAGAACATCATGCAGGCAACTGTGCAACAGCTTTACTGTCTGTGGTAGAGAGAGCAGACAGCAACTTAGACAAAAGCAGCAATAGTTTTCTCTGAAGGAACTGGAACCTGAGCACTTGAGCGCGCATTGGCTTTGACAGAGGGGTATCGGCTATAACTGCAGACAATCTCCTGCTGTCTTAGAGAGAAGGTAATGCTATTGGAAGACAGCCATCCTGGAAAGAAAGGAGACAGAGGATCAAAAGCCAGAACAGAGCTCATGAGTATCTGGCAAGGGTCTCTGTTGGATCTCCCTGCTAGTTCAAATCACCTCAAGCAGATGGAAAAGAACAGAACTTTGAAACTTTACTGGAGCTGAAGTGGACTGTGAAGCACTCACTTACTGTAACTGCAAGTTGGGTGCAAAAGAGGCTTAAATAAAAGATTCAGTCTTCACAGATTAAGTTGCAGCAACGAAATACACATTCATGGGCAGCCTCATTTCTACTTGCACAATTTGGGACCTACTCTCGGAATTACCGCTTTCACACAGCACGTCTAAGCATAAATACATTCACATTGGAAAACTGATTTCAGTTTTCCTGCCTCAGTCTTGGCATATTTTTCAGACTTGCAGAGTACATGATTAGTCCATAGGCTGCTTTTTCTCCAACCCCTCACCCATATACATACATATGTGTATACACACACATATATGCAGAAAAGGGGGAAAAAAAAGATATATGAATGTCTTCCTTTGAGAGCCACAGAGGTAACTAACAACTTCTGTAATTGATATTTTTAATGTCAGGAAACAGTTCCCTATGGAGAAATCTGCTAGACAGTGGAATAAATTCCCCAACTGAAACCATGAAAGCTCCTCTACTCAAAATCCTTAAAATGGACTGAAGGAAGCAGTAGGAAAAAAACCAGAGACCTGTCATTCACTGGTACATGTTAGTCAATCTTTACCACCTGCAGTTTCCAGTTTATTACAGAACAGCAATCACTCTCATTGTGCCCTTTTACCTACGTAACAACAGAATCACATTTAAAGTTATTCTGCTACTACATCGAATACCTCCCCTTTTAAGAGCTATTGCAGAGCTCTCCCTTCTGTGAGAAGCAACAGGTCATTCTTGTCTGCATCATCCTGAACACATGTATCTGTAACCTTAGCTTTCTCATTACCATAAACAAGCAGATAAAACACAAGCTCACAAATATAACAAGCATATTTTTGTAAGGAAGTTCACTTTTTCTAGTTGTTTTATTATCCTTATAAACTATACCACAAACAATTTAGCCCAAGGTTTCTGGAGCTCTCCCAGATTAACTTGGAGCATACTGTACATGTTAGGAGCAGGGGGAGGGGCACTGGAGGGGAACCACCATCTGAAACTCATTAATCAATTAGAATTTTTAAGGGCTTACATCAAAATGTGATCTACACTGATAAAGTAAACTTTAATCACAAGAGGTTTTGTCCTTTACATTATGAATATGCACGTTACAAATGTGTGCAGTACTTTGAGCAGAGGACAGAGAACCTGGCACAACAGCTCACCAATACTTTAGACCTGTAAGGCCCTTGGTCTGAGGCCAGACAAAACCAAAGTTAACTGCAGTTATAAATGTGAGCTAATCATTGGAAGCCTAGACATTTTCAGGACTATACCTAGTATATAGGTGCATATATATAATATATATATAATTTTGTTGCTTTGATAATGTCTCCTCTACCAAAAAGAAAGTTAAAAGTCTTTCTTAAATAGACCAAAACAAACCTTCAGGAATGTTCAATATCTACTTGCTCATAAAATTGTAACTTCTGGAAACTAAGCCCAACTCCTAACGCAGTCCAAAAACTTTCAAGTTGACTTCTCTTTACTTGGCTCTTACTGTATGCTTTTCTGCTTGTCTAAGCAAAATAGCCATTAAAAATTAGTACAAATGAAGTTTCAACCTCCAACAACTAGAAAAGGAAATACATATTTAAACTGACGTATCACATCTTACAAGGAGTGTAAGCATGTCTCTTGCTGCAAGCACTCTATGCAGACAGGATTACTAGCTAACTCCCAATCCTCAACTTTGCTTTAATAATTAAGTTCCATTTCTAAATCCTGTCCTGAAATTAGTGTGAAGCTTAACTGAGAGGTGTAAAGTGGAGATGAAGAGGTAATTTGGATAGTAAGTGTGCCAATTTAAATAAGACTGTGGGTAAAATAAAGTGACTTGATGAGTTAGTAGCCTGAAGTCAGAGCTAGAAACCTGAGGATAGTACTGACTCTTCCACTGACTCCTCACCACCTCCATCTGTGTTTGGCTGTGGTTCCAACTAGGGTACCACGGTGTAATGCTGCTTAGATGGCCTATGGCACCATATGGAAGGAATTCAGGAATGTCAGAAAATTTCCTATGAAATCACTATACACATCACAAAACTATCACAAACCCATTACACTTGGCAGAACATCTACTCCACAGTGAAAAAACCATTCATAATCTAATAGATATGGAAATTAAAGAATCCTTTTTTGTTCATTTTTAATTTCAAAATAATGTCAGAAGTGTGCTGGAACTACACTGGGGAGCCAGCAATGAATGCATCCTTCCCAGTACCACAAGGGTCCTTCTGCCCTAGGAACATGCAAAGCCAGGGGGTTTAGCTAACAAACACCATCGCAGAGGATGCTGACAGCAGTCCCAGATAAGGAGGACAGCAACCTTCATTTTTCACATGTGAGGAAGCAAAGTCAAACTCTACCATCCTGAGATTTTAATCCAGAGCCTGAAGAAGAAAGCAAGAAGCTGGAAGGATGGTTTTTTGGCATGAGAGGGGGCTCATCCCGTCTGCCCTTTGGGGCAGCGGAGGGGGCAGGCGAGAGCGCCCTGGAGCCACCCGCACCGCGGCAGGGCTTGGCCGCCTCCCACCCGGCACTTGCCGCAGCCTCCGATGCCGGCGCTCACAGTTCCCAGGAACGCCGCAAACGTACAAACCCTGCACCACCAGCAACCCATGGCTACGCGGAGCCGCCCGAAAGATAAGTGAGGCTAGGGCGAGGAGGGGGAGAAATGCACATCGGGTATGAACTACCCGAAAGACGGGCTGGAAACGCGTACTGCACCTCGCAAGAGAAATCCCGCCCCCGGCTCCAAGCTCCCAGCAGAGC